>CM076575.1:306611438-307118258 GCA_034641835.2 Pinus albicaulis
AATAGAGAGGGTTTTGTCTGGTCCTTGTTCTCACAGTAGGTTTCCCACCAGTCCTTAACATGGGGGGTAGCTTTGAGGAGTGCAAAAATAATCTTCTCCCGGTCTGAAAAGTCATGAACAGAGAAATATCCTTCTAATAGATTCAACCATCTATCTACGGCATCTGCGTCCATTTGACCCTCAAATATGGGAATGTCAAAATTTACTTGGACCTTAAAAGGAGTCACACCTCCAGAGTGGCTGCTGGATGCAGATGCGCCGCCGGTGGGCAACTGTTGAAGGATCTGAGCAAATTTATCCATCATCGCGTTCCTTTGTTTTTAGAGGGCCTCCTCGAGAAATATTTTGATAGGATCTCCTGCTCCCTCATATTTCTTTTCATCCCCCATGGGCGCCCGTCGAGGTTTTCGAGGCTGATCTTGCAAAGGTTCCACCAGATCAAGCCCTAGCTCCTTATACCCCAACCTCGTTGGGGACATGCAAAGAAGAATCGAGAAAAAGCAGACCGCTCTAATACCACTGATCCATATTTATGCAGGAACGCAACAGAATAAACATATAACCATAAATACAGATATGCAACGGAAATAACGCTTCATTTCATTAATATCAAAGAACTGAAATTTGCTTACAGACAGAATGGAAATAAAACTAGCTAGGGCGCTGGTAGCTATCTCTGAGGAGAGACGCGGCGGCTACAGGCCTCTAAACTGAGTTACAATGAGGCTCGAGGGCCTATTTATTATTTAGAAACAATGGAGAACTAGGAGATGAAGCACCAAAACTATGGGCCCCGTTTGGGTAAATTGGTGTTTCAACTTCCCAGGGATGTAACTTTGGCATACTATCTCCGTTTGACGCTCATGATACATCATTAGAAAGCTCTATCTGAGGACTACAAATTTTGCCATGAATATCATTCCGGAATGGAATGATATTCACTAGAGGCACGATGCCCAAAAAACGTCATTTAGGGCCTCAAAACGGCTCCGGAAGTTCAGGACCCGAAAAACTGCTAAAAATAGTAAGTTATGCCAAAACTGAAAGAGACAATGGTGGGGGCCCAAGTGGAATAGGCAGGTGGCCACCAATATCCACCTAGATCAATCTACCAATGGTTGTAAGTAGACATCCATATTCTTCTCTTTTATTCTACCAGGGACTATGAGAGCCAACATAAGATGTTCATTCTTTACGGACAACCATGGGGGGATATTGTTATTGATCACTACAAAAGGCCAAATAGAATAGTTGGTGTTCTAGAGGGAATATGGGTTGACGCCATCCATGGCTATGCTAAATCGTAGATTTCGTACTTCATCCTTGAATTTTTTGGGCCATGTATCCTCCATATGCTTCATGGCTATTGAATTATTTGGGATTCACATAACTCCCAACTCACTTCTGTGTGAGGCATGCCGTCCCTACAACATAGCTAATTATTTGCAATGAAAGAGTCTTTGAATCCTTGGGATTATAAGCGTGTGCCTCAATATCTTAAAAGGAGGACCACATTATTTACCATTATTTTTTATTTATCATACCTGTCATGCCCACATTTCGCACCTATCTCTTTGTCTGCATATTCTCCTCTATATAGAATACAATCATTTGGACATGCATGATATGATATGTACTCAACACCCAACATTTTCAACAATTTCTTTGCCTCTTCACAGCTACCGAGAAAGACATTATCACTCGAACAAAACTTATCTTTGAATAACCTGTAGTTGGTGATCATGGAAAATATTAATAAATGTACATTAATGCCGGTATAATTATTAATGTTCATAAAATTGACCATTTGTAATGTTAATTGTGTACTGATTATAGTTCTCAAATTTATATAAGGGAGGAATTTATGGTAACTTACCTCAAAATTTCCGAGAAAAATGCATTCGACAAGCCAAACTTTTCTTTCAAGTTGTACTGTAACATCATTGTCCCCAACTGGGTAGAATTTGACTGACTGTCAGGTCCAAATAGAGGGGTGGTGGAAGCAAATTTAAGGCTTTCAAAAAAGGTGCTAGCGATATGAGCATCATCCCCTAGCTTATCATCATTTTGGAATGCGTCTAAAAACATTGTTTCCTTGGAAGTGGTATCCCTTAAGTAATCATCCATACCAACCTCTATTTTATTACCTCCATTTCCAGCTTGTGAAGCTACTATTTATGTACTCATTCTAATTGGTGAATCTGGACGTAGCGGGAATTGAATCAGTGGTTGATTCAACCATTCTTGGTATCGTTCCTCTCCATTTTTTTCTCTTAATTCAGTCTTCTCTCGATTTGACATTGTTGTGGGGTGCAACAGAAGATGGTAGATAGGTCTCTCATCATCACTAGAATCCTAATAATTAAAAAAATATATATATTTGAACATGATTAGTACAAAATATATGATATCAATTAGTAAGTGCATAGACAATATTGCATGATTAATTGCTTTGATGTTGAAATAATTACATTAATAAATATACCAAACAATTATAATTATTACCATCATTTCCCTAGGATTGTGGCTAGAAGATGCAATATTGTTACAATTGGCAGGGTGAAGCGGTTGTCCATTTTCATCTACCAAATGTGCCTTGTGGTATGCTGCTCCTGATAAGAGCTTCTGACGTTTTGGAGTTGTTTGAATATTTTGTGCATCCAAACTTGATTCAGAATCTGCATGAACCTTCAAATTTGTATACATTATAGATTTAATTAAGCTGTGCGTGATTGACATGGATAAAAAACATAAGTTCAATTAGATAATGAAAATATAAATAAAATCTGAAGTAAATATTACGTCTCGAGATGGATAGAGAGAACTCCGTGATGAACTTTGAGAAATATTATGGAATGATTTGGATTTTGAAGAATTGTCCATTCGATGTAATTATGATATTTTCTCCCTGCATTTGAGCAAAATCAACAATAAATTTTGGAGTACACACCTAAAAGTAATTTCGGTGCCTTAAAAATGGACTTCTTGTTATCGGTGCTAATGTACAGATAACCGCACTGGTGCATTTTAGTTACTATGCACCAGTGTCATGTTATCAATGGACGCACCAGTGCGGTGCTATTAAGTGATGCACTGGTGACGAAAAACCGCAAATAAAAAAAGTGCAACTCTATTTTTTCTAAGTGAAAAAAAGCAGTAAATTGATAAATGAGCTGCAAAATATTTTCGAAAAACTAATTTCATAAAATAATTCTTTAAATAGTAAACATTTTTCATTATTTCACTATTTTTGCAAAAATTTTCAACCAGAGATTTGCAAGAGACATACCTAGAGCAAGAGAGCATGAGAGCACTGTGGAGCAGCAAAATACGTTTGAACAGAAGTATTCAAACAATCAAAATTCCAAACCTATGGTGATTCAAACCCTGTAGCATATAATTTCAAACAATATCATGATTAAATTTATTATTTTTTTTACTTTTTGTGCAGTTTTTTTTACAGAGTAAGTAAAAAATTTCAATTTGTTGTTCATTTTCAAAAAAAAAAAAAAATTTACCCTAAACCCTTCATTCTTTTTGTTTCTGCCCTTTCTTCTCCTTGTCTTTGTGATTTCAAAATTAGGGCTTTTCATTTTAGCTTGATAGGGTTTGTATTGCTATATATAGGCTTATGACATCCAACCCACGAGACAACTTGCATAGTCAGATCCCAATCCATGTCATCCCTTACGTGAATTTAAAAAAAACAGAATTTTTTTAATCGGTGCACCCGACATAACCTTAGCACATAGGTGCGCTGAATTATCCCAGCTCACCACACATGTACAATTTGATAAAAAATTTAAATATAAATCTTTTTTAATCCGTGCGCCATATGTAAAATACGGCGTTGGTGCGTTGTTTCATTATGGCGCACCGCGCACGTATTGTTTCTCAAAAACAATTTTTTATTATGTTAATCGGTGCACCATGTAACATATAACGCACCACACTAGGTCTCCTAGTTGACAGAGAGCACCGTACGGTGGTCCTTTGTTTGCATGGGGAATTTATAAGAATAGGCCGCACCGCCTTCTCCACGACACCATATGCTACAAAAACTAACACTAGACGATTTGTATTATTTTGTTTGTGTTAATCGGTGCAATGGTTAACATGTAACACACCAGTGCTCCTTGTTTAAATAGAGAAACGTACAGGTTTTTATACTATTTTGGCATTGCGTTTATAAGACCACCATGCACAGACGTCGATGCGTACACCATGAAAGCGCATCGGTTTCTTGATATTTTTTTTTAACCTGAAAAGTTGACAATTTATTTATAAAATATATTAATGAATGATATGGTACATGTTTCATATTGATAAAGAAATGGTTGACAAGATATCAAGTAACAAAAATATTGATAACACACCAAGAAAAGCAAAAAAGGAAAGTTCTTTGTAAATTCTTTACAAAAAATATTATTTTTGAACTATATGTAAGTTTAACTAATATGTATTGTCTATTTTATATCATGCGGAGCCACAAAATGATGAAGCTCGATAAGATTATTTCTGATCTGGGACCAGAAGAGCGTAAAAGCTTGATGGAAAAATTGTAAAAGGATGAATCCAGTGAATGAAAAAATATTATCAATCCAATATGAGTTTCTTCTTTTAATTTTCATTAATAATATAATTAAAATTATTAGGTAATATGTTTCAAACAATCTATTAATTCACATTTGTTTAATGTTCTACAGGAACCAACAACTTAGAAAAGGAATTTTGTTCTAAGAAATGAAAAAAAATAGAACATGCAAATGAAAATGAATTACTCCTTAGCTCATCTAGAGTGGTGTTAGAGGTTAACGAAAGGGGGAAAAACTTTTCAAAAGTTTGTGGGATCTAGTGGGACAAATGTATAGAAGTTCTTTCCACTTACAATAGAAAAATCAATCCAATGATTCCAAGAACCAAATTTCATCTAAACTACAAGAAGTTTCCATAGAATTGGTTAATGAGACATGTCAGACTTTAATAGAAAAAACGTACAACAAAAAAGGAATGAAAAATTAATATTCCTTTAAAAAAAATTTCTAGAATTATTTATAAATATCATTTTTGTTATATTTAATTTTCATAAATCAATATAAAAATTAAATATTTTATTGTCATGTTACATTTTCAGGAAGATTATGAAAATCTCAAAAGATGAACGAGCTCATATCAGAAATATGTCAGTAGGAATGTCTAAAAAGGTGTAAAAGGAAATGGTCAAAGAAATGGACAAAATTGCATCGCAGGAGGAGCCATCTCAACAACAATGTGCTTCAAATGTACAATAAATTTTTCGATCATTAGGTACAATAAATAAACAATTTAGCATTAAATATTAATTTTCAAGTATTTTCTTGCAGAAAAGAAAATAAAATGAAACCCATTCATCACATAAAACGGGACGACAAGGAAGAAAAGGGTTGATATCTGAGTTTGTGAGTAATTGTTACTTATTTATAACAACTTAACTAGATTTCATTTTTGTATAATTTAAGTTGTTTTACAAAAATCATCATTGAATGTCTTCAAATAGGTGCTAACATACAAAGAAGAACCATCAAACGAATTGATTGACATTGGGTTAAATATGGGATGTGAGTATATGTTGGCACATTAGAAATTAATTATGGAATTTGTAAGCATCTATCGATCTTTTTTTACTTAGATCCGTCTATAATTAATAGAACAAATAAATCTTTTATATTAAATATATTATTTGTTATGGGGTATAAAACTTGTAGGAAACAAAGTATGGAACTGTGCCAAGAGATGAAATCTTGAAAGATGGCATTGTACATGGTTTTGAAAGAATGTGTATAGTTTATGAATCAATTGTTGCTATGGTACGTCATTTATTTTCGATTTGCTTTGATGTATATTATTTAATATTGCGATTTTCATTATTCTCACCAATGTATATACACTCATTACAGTTTATTTTTATGGTTGTAGATGGAAGGTGAAGAAGAAGAAAACAATCAACTTTGTGAACAAAACATTCCTGAAAATAACCCCAAGTCATGGAAGTAGCTCGAGTAGTGACAATAGTTCAAGCAAAGAATGATGATCATTATGTTTGGATATCAAAGCAAGGCATTGTATTTTTTGAAATATTTGTTTGTGAAATCAGATATTTTGTTTAATGTAATGGACATAGTGTCCCAATTGAAAGACAAAAGGATACTAATAGCTGTCCCATTTTGTATGAAAAATATTGTCATATATATATATATATATATATATATATATAATAAAATATATTTTAATTTATTCTATTGCGTTATCCATTGTCGTTGTAAAATGTAACACCGCTGATTAAATTTATGGATGATTAAATATTATAATGAAGAGGTGTGAAATCTGATGATATGATATAACAAATTAATCCAAACATCACATTCAAATGCACTAATAAAAATTTAATTGATATGAATATTGTTAGAAGATATGTGCTGTCTTGTGATGAATAATGAATTTTAAAAAATCACAATAATTATGATATGATATAACAACTTAACCCAAACATCACATTCAAATGCATTAACAAAAATTTAATTAATATGAATATTGTTATAAGATGTGTCGACTTTTGATGAATAATGAATTTTAAAAAATCACAATAATTGCACTATCACAGGTCAATGTTTCTAAAAAATACAAAATGAACATCGTCAGTTACTGTACATCGGTGTGTTTTTATGATAGAGCACACTGGTGTGTTTCTACGACCTATGGGAACTGTTATGCGGATTAATGCCTCTTGCGGACAAGAGCGATCTCCCTTGTATCCTACGGATAGCTAGAAACAAACATCCATTTGTAAATTGTTTTGTCTAGATTATTTTCAATTCGAAATTATTATAAACAAAGAAAGAAGACATGCCCTACCTTGAAATCCGATGTTCAGTGCAGTATTTTATCCAGTCACTCCAAGAAGGCTTCTTCAATAAGTAGAACCTGCAATCAAAGACAGAAAAAAGAATTAAAAGCACCTGCAACATATAATAATTGAGAACAATTAATATAACTTAGTGATGAAGGAATATAAGTATTGAATTATTCAAATAAGCACAAGAAAAACTCAATGAGAAAAGGAGATCCATATGTATTATCTTGAATGAAAATATTAACTTTACAACCTGATGCCTTGATGTCGTACAAGTTCCTCCTAGGGTATTGAACAATCATTCCTCCTTCAGATTGACAAGCCTTCCTCTCTTTGAAATAGCATGAAGTTATGGAAATGAGTGTGTGATCATTCTCATACCAATAATAACTAATGTAGAGAGTATGCTCTCTTGAGAATTTCTTCAAAAAATAATATGTATGCCTACCATCTCCCCTTGAGACTGAAACATGAGCTCAATTTATAGGAAAATGGAGGTAGTTTTAGTTCCATGAAGAGGGGGATGGATTCCTTCCATGAAGGGATTTGAGTTCCATAGACCAAGAGATAAACTCCATGAGTGGAGGGATAAAGCTTAAACTGATTGCGCTTTTAGAAGCTTCCGGCCGGGAGAATATTCGTCTAACTGGGCTTCTAGAAGTTACATTTTCCTTTATTTGACTGTTTACGAGGGTCAGCAGGTTTTATAAGCAGAACGTGTAGGATCTGCCACAGGCTATAGAACAAAAATCTACGGATCCGTAGGAAAGAGCTAGGAAAAGTGTTGAGTTAGGCTTTTAAGGGTTTTAATGAGATTTTATCAAATTCCAAGACTTTGCTTAGGAACATTAAGGTTTTTCAATTCTAAGGGAGCATAATATAGGTAGTGATGAACCTATATGGATAGTAAAATGTGATGGTGACCAAATAACATGTAACAGATTGCCCCCTAAAGTGCAAAGTCTAAGGTTGTTCTGAAGAGTGAAGTTCTTTATCATTTCGAGGATTGGATTGTGGACACGCCAGTCGAAAACCTGTAAAAAAATTCAATGCAAGCATATATATATATATATATATCATCATCACTGAGGTAGGCATTCCCATACTCAGATCAAAACTAACTAAATTTTCTGGTACATATATGATTTTGATATTATATCAATAGTAGACATAGCATGGACGTAACCATCTATCATAAGTAGTCTACTGTATCATGAATAATAATACTCCTCGTAGCCTGGATGGTGGAAAATAGATCTAGGGTCTTGATTTTTTCTTCCCGAACTAGTACGATTCTATCCATGCGATTGATTGTGTCGAAATCGAACATGGTAGAAACCACTTGATTATCAGTCAATGATGTGAACTGTTAACAAGTGTGAGAGAAACTACCAATAATGAAAATGGCTGTCAAAGTACTCAGTACTATCCATGAAGTGTGAATGAATGATTTGCAGTGAAACACCACCGAATCTTTCGATCGAATGTCAACAATGCAACCTGTCGTCGAAGGAGAGAAACCTGCCATTAGGGCATGCAAATCTCAAGGTACTGATAGGATTATAGATCAACTTTCTAGATGATGAGTTGTCATCAATAGAAAGTGACCTGTCGTAGGAAAGCCTACGACATGAAACCATTAGATCAATTTTTGAAGAAATATTTGCAAGGATTGACTCAGGGATGGTCAACGCGAATGGAGACAAATGTTTGCAATGAATGGTTTATTTGAACTGTCTCTTGAACACATAATGACACTGCAGATGGTTTGGTAACAATTGACCTAAAGCTAATACCCAGAAACCGGCTGAAGAGTTTCAATGTGGTTTGATTAACTTTTAGACAAAGGATTTTTCCAAACCAGGTACAAGTGTGACAAAAGTGTCTTGTTCAATAGTGGTATACTGCTTTTAAAACAAGGGTGAGAACTAGATTCCTTTTCTCTTTTTCCCCCCACCATTACTGGCAAGTACCTCTTTATTTTTGACAAGCTTGAGGAGGATAAAATTTTCTCATTGTGTAAGCTCATCCTTCGAATGAGTCCATCTTAGTATTAAAATCGAACCCTAAGAAGGAGTGGGTTGTTCCTATTTGTAATCGATAGGTCCTTTACTATTAAATTTTAACGAGTCCAGTATAGAAGAAACTCGACATTTTTTATTTTTAGGGAGTCAGAATAAAAACATAAGTAAACTCCGTGGTTGTAATTTTTCATAAATTTAGTCTCTCAGGCCCGAAAAAAGGATAAAATAATGTAGGAGAGAACTCTATTGACCATGATTAGTCAACGTATACCTTTTTCGTAAATATTCCATTTCAGTCCAGAAAATGGGTAAACTTATATTGAAGGGACAACTGTTCATTTCCTTTAACGAGTTTGAATAGTAAATTACTTGACGATCTTTTCATATTCAGAGAGTCTGAAAAGGGCTTAAAAGAGAACTCCATGGTTTTTCTTTTTCATAATTTTCAAGAGCCCAAAAAAGTGATAAAAGTATACTCATTTGGCTGACTTTCAATTTAATTTATGAGTAGGAAAAGACGGAAATAAATCGGCATTTTCATGTGTTTTACGAGAATGAAAGATAGAAAAATAATCTCAGGATTTTCATGAGTTTAATGAGTCTTGAAAATAATAATCGAAATGGACTCAAGATAGGTTTCATTTTTATACAAGCTTGAAACATAGAAAATTATGCTTGAAAGTGGGTTTGTTTCATTTTTACACAAGCTTGAAAGAAAGGAAAAATCATGCTTTAGATAAGTTTGTTTCATTTTTACACAAGCTTGAAACAAAGGAAAACTATGCTTGAAACTGGTTTCATTTTTACACAAGCTTGAAACAAAGGAAACTGTGCTTGAGAATGGTTTCATTTTTACACAAGCTTGAAATGTAGGAAACTATGCTTGAGAATGGTTTCATTTTTACATAATCTTGAAATGTAGGAAACTGTGCTTGAGAATGATTCCAATGCCCCTAAGCGTAACTTGCTAGAGCACATGCCCCTCAAGCTTCATTTCATTCACCTAACTGGACTACTAGTTCATAGGTGGATGGAATGAAGGTTCATTTACGAGATCAGATGAAAGACTTGACTTGACACTTGCGAGATCTAATCAAAGACTCGACTCAATTAGGAGAGGAATTGTTCCATTTTTTAATGAGCTTGACACAAGAAAATAACTATGCACATCGAAGCTTGTTTCAAATTTTAACGAGCTTGACATAAGAAAATGAACTATGCTCAAGATGACTTGTTTCATTTTTTAAGGTTGGGACAGGAAAATAACTATCCTCGTGATGAACTGATTCATTTCTTAACGAGGTTGACACAGTAAAAGGAAATATCCTCATAGATCCTTGTTTCATTTTTTAATGAGGTTTACACAGGAAAAGAAAATCCCTCTCGAAAACTTGTCATGGCTTCCAACTGGAAGAAACACATGTCAAGGGACACTTCTCGATCATGGCTTCCAAGAGGTCTTCATCAGATGGAAGAACAATTCTCTGGAAGGATGTTGGAACGGGGTCTCCTAACAAGCTGTGAAACTAGTCCATTTTTTATATTTTTTATTATATTTAGTCTAGCGCAGGGGTTTTGGGGTGGGTCAAAGCCTCGAAAGCATTGTAATGGGTGAAAGGGTAAACTAGGGGTCCGAAAACCATGGGTTGCGGACCATAGGAAAGTCTAGGATAGATTGTTATAAATGGAGATGCATTTTGTATTTTAAAGGACAAGATGATGAGCTATTGATGCGATCTATTGGTTAAGCTATCTGTTTGGGTTTTTTGGAACGGACTCCTGCTGGCTGTGTGTGCGGAGATCCACGTCCAGCTGTGTTCAGACCCTGTTGCTATGTGCGCAGGTTGGGAAGGGAATTGTAAGGAAGAATTGATGAATGAATGAATGAAAAATATTGTTAGAGAACTGAATCTGTGAGTAATATTGTGGGAATTACTGATAACTGCTGTATTGTGCGTTTTCTGTCTTTACACTGTGAAAGATTTGTGTATTACATTTTTGGATCTAGTTCTATTATGTTCTTTTTATGTAATGTTGTGTTAATATTATAAAATCATATAAATATATATCTAGTGCACGTGGATGCGAATAGAGACTTGATTAACTATGCATAGAACAAGGTAATATGGCAATCAAAAGATCTAGTGTTGCTCTGCTTACCTTACCCATCCTTTATCAAGGTGGGGAAACCTGGTTCCAGCACCCACCCATACTACTTCGGGTGAGACTTTGACCTGCGCAAGCAGGTCACTGCCGAAAGGGCCAGTAGTATAGGGGTTTGTTGGCAAACCTTGCACACCAAACCTGGGTCAGGACCCCTTGAGCCAACAAAGGAACACATGTCAAGGGACTCAGTAGGCATAATAACATCGCGTTAAAATAATCCCATAGGGTTTTACATGTCAATTATCAGATCTAAGTCAAAGGAACTTGAGCAAATAGTGAGAGCCTCGCTTGCATCAGTAACTGAAAAATGGGACTAGTTACCACATAATTAACCTGTGGCAGGGTAGATACCACTTCTGGATAAGGAAAATTTAGGGGTGTCAGATTTTTGGTAGTCGAATCAAGACTAGCAAATGAAAGTTGGTCAACAGTCACAATGTTTCCATTGTGAGGGAAAGACATCACAGGAAAGAGTGTCGATACGACAGCTTTCATTTCATAGATATAGTCTCACCCAAGGAGCAAATTGAAATCCATTGGGCCTTCGACTACCATAAGATCAATATAGACAATTTTACCTTCCAAGGTAAGAGGAAACTTAGGAAGGATCCCTAAAGGTTCACTAATGGTTTTGTTAAAAGCAGATAGATTCTGTGTAACAGGCACAAGCTGAGGGGAGCCCAAAGCTTGCCAAGTAGTTGAGGATAAAATACTAATAGAAGCACCTTCATCTACATTTGTGCGAAACACATTATTACCACAAGCCTTCACAATGATTTGGAAAGGGATGGAAGAAGGAAGATGAGGTTCTATCAGTCTATTCTAGTCAAAGGAAAAGACCTCGGTACTTGGAGGGGGTTTTGAAGAAACAGGTGAAATGCCCTGTTATGGTGGATATGGTGCACGGATGTACAAAATCAAACTAGTTTAAGGGGCGTGGTTTACCCCTTGAACTGGTGTGATTTTGTACATTTGTGCACCAAACCCACCATACCAGGATTGGCGAATCCACTCACATTTTACCAAGTTAATGTGGTTGTGCCTTATTTTGCAGAAGACCTTTGTATATGTTGGAGAGTGGAGATGATAGTCCTCTAATCTATCTTGTAGTCCCTAGATTCACTTTGAGTGACAGAATAAAGAAGAGAAGCCCCTAAATTTTTTACTTGCAGGAATTTGCATGCGTTTTTTCCTCACAGACATGTAGGGTGCACGTTCAGTGTTGACCCGCGTGCAGGAAAGCACACTTGTCACGGCCTTTTGCGCGCAATTCACAGAATGAGAAATTTCTCCCAAGATCCTATCTTTTTCTGCTTGTAAGGTGCTTGGCAGCCCCTAATGTATCTGCCACTACTTGTTGTGATACCCCACAGCTTGTTAAAACTCACTTTTAGCTGCTTTCTATAGGCTTAGAGTCAGTTTTTGATTCAATTTGATTTTTGCAAAATTTTTCACATAGTTTAAGTAGGGGGAAAATTAACTTTCATTCCAAACAATTTATTCTTTGCAAATTTTGGTATTCACACCTAGATAACTAGTCCAATTAAGTGGCCCAAGACCACGCATGCATAGCTAGTTTTCTTTTTTCTAGTGTAAAATTTTTATAGCTTAGTTCAATTTTTGCATTAGGAATTGCGGGGCTAGGATTGAATTGTCTATAAAAGAGAAATTAATATCTGCCACTTTTTCACCCTCAGTGATCCCAGATAAGCATATGAACTCTCCATATTCACAATTTTCCATCTCCCTATAGTTAGTCACATAGATTAACTAGGAAAATTTGAAAGTAGCCCATTATCTGCACATGTTTTCCATTTGAGCCAGGAACAATATAACATAGTTTAATAGGGGATTTTGTAAAGGATCAATGATATCCACACATTAAAAATATGTTCTTGTTCACCTTATGCTCACACACACTCACCCACTAAGCAAAGCAAGACACCTAAAACTAACTTAACCAAATTCATTAAATTCTCCCCACAGGGGCCACAAAAGAATTTATAGCTTAAGTTAGGATCAAGGGAGTAGGCATCCAATAAGCCGCCTTTATCATACTTCATATTGAAACATAGAAGTTTTGTATTTATGGAGCTTCAAATCCACCTGTCATCCCATGACAAATAAAATCCGAGCGCGAAAAAGACCTGATTCAGAGGGGGTTCGGCTTAGGCGCAGTGCCTGCAGTATCAGTTGGGGCTACCTGACCTGGCAGATACTTGGTACTGTTAGCTGACTACCAAGAAGCCCAGGACTCGAAAAATCACGTGGGACAGTGGTTCTTAGTGGCCAAAAACTAGGGCATTCCTTACCCTGTAGTTGACGGTGCAGGCAAGCTCCAAACCCTCTACCCTTACCTTGGTGGATTCTCTTCGGCTGATTGGGGGCATCGCCAGCTCTTACGGGACGTTGTTCCAGAACTCACAAGAAATATTCTCAAGGCCCATTTAATTTTGAGTTGTGAGGACACATAGGTCTCCTAGGATTTTGAGTATCATACGCAAACAAACAAAAGCCACTTTTTTACTTGATTTATCACATAGATTAATTTAAAGGGAAATTTTATTTTATTTCCGCTTTTTTTTATGTATGTGGCCATAATTTTTCTTTTATCATAAACTCTATCCTCTCAAAGTTTTCCAAAACCTAACCTGGTCGACACCCGAATGGTCCCAACATAACCTCGTCGATCTAGGCGTCTTTTCGACCTCCCCCTATTACCAGGAGGGGTTTCAGGTCTTTCTCCATTTAGGCGTCAAAGACAGAACACTACCACCACCATTGGTTCCTCCTTCATTGGAGCAGCCATAGTTGGGAACCCTAGTTAGTCTCCCAACACCACACAACACACCACTCCTCCTTGGACCCCTAGGGGGCAGAGGAGTGCATCCCATTCGGGAATCCATCTGAATACACAGTAGGGTACGTCAAATACTAACCCTCGTTCTAACCAGAACGTTGTGTCTTCACACATTTCAATGGCGTCAACCTCCCAAACACCTTTCTTAGCTTCGTTGAATCTACCTGATTTAACCAAGCTAACGAATGACCCCATCGCACATGATCCTACATGGCCTCTCATGCCCACGAAGCTCCCTTCAGATATACAAAAAATATAAGGCAAGAAAGCAGAAGACCCAGGTAATCATGTAATGAACTTTCACATGTGGTTCTCATCGAATAGTATCATTGACGACACTATTCGATTGAGCTATTTCAACGCACTCTTACAGGAGTAGCCACGAAATGGTATGTCATGGAGAAACCCTCAGCTTCACATGGAACCTTTAGTGCCCTTGCTACTACGTTCCTCACATATTTTTAGTTACCCATTCACCACGATTCAAGAATGGAGTTACTGACTCATTTTAGAAAAACCCCCGCTGTCCGTATCTTGGACCATCTTCATTTATGGAGGCAGCCGCAGTTTATGTAAAGATAAACTCGACAATCAGGTCCTCTTATATTTGTTCTTGAAAACTCCGACGACAGAGATTTCAAAGGATGTGGCGCAACAAAACCTCGCATCTGAAGAGGATGCAATCAGTAAAGCCCAAAATCTTGAACTGATTTATACGCAGTCATGATACATTTACAACATCCTGCCTAATGCCCTGTGCCTACAAACTTATCAAGAATTTCCAGGTGCGTCGAACTCTATAGACGGGCTAATTGGGTCAATTACCCAAGGTTACCTAGGCAAAAATAGTCAAAACCCTGGTTACACATATAGTTCTACACAGAACATGTCTCAACCCATATTTCAAATTCATCATATGCCTCAGCAAAATTTGACTAATAGGGTGCAAGCGTATCACTAGGGAGGACCTTATCCTCCGGCTGAGGGGACCTAGTACGTAGAAAGAAACACTGTTGTGGAGTCGTCAATCCTGTTGTAGTGGATTTTGTGCATGGATGTACAAAATCGCACTAGTTTAAGGGGTGTGGTTTACCCCTTTAAGCTATAGGTAACAGGCAGAAAGTGGTGGAGTTCGAAAGCATACAATCTAGAGGAAAATGCATGCAAATGTATACTCAAATTAAACTAAAACTAAAACACAAATATACAAAAGCTATTGAAGAGATTCAAACGATAATAATGCAAACGGTGGCTCTAGGCCCCTTCTTATTAAGCATTTGATATGAAGAAGAAATTTTACCCACTTTCCAAAGGGCCCCTAGACAATGGTTCTAGGTCCCGATGCAAGGATGTTGTTTTCCAAGCTCGCCTCGACGCAGTCTCCCTCTCTCTCTGTTGTGATGAACTAAGATTTTCGGATGGCCAACAATCGAGTCCCCTCTATCTCCAGCTCTGGGTCACACACTACTGGTATTGCTTGGGCAATTCTGGCCAGCATAACAATGTGATCACCCATTCTTCATCTCATGGTGGCTTTATATAGGGGATTTCAAATCCTCCTTCCCTCCCTTGGTACATAGTGGATGGTGACCCAAGGGAGAGGTATGATTCCATTGTGTGCTCACATAGTGTCTAAGGAGGCTCTGGTGATTGTCCTTAGGTGGCTTCATGTAAGGAGTAACTTGTCCTTTTCTTTTATGTGGTCCCAGATAGTGACATTTCTCCACTCTTAGCAATGTGCACTTATCGGGTAAAAAGGCGTGCAAAAGGTGCTCTTCTCAAAGAAGGATAATGCGTGCAAATAACATTTTATAACTAGTTCAAATTTGATTTTCTCAAAACCTTAGAGATTTTAAATAATTTCTAGATTCCATAATTTCTTCCTGCCCTGTAAATCCTTTGGCTTGACATTAATTAATGTTATATTCTACTGTATGATTTTCCAGTGTTAACATGTCCCCTTGCGTAGAAGAATCTGATGTAACAAGAAGCAACTGAGCTATATGAATTTCACTCTCTTTAGGGAGAGTGGGATCGACTGAATGGGAAATTGAGTTGGCCACTTCATCAACTAATGGACAATCAACCTAAGTGATATGAGTTTCACTCTCCAATGGAAGAATGGGATTGAATGTACTGGAATTAGATCAATCACTTTTTCAATTAACGGTAGGTTGGGATAAAGTTAACAGTAACCAGTTGGAATTTTTTGTTGTGGAACAGTAAGGTTTTCCAATAATTTTGAGGATTCATCCATGTGAGGGAAAATGTGATTTTGATGGCTCCATTTGCATAACTTAGAAGGAAACCTAACTTTACCCTTTTTCCCAGGAACTTGACTATCACTGGTTGATGGATCAACAGTAAGTTGATGAGATTTTTCAGACCATACTTCCAACACCTTAGGAATACTAGGACAATTGATAAGGAAGTGGTCACCCTTACAAAGTTTTCAAGGGTATTTTGGTTTGCGATGCATGTTGGAGATTTCCTCAACACTACCAACACTTACAGGCATGGTTGGTTGGTTGAATTCTTTCTTATCTTGCTTCTTCTTCTTCTTCCCTTTCTTCTTCTTCTTAGTCACCTGGTTACTAGAATCAAGGCTTTTGCCAAGCGAAGAAGAAGAAAGGAAGGAAGACATGTTGGGCGAAGAAGGTAAAGGGTCAACATGAGTTTGGTGATGTTGAGATGGTGAACTCTGTTGAGGTGAAGCATCTGGTTGAGGTGGAATAATTGGAGTATTCGAGGCCAATGAAGTTGAAAATAACCATATCGATAAACCTATGGTAAATCCAGGTAATGAAAATGTAGCCATATAAGGAGGACCAACATTTCCAAAGAAAGGAAGAGTATTAGGATTCTTGTTAAGAGGGGTTCCTTGGTTGGTAAATTTCAGAATAGTTGTCATTAGATTCAACTTCAGTGAATTTAATTATCAATTAAATTTCACAATCCACACCTAAGGTCTCCAAAAAGTAAAAAAAAATAAAAAATGAACACATTTTATCAGATCTAGGAGTCAAACCACATACAAATAGTTTGTTTTCACAGTGAAATCACTAGTTGGTGATGAAATCCAATGTCGTAGAGATCAATGTGAAAAACTAGCGGTCGGAACAGTTACCTTGACAACCTGCTTAATGAAACAGTTCGGTGCAAGTACCTCCACTATGCCATCTCGAAGTGAAGTGCACCCTCTGGAAAGTCCAAGTGAGTCTAGTAAATGTCTGCTCTAGGTACAGTGGGACCTTCCCTCCACCGTCATCTTGGGAAAAATCCTAAATATTATGGCCACTAAGGTCACCAACTGAGACAAATGCACCTGGGGGAATAGTCTACGATCTGATATACATGCAAGGGCAGAGTATCAAGCTCAATCCACTTGAAAGCTCCTTGAAATAATCCAAGGGTAAACCCACGAATTTGGGTTACACTTTTGTGAGAATCGGGGGCGGAATATTTTTTTTCTCAACAATTCGGCCGAGATTTTATAAAATTTCAGCCAAACTATTAGAGAGTTTGGCCGAACTTTCGAAATTAGTTCGGTCGAACTCATTCTGTCATTTACATTGACGACATACTGACAGTGTGGGCAAACAGATTTTTGGTCGAAGATTGGAAAACTGGTAACATAAGTTCGGTCGAACTATTAGTTCGGACGAACTCTTAAAATAGTCTAGTCGAACTTTAGTTTATAAATACACCAGCTCGGAGCCGTTAATGGGTTTCGGGCTTATTACCATATGCATATATTGTGATCGTGTTTCTGCATCTGCTGTGTGTTTCTGGCTCGCGTCTGCATCTGCGTCTACGTCTTGCTGTTTGGCCTCGACTCTTGTTTTTCGGTCTCGACTCTTGCTATTTGGATTTGCAGGTTGGCTCTGAATTTCTAATTTTCGGGCCCATGTCTGCATCTGCATCTATGTCTTGTTGTTTGGCCTCAACTCTTGTTGTTCGACCTCGGCTCTTGCTGTTTAGATTTGCAGGTTGGCTCTGAATTGTGAATTTTGTTTGACGTATAAAATCAAAATGTAACAACGTAATTGAGTTTGTAATATTTCATAAGTGTATTTGGCCAAGGCCCATGTTAATATGTTATCTATAATTTCCCAAGCCATTTTTTGAAAAATCAACTCCTTTTTCCCAATTTGCATTGTTCCTTACTAAAATAAATCTAGTTCTAGAGGTCGTTGAATGAAACATTTTTTAGGAAATGGATACCCCTACATATAACTTGGTGTTAATATTCTAATGCAATTGACGGTTCACCAATGTGAGTCCCAATTAGAGTTTAATGGTGTGTTGAAACTCACTTCCTCAAGCAATCAAGGGACACATTTTGAATTTGTTACAAGAATGTGAAATATAAATAGAGTAGCATAATTGAGTTTCATAATAACTCAAAAGTGTAATTAGGCTGAACCTATCTCTATAATTTTAGTACAAAATTCTGTGTGGGTAATGCGAAAACCTCAGCTAGGTATACATATTATTTTTCCACAGTAAATGAGCCGACATGACTTAGTGACTCAGTGAATGATATAACATTGAAATCTTCTCTTATCCAAGCTCCTTGCTGTGGTGGTAGTGAAACATAAATAGCACCAATATTGTGGCTTTAATTAACTGCAATTACACTAAATAGCATCAAAACTGTATAACACCAAAACTATCCTTTGAAGAAGTACAAACTTCATTTGAATTGCATCTTTGTATTTGGCCTGAAATTTAGTCTTTAGTAGTTTTACCGAAGCCTAAAGTCACCCATCTAAACCTGTAATTAGGCTGAACCTATCTCTATAATTTTAGTACAAAATTCTGTGTTGGTAATGTGAAAACCTCAGCTTGGTATACATATTATTTTTCCATGGTAAATGAGTTGACATGACTTAGTGACTTAGTGAATGAGATAATGAAATGTAGTAAATAAAATAAAAAATAGCTATAAGGAAAAAATTTAGTTCAACTCCAGCTTATTTTTCATCTAGTAAACATACATCAGCAGCAATTCAAAGATCTTATACAAACAATAGACATAAATGTTAACCAACATTGAATGCTAGTATGCATAAATACTACGAATCCAAATATTAGTCCACTTAAAAGTTGTATTGCATTAGAAGAGACATACTATACAACCTTCCTAAATTGAAGGTCTCACTCTTTCATCATTAGTATAACCATTTGTCGCTTGTCTAGCCTTTTATTGTTTCCTAACAAAAATTTTTGTTTTGATAATAGTTATAGATTTTTGTTAGGAAACAATAATTATAAATTATTTTTGACAAATATATTAACAATGAAGACTGAACCTAGCTACATTCTTCAACATCTAAGAGACACAATTGTATTGTGATATTTTCTCTTCTTTCCAACTTAGTCCATCCTTCTATAAAAATCCCTTTTAATGAAGTAGATATATCCATACTGATCCACTGATATTTGTTCACCAACAACTATTCCATTTTGGACATATATATCTAAAAAATATGCTCATTGAATTTATGCATCTATATCTTTAAACTACCCAACTATTTTATTTCACCATAGGAATCAATTCGATATATCTCCCATTTTAATGGGGTTTATCACATTTCGAGAAAAACAAATTAGCCATAAAAGTTTCCCATTGAAACCAAAATTAGTTTGATACAAAACATAGGTTTTAACCTTATATAGTTATTTGTTTCAAATATAATCTTAATAAAATGAAAAATATTCAATGTAAAACACATGCATTAACATATAATTTACTCGAGAAACCCAAAACGAGAAGATCATTTTTTTTATTAGTATATTAATTTTTAGACCATCACACACACACACATGTATGTATGTATATATGTATATATCCCACAACAATTATATACTACCAATCCATTACCTTGGATCATATAAAACTTTAGTTCTTTAACTGAAACTGTAGAACCATGGGGTAAACTAACATGCACTAGAAAAATGCTAAAAGAAAAAACAATGTGATGAAAACCATCATAAAGGGAGAATTTTTTTTTCCCAAAAATGTTTTTTTGGGGCACTACCCCTGAACACTTGTGTGTGGGGGATTTTTCATCTCTATGAAACCCTAAAGTGGGGGTCCTTTCCTCCCATTTTATTCCCACCACTATGCTTAGAAAAATATATAGTGCATGGGGGTATTCACATAAAGAATATAACACATCCCAAACATCCAATAATTCTCCTTAATGTGACCATAAATGTTGCGATGGTTAGAATTATTTATAATACCCTTGCATGGATGTGTAGTGGCTATTTTATTCTTATCCTTCCCCCATTTCCATTTCTTATTCCCCTCCTTCAAAGCTTCTTAGTGCTATTTTTTCTTCAAACTGCTTAAGTACCCTTTATTTTGGCCTATGGTTTCTAGATAATGTGCGTATACACATGGCTCATACATTATCCTTTGCTTGGAAAGAATCACTTGTTTTTGTAGATGGGTTAAATAGACCCCACATATACTTAAGGAGTACATTGTGGCTCTTGGAAAAGATATCCAACAATATGACCATATTTTTGAACTTAGTACACTCTTATACACCCTTATGTCTACGTAAAGTACTGTGAGTGATTCCATGGGTCCTCTACACACTTCATAGGGTATAATTGGGACATGTAGTGTTAACTTCTACAAGTTCTATAGGTAGAGTCTGTAAAGGGCCAGGTAGCCTCTAGATATCATCTTTTATGAAAGGTGACATATCCAGTAAATGCCCCTACAGTCAATCTCTGGAATAGATCTAAATAGAAGTTCTTCATTTTAATATCCATAAACCACAACCACTTTAAGGAAAATTGTGTACATGTGTCATTTCTCCCATAAACTCTTAAGGCAAACTTTAAAGCATGTGTCATTGGCTTTCTCCCATTAACTTTAAAGCATGTGTCATTTCTCAAGGCTTTCTCCCATTAATTCAAGGCAAACTTTGAGGCCTAAAAACTGAAAGTAGCTTAACTTCCATAGGATAGGATCCCCCAAACTCAAATGGAGTAAAATGTAAAATGTTAAAAGTGGAGTGTTTTATGATGTAATGGATCTTAATAATCTAGATTGACATGGCTGTATTGAACTTCCATAGGATAGTATCCCCCAAACTCAAGGTGAGTAAAATGTAAAATGTTAAAAGTGGAGTGTTTTATGATGTAATGGATCTTAATAATTTAGATTGACATGGCTGTATTTTATTAATGTACCTAAATTTACACCTTCTATGTTGCTTTATTCTTTTAAAATGTTAAAAGTGGAGTGTTTTAGGATGTAATGGATATAAATAATCTAGATTGTGTTAAATATGATGTAATGGATCTTAATAATCTAAATTGACATGGTTGTATTTTATTAATGTACCTAAATTTACACCCTCCATGTTGCTTTATTATTGTAAAATGTTAAAAGTGGAGTGTATTAATGTACCTAAATTAACACCTTCCATGTTGCTTTATTCTTTTAAAATGTTAAAAGTGGAGTGTTTTATGATGTAATGGATATAAATAATCTAGATTGACATGGCTACAGTGATATCATGATAGCGTAGGTTGATGTTGAAGTTGTAAAATTCTTGTACATATCAATTATTATAAATTATTAAACAATTTTATTAGTGCTAAATCATACTTCTTAATTCAGTTCATAACTAATTTATGATGATAGTGTAGGTTGATGTTGAAGTTGTAAAATTTTTGTACATATCAAGGATGAATGATAGTACAAGCCAAAAATGAAATTATTATAATTTATTAAACAATTTGATAAGTGCTAAATCATACTTCTTATTAAGGACATAACTAATTTGTCATAACAGAACTCTGATATATAAGCACAGTCTTCAATTCCATTGTTTTGTAGGTAAATTACTATCTTCACATTAAATCATTTTATAAGGTTACTCTAAAACTAAAGGCTTTCTCCCATTAATTAAAGGCAAACTTTAAAGCCTAAAAACTGAACCCAAATTGGTTGAACCTCCATAGGATTTTAGTCCATCCGTTGAGTGTTAAATTCTACAAGGTTCTACAGGCAGAGTTTGTGAAGGGCTAGGTAGTGTGAACTTCTATAAGTTCTATAGGCAGAGTCTGCAAAGGGCCAGGTAGCCTCTGGATCTCATCTTTTCTGAAAGGTGACATATCTAGTAAATGCCCCTACAGTCAATCTCTGGAACAGATCTAAATAGAAGTTCTTCATTTTAATATCCATAAACTACAACCACTTTAAGGAAAAGTGTGTACATGTGTCATTTCTCCCATAAATTCTTAGTCCAATATTTTAAAGCATGTGTCATGCTGGCTTTCTCCCATTAACTTTAAAGCATGTTTTTAGTAAGTGCATAAAATAATTTTTCAAACCATGTAAATGTAATTTCTCCCACAAACTAAAGGCTTTCTCTCATTAATTCAAAGAAAACTTTAAGGCCTAAAAATTGAACCTAAAGTGGCTGAACTCTGATAGGATTTTGAACTTCCATAGGATTTTAGTCTGTTTGTTGAGTGTTAGCTTCTGCAAGTTCTAAAGTTAGAGTCTATAAAGGGCCAGGTAGCCTTTGGATCTCATCTTTTCTCAAAGGTGACATATCCAGTAAATGCCTCTACAGTCAATATCTAGAACAGAAATAGAAGTTCTTCATTTTAATATCCATAAACCACTACCACTCTAAGGAAAACCTTATACATATGTCATTTCTCCCTTATCCCATAAAATTTTAGGCAAACTTTAAGGCATGTGCTATTTCTATTTCATTTCTCCCACAAACTCATAAAGGTGTGACTTTTGACATAACTTCATCAACTACCACAACTAGTTGTTTTAGTAAGTGCATAAAATAATTTTGCAAACCATGTAAATGTTATTTCTCCCACAAACTAAAGGTTTTCTCCCAATAATTAAAGGAAAACTTTAAGGCCTAAAAACTAAACCTAAAGTGGCTGAACTCTCATAGGATAGTATCCCCCAAACTCAAGGCTTTCCTCCATTAATTCAAGGCAAAATTTAAGGCCTAAAAACTGAGCCTAAAGTGGCTGAACTGCCTTAGGATTTTAGTTTGTTGGTTGAGTCTTAACTTATACAAGTTCTAAAGCAGTCTGCAAAGGGCTTGGTAGCCTTTGGATCTCATCCTTTATTAAGGCATGTAAAGGGCCAGGTAGCCTCTGGATCTCATCCTTTCTTAAGGCATGCTATTTCTAGATCTAATTTTTGCCATAAATTTTAAGGCAAACTTTCATGCAAACCATGCATGGACCATGCATATTTGTCATAAATCCTTAAAATCTAGGTAATGCAATATTTAACGCATCTCATTTCTAGATGTGAATTCTACCATAAAATTTAAGTCAAACTTTAAGATAAACCATGCACATGTCATTTATCTCATGCACATTTGTCATTTCTCCCATGCATTCGTAATAAATGTCAATTTAATATATTTTTATTTCTTTGTTTTTTTTCAGGGATAAAAAAACACATTAAATATGGTTGAAAAATGGACATTATGCATAGATGTTTCTTGCTATCCCAGTCCAGGGAAAGCAGTGATTACATGTTTGCTTTCCAATATTGTGACTAGCAAAGTCGTCCAAAGGAAAATGAATATACCGAGAAGAACAAAAAACAATGAGGCATATTATATTACGTTGATAGAAGGCTTGGGAAAAACTATGGAGTATGGATCAAATGGAATTGTAGTTTTCACCAATTCTAAACTTGTGTGCAACCAGATGAATGGCATGTACCAAGTTAAGAAGGAGAGGCTAAAAGAACTCCATAGAATAGCAAACAATATTGTTATCCAATTTCAATTTTTTAGTATAAGACATTGTACAAATGTGAATAAGATGTCTATTGATCTATTGCGTGGGGCAATTCCAATTTAGGATTCATCTATCAAAGATGAATTAATAGATGAATTAGAATTATACGGCGCAATTCCAATGCAAGATTCATCTCTCAAAAATGAATTATTTTTTAGATGCTCTTCTGCAAAAATTCAAGATTCATCTCTTAAAGATCAATTAGTTTTGAGACTCTCTTCTTCAAAAATTCAAGATTCATCTCTCAAAGATGAATTAGTGTTGAGACGCTCTCCATCAAAATTTATTGATGGACATTGTAACATCTCTTGGATATGTGTGTGTTTTGTACTTATAAATTTGTCTTTTTTAATGACCATGTGTTTTTTTCAATTATATACCAAGTGTGCTCCCACCACACCATGTAAAGTGCAACTTGGTGAACTTCACATTTGCAACAAGTGGTGAACTTCACATATTTATAAAATTAAAATGCGAGGACTTCAACAAATTTTTGTTTAAATGGAGTTTCACGGTTCTTTTTTAATGACCATGTGTTTTTTTTCAATTTTATACCAAGTGCGCTCCCACCATGTAAAACGAAATTTGGTGAACTTAACATTTTTATAAAATTTTTTGCTTAAATTGAGTTTCACACATCAATTAGTGCTTCAAAAGTTATGTTTTACATAATTTGTGTACACTAAATTACATTAATTTTCTGAACTTTATTTTGAATTTATTTTAAATAGTAATTAAAAAAATAATTATAAATGTCCGTTGTAGATATATATATCGTGGAGGATGAACAACGAAGTAAACTGAATCCCATATCTCTATGAGAGAGGGGGATCAGAGATCAAAGGATGTTGATGGTATTTAAATATAATCTTAAATCTCCATACATATAAATACATGTGTGTACATATGGAATTGATTTTTTATCAATTTTGTGAGTTAAATTAGTTGTTAATAAGTTTCATTTTTTATTTTTTAGGAGTTAAGAGGAGAAGGGTGTCTACTCCATCAATGGAGCATGCCCATGGTTCACGCAATCGTGGTACGATTCACTCAATTTAATCAATGAATATGTATATGTATTTATATGTATGAATGTATTTTTGAATTGATTATAAATTCATATTTTTTTATACAGCTTCTCTCTCATCTCGTGAGATTGGTGGTGGTTCAGATTTCCTTAGAGGGCCATCAATAAGTGCTGGCAGATTGCGTGAAGGTGGTGATATGTATTCCCCTAGAGACCAATCAACGGATGGTCATGCTGGTTCTCAGCAGGGTCATTCTGGTTCTCAACAGTCTTAGGGTGGGAAAGATGCTAGCCAACCACATCGAGGTGGTCATAAATTTGAATATTTTTTTCATTCAATTTGTAAAAATTTGTTTACATGTGTTTTTTTAATATACAAAAGTTTATATATCAATGTAGAGGCTGGAAATTTTGCTAAAAAAAGACATAGGGCAAAACGTGTCATTCAAGAAGAAGGTTGTCCACCAACCACGACTTATCCGGCTGACATTTCCGATATACCTTGGGAAACAAACATGTAGCAATGCACCTTAGAAAGGTGTCAATATCTTCATGCAAAATTGAAAAGAGATTTCTTGGCTTTGAATCTACCTGGTAAGAGTTGACAAAGCTTGGAAATAGTTACACACTCTTTAGGTGAACTAGTAGATGTGTACCAAAATTTTGGGCCAACCACTGATACTTTTGTAGAAGTCATGAGAAAAATAAAGGAAACAGTGATAGGTCCCAATAAATGGGAGGTTGTTAAACAAAGAGTTACAACAGAATGGCCAAGTCTATGTTTAGTCTCAAAGAAGGGCCGAAAATAAATATGCTGAATGTGCAATATTTTAAGCAACCTCATATAGCTCACTATTTGTATGATAGACACCTTGCGGCCTATGGAAGACTCCCATGGAACGATGAGGTTCTAATTTATTTTCCAAAATTATTTTATGCAGAATTCTTTTTTCAAATGAAACCAAATTACAATGACCTTCCCTCTGAATTTTTTGGTCTCGGGAAAGGTCGATTGTGTGACCGTAGGGGCGCTAGGTGTGATGTCGAGTTGTCTCGCCCTGAGCCACCATTGGTTAGTCAACCTTTTTGTGTCGAAACTTTGCGATTAGAGATGAAAGCCACTTCTCAAGTTAGTCGAGAAGCAAGGGATACCATCATTGACAATGTTCATAGTGGATTGGGTGGAGACGATGTTTGTTTGAATCAACAAAGAGCACGTGTGTATGCACACGCTAATTTGTGTATTATACAAATGAAGAGATTGACAACATGAGTGTTGAATATCTCAAAACATATGCAAAGAATTCTCGCATGATTGGCATGACCTAATTGTTCATGAGGAAGAGGGCATGGGAATGGTATGTAATGTTAATGGTTAGGGTTCAATTATTTTAATACATGTACAATTTGTAATAAATACATATATCCATACATTTATTTGTATACATTAATCTAACAAAAATTTATCATTATATGTTAACAACATTTGCAGTTGTCACGCTTGATGAATGAATAAAATGTTAATATCACGGTTGGAACCTCCGGTTCAAACAATCAAGATGTGATCCAGATCTTGGGGGGAGACCCCCAAGATCTAAAAAGTTGAAATGGACTTGACAAGATCTGCAAAATTAGAATGCCCAAAAAGAGAGAGAGAACAAAGCAAATAAAACCACAAAGAAACTTGTTTTATTAAAACAGAGAATAACTGTAGAAGGTACATTGTGGTGAACAATATGTCCTTTTACAAAGTGAGGCTTGTTATTTATAACATTTTTCTGAGTTACAATACTATGGGTAGATACCATAGGTGGATACCATGGGTCAATACCATTGGTAGATACCACTTACAATACCATGGGTAAATTCCATGTGTAGATGAATACCATGGGTGGAAACATACCATGGGTGAATGAATATCATGGATAGATGTCACTTACAATACCATAGGTGAATAAATACCATGGGTCGATTCCATTTGCAATACCATGGGTAAATTCTATGGGTGGATGGATAACATGGGTGGATGCCATTGTCCATTCGAATCATTCCTCCCTCCTTAAGAAGCAATGGTCCCCATTGCATGAAGTTCCCTCTTGAGAAGATTTTTTTGAATATGAAGAGCCACCGAAGAGAAGGGTCTTGTGTATTTAACCCATAACCATTATGAACGAAGATCCGAGGATAGAGATACCCTGTAATGCTTGTGACCAACTGTGATATTGATAGTGTGCGGTCTAGCGAATGGACTTCGATGAAGTGTGGGTTTGTTGATGACCCAAAACCATAGAAAATGAATATCCGAGGATAGAGATACCATATAATTCTTGTGACCAACTATGATACTAATAGTGTGCGGCCTAGCAAATGGACTTCGATGAGAATGATTTTATGCAGTTGACCCATAACTCTGATGATGATTGTTGATGAAGTAATAGGTGCCTACATAGCTTTGGGTGGGAGGGCACATCTCCAAATAACTCAAGCCGAATACTGCTATGCTGAAACTGATGAATGTGAAGCAGGTGCCTACTAAAGCAGGGTGGGAGGGGATGTCTCCAAAGGAACCCGCTCCGAATGCTGCTCCATATTTAAAATGAGCATAAATAAATCAATATAACTCGGAATATTTATTATAATGTGTTTTTGGAAATGGAATGATCATTTTGAATCTTCTCATTTGTTTGAAATAACTATCTGGAGAATCTAGACTCTCATATTCGCACAGGAGCTGTCCCGCCGTGAAAACTTTTCTGAAAAAGTAGCTTATTTTAAATCAGCGGTAACTCCGTCGTCCGGACTCCGATTCGACCGATTTTTTTTTTGAAATTGGGTGATTTTTCAAGGGGAGTTCAGATATATAACCATTTAGCTGAAATTTCACACTTAAAACTACAATAAATGACGGGAGAACTGCCGTCCAGGAATTGTCGTCAGAAAAATTTCTGCGACATTGCTGATTTTGAATGATTGATATCTTCTTCATACGAAATCCAATTTGGCCAAAAAAAATTTTGAATTTAGGTATTTTTTTGCAAGGAATCTAGATCTGGTATTTTTTTTGTAAATATTTCACCAAAATTTTCAGATCGGATCTTCAAACGTGACGCTCAAAAAATTCTTGGAGTTTGCTGAAGATTGTTGCAAAACATTGAAACTGAAATATGATTCAAACCCTCATTCCCATGGATTCGTAACCTGAATCAGATACCACTGATCCAGATTTTGGGGGGATACCTCTAAAAAATTTTGAAATGGACTTGACAAGATATGCAAAATTATAATGCCCAAAAAGAGAGAGAGCACAAAGCAAATAAAACCACAAAGAAACTTGTTTTATTAAAATAGAGAATAATTGTAGAAGCTACATTGTGGTGGACAATATGTCCTTTTACAAAGTGAGGATTTTTATTTATAGCCTTTTTTTGAGTTACAATACTATGGGTAGATACCATAGGTGGATACCATGGGTCAATACCATGGGTAAATTCCATGTGTAGATGAATACCATGGGTCAATACCATGAGTAAATTCCATGTGTAGATGAATACCATGGGTGGATACATACCATGGGTGAATGAATATCATGGATAGATGTTACTTAAAATACCATAGGCAAATAAATACCATGGGTCAATGCCATTTACAATACCATGGGTAAATTCCATGGGTAGATGGATAACATGGGTGGATGCCATTTTCCATTCGGATCAAGATGGGTCTCACCATCAATCATATAATCAAGATGGTTCTCACCATCAAGATATGTTGGAAAATTTTAGTGTTTTTTAAGTGAACATGATGATGTACAATTATTTTTTATCTATTATTATATATATTGAAACATGATGAGTTATTTTTAAAATAAATAATTGTGCACACATGTACATGTACATATATATAATAAAATGTTTTAAAAGATTCTGATTCCGTTCGATGTTTTTGGGATGGCGGTACCTTCTTCTTCCTTGGGAGATGTACCTTCTTCTTCCTTAGGAGATGTGCCAAATCCGCAATCACAAGTATGGACAATTTTTCACTTTTAAAATTTATGTTTTTAAGTTATATATTCCACCTCAAAAAGTTCCAATAAAAAATGAGATATATCTAGATATTGATTTATTTTAAATTTTTTGAATTTTAGGTTTTTGGAGATTTTCTTTCTGAGCCACTCTTAGGAGATGTGCCAAATCCACCAGCACAAGTATTCAATTTTTCAGTTAAATATATATATGTTTTTAAGTTATAAGCTATAAATTAAAGTTTAAAAGTTTTATTATAAATTGAGATCTAGAGATTTTGAGTTATTTTAATTTTTTTGAATTTTAGGTTTTTGGAGATTTTCTTTTGGAGCCTCTCTTAGTATATGTGCCAAATCCACCAGTATAAGTATTCAATTTTTCAATTAAATATATGTTTTTAAGTTATAATTTATAAATTAAAGTTTAAAAATTTTATTATAAATTGAGATCTTGATCTTGAGTTATTTTATACTTTTAAATTTTTTGAATTTTAGGTTCCTATAGAGGAATTTTTTTCTCCACGGACTCTAGCGATGGAGATAGGAACATTCACACCATTTCAACCATTTGAACAAGTTGTTTAACTTTTTTTTTAATATTATTGAAAATAAGTTTAGATATGCATTTTCATTTGAAAATTTTAAATATATAACTGTACATGTATATTGTACAGTTTACTGTTGAAGATGTTCCTGTGGGGGAAGTTTTAGTGGATGAGCAACAAATGGAGAGGGAACCTCATGAGGTATTGCATGATTTTTTTTACATTTTGTTTTTTACATGAAGTTCTATATATTCTCACTCAATTTTAAAACATCAAATTTTAATGTTTTGTACACATTGTGTACGGGTTCTGATAATCAGAAACCCACTATAGCGGGTTCACCTTTCATTAATCGAAATAAGCTACTTAAGCTTGAATCTTGTATTAAATTTGCAAATTCACTAACTCGAAAAATGATCTTGGGACCTATGGGGTTATGGCCCACTCTATTTCCATTAGCCACTTCAATGCATTTGAAAACCTGCTTGGTCTTCATCTTGAACCCTTATTCCTTCTCTCGATTTGGAGCCAAGTGCTTCTAACTATAATCTTTAAAGCACTTAAACCTATTTCTGTGCAATCCTTTTTGCAATATAGTATTTGAAACAACGTTTCCAAATATTTATATGTCATCTTAGAAGTATTTAACTAGATATTTAAAACTAAATTAATCCTGGAACAAGGAATTTAATCAACACTCATTCTTTCCCTTGGCCCCACCGATTCAATGTTCCACAACCAATTATTAATTAAGGAAAATGCTCACCATACTCTGCATTATCTTACAAGTAGCTTTGTAAGCGATTTCCCTCGGATCTAACTCCAGGTTGATCAGACCATGGTTGCGCTACAAAGGTGCTCACGCCTTCTCCATCCAAATTCACACGATGTAAGTGGTTTAGGAATACCACTTACCACCACGTGTCAAGCATCTGGTGATATCGCGCTCCCAAAAGAAAAACAACTTACCATTCATATTGTTGCGCGAGACCATTGGTTTGTCCCCACAAAACTGCTTCTCCAAAACTGATATTCGACTGTGGTTTAATTCAAAATTATGCTCTAAGTGAGCAAAGGTCTCTATGCTAGTTCTAGCATATTAAATATTAGAGATCAACATGCTACATTTTCCATAGAACAAGTTTAGGACTTCATCGAATCCCATCGAACCATTCACACAGGTCAAGACGCAAGAAATATTCAATTCTCAATGAATTTCTATACAGTGTTTTTCATATTAAATCTGATACCGATTATGCCAATCGGATCCTTCATCGATCCCACTCAATGATATTATATAAACGTAGATTGCCATCGATCCTATAAGAATCGATTCACAACATAACCTCATACATGAAACTACAAAGAACCCATATTTAAATCGCATGCATCAAATTAACTACATAATCTAACTATAAATAACTCAACGTGCATATACAGACACACTGAAATCCACAATTCTATCTTTCTACTATATACAAAATATCTCTTAAACATCTAAGGCATTTCAGACTTAGCTAGAAATCCTCACACTACTACATTGTGCTTGCTCGCTGCCTTTCAGACATTACAGGCTCGATGTTTATATAGGAATTACAAAAGGTCATGAATCGGTTGAGATTCACAAATCTCTCCTGAGCTTCTCAAACACACACATGGTAGATCAGTTACAAAAAAAACTTAGCATCGGTTTTAACAATTTCGCCCCAATTTTCCATGGTCGTTCGCATACCCAGCTTCATATTCGACTTAATTCAAATATGTCCGGATGCCCCTACATCAGACTCCCGAGGCACAAAAATTTATGACCTCCTAGTCATATGTATTCTCTAACTGTCAGCAGTTCTAACCACGTCATTTGTGGAACTGCTCCTTGTGATCTTCCTGTGATAGCACGCTTGAAAAATTCTCACCCGCATCCCTTGCAGAATTGTCCTCTGTGAGCTGCAATAAAACCTCTGCAATAGCAAGCCCTCCCTGCTACCAGACACCTCACCAAGCTTCTCTCCTGAGCCTTGGCTTTGGCATCTCTCTGGTTCGCTCCTGTGGAACCATTTGAGCACTCCTGCTCTAGGCTGCTGCAATCTTCTCACATTCCTCTGTTGCTACCTTCAAAAAACATAAAAGTCACAAGCTCATCAAAACTTCACAAAAGTATACCTCTCTTCCTCTGTATGCAAACTCCTTCTCCGCAGGAATTCATTTTCCCACTCTGATACCACTTGATGAAAAATGAAACCTGCTATAAGAAGGTTCACCTTCATTAATCAAAATAAACCCGCAAGCTTCAAACTTGTATTAAAGTTGCAGATCCATAGCTCAAAAAACGATCTTGGGACCTATGGCCCACTCTGTTTCCACTGCGCCACTTCAATGCATTTGAAAACACCTGTTGGTCTTCATCTTGAACCCTTATTCATTACTATCAATTTTGAATAAATGCTTCTAACTATACTTTAATCTTTAAAGCACTTCAAACCTATTTCTTTGTAATCCTTTTTTCAATATGGTATTTGAAACAACGTTTCAAATATTTTGTAATAAATACCCAAGTCTTTAACTTACGATATTTAAAACTAAATTAATCCTGGCACAAGGCATTCAATCAATGCTCATTCTTTCCCTCGGCCCCACCAATTCAATGTTCCACAATCAATTATTAATTAAGGAAAATGCTCACCATGCCCCGCATTATCTTACGAGCAGCTTTGTAAGCGATTTCCCTTGAATCTAACTCCAGGTTGATCGGATCATGGTCACACTACAAAGGTGCTCACGCCTTCTCCATCCAAATCCACGCGATGTAAGTGGTTTAGGAATACCACTTACCACCACGTGTAAAGCATATGGTGATATCGCGCTCCCAAAAGCAAAACAACTTACCATTCATCTTGTTGCGCGAGACCAGTGGTTTGTCCCCACAAAACTTCTTCTCCAAAACTCATATTTGACTATGGTTTAATTCAAAATTCTTCTCTAAGTGAGCAGAGGTCTCTATGTTGGTTCTAGCATATTAAATATCAGAGATCAACATGTTTCGTTTTCCATAAAACAAGTTTAGGACTTCATCGAATCCCATCGAACCATTCACACAGGTCAAGACACAGGCAATATTCAATTCTCAATGAATTTCTATACAGTGGTTTTCATATAAAATACGATACCAATTATGCCAATCAGATCCTTCATCGATCCCACTCAATGATATTATATAAACGTATATTTCCATCGATCCTGTAAGAATCGATTCACAACATAACCTCATACATGAAACTGCAGGGAACCCATATTTAAATCACATGCGTCAAATTAACTACATAATCTAACTATAAATAACTCAACGCGCATATACAGACACACTGAAATCCACAATTCTATATTTCGACTATATACAAAATATCTCTTAAACATCTAAGGCATTTCAGCCTTAGCCAGAAATCCTCACACTATTACATTGTGCTTGCTCATTTCCTTTCAGAAATTACAAGCTCGTTGTTTATATAGGAATTAAAAAAGGTCATGAATCGGTTGAGATGCACAAATCTCTCTCGAGCTTCTCAAATGCACACATGGAAGATTAGTTACAAAAAAAACTTAGCATCGATTTTAACAATTTCGCCCCAATTTTGCATGGTCGTTCGCATACCAGCTTCAGATTTGACTTAATTCAAATATGTCCAGATGCCCCTGCATCAGTTCCCCATGCTTCGCAGGATAGCTCGAGGATTGTGACTTTGCTGAGAGAGACACTACATCCATCTATATTTGATGGATGATGCACATGCAGACATGCAACATTATATTTTCAATAGATTTAGTCTTAAATTTAATTTTTTATATGTAGTCTTATCTAGATGCAGTCATACATAACATGATACTTGATACTTGATACTTGTGAGATCTACAAATTTTAGACATATTTTATGTGAAATACATTTGGTACATGTGAATGTGATATATAATGTTTTTAAAACCTAAGTTTTGGATGGTTGAACTACATTTGGCATGTGAAGTAATGTTATTGTGTTATATATAATTTGTTTTGTTTTTAAAACTCAAGTTTTGGATGGTTGAACTATATTTGGCATGTGATGTGAAGTAATGTTGTGTTATAATTTGTTTTGTTTTTAAAGTGTTATGGTTGAACTACATTTGGCATGTGAAGTAATGTTACTTGATACTTGATACTTGATACTTGTGATCTATAATGTTTTTTTTTTAAAACTCAAGTTTTGGATGGTTAAACTACATTTGGAATGTGAAGTAATGTTGTGTTATAATTTGTTTTGTTTTTAAAACTTAAGTTTTGGATGGCTGAACTACATTTTGCATGTGATATAATGTTTTGTTTTTATTGGATAGTTGAACTACAATTGGCATGTGAAGTAATGTTGTGATCTATATGAATGTTTTGTTTTTAAAACTTAAGTTTTGGATGGTTGAACTACATTTGGCATGTGATATATTGTTTTGTTTTTATTGGATAGTTGAACTACAATTGGCATGTGAAGTGATGTTGTGATATAATGTTTTTGTTTTTAAAACTCAAGTTTTGGATGTTTGAACTATATTTGGCATGTGAATTAATGTTGTGTTATAATTTGTTTTGTTTTTAAAACTTAAGTTTTGGATGGTTGAACTACATTTGGCATGTGAAGTAATGTTGTGATCTATAATGTTTTTTTAAATTAAAACTTAAGTTTTGGATGGTTGATCTACATTTGGCATGTGATATAATGTTTTGTTTTTATGGGATAGTTGAACTACAATTGGCATGGCATGTGAAGTAATGTTGTGATATAATGTTTTTGTTTTTAAAATTCAAGTTTTGGATGGTTGAACTAGATTTGGCATGTGATTATAATATTATGTTTTTTTTTTTTAATTCAAGTTGTCGTTTTCCAAACAAAAAAAAAATCACATTAATATATGTACATGTAGAAATGATTTTACACATGTTTGAATATATATGTTAAAACAATTGAAGTACAATACATATTGATGTATCTATATATATATCAAAAAATAATCATAATATTCTAGGTCTTGTTAGATGTGTCAAACAACCATAATATTTTTAAAATGCATTCTATAATGTATATATATCCAGTACTTCAACATTTTTCATCAATGCCAATATAATTTCGCTACTTTCAGTTAATTGCATTCTAGAACATATATATTCAGTACGTGAAACATTTTTCATCAATGCACATAGTAAAACTACTTGAACAGTTAATTGCATTCTAGAACATATGTATATCCAATACATGCAATATTTTTCATCAATGCACATAGAAAAACTACTTTCAGTTAATTGCATTCTAGAACATATATATCCAGTACTTGAAACATTTTTCATTATTGCACATAGAAAAGCTACTTTCAGTTTTAATTGAATTATAGAACAAATATATAGAACATACATATCCAGTACTTGCAACATTTTTCATCAATGCACATAGAAAACCTACTTTCAGTGAATTTCATTCTAGAACATATATATATCCAACACATGGAACATTTTTCATCAATGCATGCATAGAAAAGCTACTTTCAGTTGATACTAGTGTGCATGTACCAAAACAATGCACATGTACAAACACTTGCACAGATAACATAACAAGGCAACTCAATTTTTAGTTGAGTTCTGGAACTTCTAAAACATGAATACAAAGAGAAGAAATTGTTGGGCAGTTCAATAAAAAAAAAAATTCCAATGGAATGTCATATTCAATGATCCGTTCATGATCAGATTTTGACATTTTCCATTTCTTAATTTTTCGTTTTTTTCTTTGATTGAACCTCTATCAACTTTATGTGTGCTACACACACCAAATTAATATATTGACAACTTATGACATCAGGTTCATAGTATTCAACGTAAAAAAAATCCCCACTTTGATTAGTTTGTCTAGAAAAATAACCTTTCATTATAATATATCCTATGTCATATGGAAACCCATGATCATTATAGTTTTCTAATAATTTCATCTTTCGTTCTGTGCAACGCATCAAATAATACTTTGCATTTTCATCGATGTCAGTAGGTGCAATTACAGTAAAAACATCTCCTGCACAATAAAACAAGCTTAACAAACTTATGTATTTAAATTTAGATCATAATTAACATGAAAAATTATCCTTAAAATAATTTTAATATCTATTTCTAGATCTCTATCATTTGAAAGCAATTCAAATGTTATCTTCTCTAACAAGATCAGAAACTCAATCACCATCAGATGATATTGTAGTCTACTCTGATTGCATTTCTTCAAAAATTTCAATGGACATTTTCCCCTTTGTATTTAGCTCTGTATGTTTCCAATATTTTACATACATTTTGTTTTCACAAACGTCATTGGATTCTGTGTTGTCTATGCAAACATGACAAAAACAAGAATATTTTATTTTATCCAATGCAAACACATTTGTGGACAACTTTGTTTTAACTAAATGCAATTTTCTAGTCCCTTTTATTGTTTCAACGTCATTTCCAATTGATCTATCTACATCTTTGATCCCAATATGCCAAAAAAAAACTATATATGGAAAATTCAAAGAAGAATGTAAATATGATATCAAAATACCATCAAAGATAATCATTGTGATAAATGTACACTATTTAAAATTGGATATCCAATAAAAATTAATTTTAATGTACCTTTACACTTCCCTTGATCGGTTAGTCTCATGGCTTAGAGCAGTGATGCACCATTGAACAACTTCTTTAGCATCCACAAGTCAATTTGGAGAGGGGTTCATTTGATATCTTCGAACTGCTCATTTTATGCATGCCCCTGCACTGTCATGTTCTCCTTTTCCATGGCCAGTCTCAAAGAAATTCCAACAATGTTTAATGTAGGTTTTCTTATGAAGACAAAAAAACCAAAAGAATTATCGTGAAAATTTGAATTAAGCTGTGCATCCATATGACCATATCCAATGTTCATTGCATTTTATTCCACAACTTTTCAAGGAGTCATAAATCTTTCCAAAATAGTGTTGTACAAAATATGTATCATGAGTATGATTGTCACTGATATAAAAGTGATATTCTTTAATAGCATGCTGATTTTCATTGGTGCTTTCTATATGATCGACGTTTTGTTCATCATGTCTATAGAATATGGATGAGGATGGAGACTTGGTCAGAATGATAGTATTTGTTAAAAAATTAAATATTACAGAGCAATGAAACACATAAAATATGCGGAAAACACAAGCACACAAAACACATAAAACCAGAGAGACACATATATACATATTTCACCCAGTTTGGGCTACGTCCACCCCGAACATCGAGTCCTTCCTTTTTATTATCCAGCAAAATGAAGATACACGACATACAGTAGATCCGCTGTAATATCCTCTGTTCTCTCTCACAGTCTCCCTATCTGTTTCTCGCTCCGAGAATACACATACAGCACATAGCCGCAATACAATACCCTCATACAAAGCGAGGGGTTGCCTTCTAGGGAAAAAAAAAAACTTAAACTAAACATAACTTCTACCGTCAGATCATTCGCCTAATGAACGGCCTAGATTGACTAGAAATTACTATAATTTTACAAGGAAATTTTACATTTGTTTTTAGCTTCGGGGGCACTGCCCCTAAAACCCCTCGCCAGGGGGGGCTCCATAAAGTTGTAGCCACCCCCCCCTCGACCCCCCAGACAGTGTTTAATTTCTGGCGGTCCAATGCTGTGATACAAAATAAACATGATAATCAGGCTCCACACCCAACAATCTCTCACTTGGAGACTAATTGTAGCAATTTCACCGCTGCTTCATTTTTTGGATAATGACTCCTCTTTGGACTTGGCTGTTTCTCATCTTCATCGTCATCCTTGAAGACCAATTGAAACTGAGCATAATCTTAGTTTCTCCCTGATTACAACTTTTGTTAGCATATCTATAGGATTCTTGCTAGTGTGTATCTTTTCCAGCTTCAACTGTCCATCTTCCAATACTGACTGTATGAAATGGTACTTGAGTTGTATGTGTTTAGTCCTGGAATGAAATGTTGAGTTCTTTACAAGATTAATGGAACTTTGGCCATCACTGTATAACGTTCCCATATCATGCTTCTTACCCAATTCATCCATAAACCTTTGTAACCAAATCATTTCTTTACTAGCCTCTGTAGCGGCAACATACTCTGCTTCTGTTGTTGAAAGTGCAACAACACTTTTGATTTTTGAATCCCAACTGACAGATGTTCCACCTACAGTAAATGCATATACTATAGTGCTCCTCATGTTATCTATGTCACCTACCATATCTGCATCAACATATCCCTGTAGAGCAACGTTTGAATCACCAAATCATAATGTTTGATTTGCGGTACCTCTCAAATATCTGAGAATCCATTTTACTGCCATCCAATGTTCTTTTCCTGGATTGTTCATGTACTTGCTTACAACTCCCACTGCATGTGAAATATCAGGCCTTGTGAAGACCATTGCATACATTAAGCTTCCAACTGTTGATGCATATGGAACTTTAGATATATATTCCATTTATTCTTGGGTCTTGGGGCACATCTCCTTACTAAGTTTTAAATGGCTAGCAAAAGGTGTACTAACTGGATTTTGATTCTACATATTAAATCTTTTCAACACCTTTTCTATGTACTTATTCTGAGACAGTGTTAATTTTCGATTTTTCCTGTCTCTAGTTATTCTCATACCAAGGATTTGTTTTGCAGCTCCCAAATCATTCATTGCAAATGAATTTGCCAATTTTCTTTTGAGCACATTTATTTCCTGCATGTTAGACCCTGAAACAAGCATGTCATCTACATACAATAACAATATAATATAGTTTCCATCATTTTTCCTTTTCAGGTAAACACAATGATCAGAGTGACATCTAGTGTAACCTTTTTCAAACATAAACTTGTAAAATTTTAGATACCACTGACTTGGAGCCTGCTTTAAGCTATACAAGATCTTCTTTAACCCGCACACTAATTTTTCTTTCCCTTTGACCTCATATCCTTCTGGTTACTGCATATAAATCTCTTCCTCCAAATCTCCATGGAGAAATGTTGTTTTTACATCTAACTGTTCAAGATGTAAATCTTCTGCTGCTACAAGACTTAAAATAGTTTTGATTAAAGTCATCTTAACAACAGGAGAAAATATTTCATCAAAATCAATACCTTTCTTTTCTGCAAACCCCTTCACCAAAAGTATACCTTTTTACCTCTGTTTTCCTCCATATTCTTCCTTCAGCCTGTAAACCCATTTATTCTGCAATGTAGTTTTACCTACAGGCAACCTGACTAAGTCCAAAGTCTGGTTATGCATTAAGGAGTCCATATCTTCTTCCATGGCTAGCTCCCACTTCTTCCTGTTTTCAACCTGCATTGCTTCTTCATAACATTCAGGTTCACTAGAATTATTCAACAATAAATAATATAATGAAGAAGAGTATCGTTCAGGGGGTCTACTTATCGTGTAGATCTTCTAACACCACTTTCAGGTGTTTGAGGTGCCTGTTGCTGTTGTGGTGGTTGTTGTTGTTGTGGCTCTTGATTATTATTATTTTCAGGCACCTTTACCTTTTTTGTGATCTCATCAAGAACTGTGTATTCTTTGTTTTCTTTTTCTTGTTTCTTTTCCTACAACTGATTCTTATACAATACCTTTTCATTGAATATTACATCTTTGCTCCTAATGATTTTGTGATTTTCATGATCATATAAGCGATAACCAAAATCATTAAGACCATATCCAATAAATGTACATTTCTTTGATTTTGCCTCAAGATTGGTTTTGTTTTCTTTATTAATATGGACAAAGGCCTCACAACCAAAAGGATTTAAAAAAGAGTAGTTTACCTTTTTACCTGTCCATGCTTCCTCTGGAATATCACCATCCAAGTAACTTGAAGGCGCTCTGTTTATTAGATAAACAGCAGTATCTACAGCATCTGCCCAAAATTGTAAAGGCAATCCTGCATGCAATCTCATGCACCTTGCACGCTCCATGATTTTTCTATTCATCCTTTCTAACACACCATTTTCTTGTGGTGTTCTTGAAATCAACATTTTCTCTAATCTATGCTATGGAATAGTACCTATCAAACTTCATTTAAGTAGCACCTATTATTTGACCTTGTATACTTCAAACTTCTTTCCCGCTCTGTCCTAACCAAATTTTTCTGGCTTTAAAACATTAAATACATCAGATTTATTTTGAATACAATAAATCCAAGTTTTTCTAGTTGCATCATCAATAAAAGTAACATAATAACAAGAGCCACCAAGAGATGATACCTGAGGAGGTCCCCATACATCTGTATGCGCAAGCTCTAATTTTTCGCTCTTCTTTTCTTTCCCAACTTTGAGAAATCTGACTCTCTTCTGTTTTCCATATATGCAATTCTCACAGAAATCCAAATCAACATTCTTCAAACTCGGCAACAAATTTCTTGAGTGAAGAATCTTCATCCCCTTCTCACTCATGTGTCCGAGCCTATGATGCCATAATTCTACATCTGCTCCTTTGGAAGTTAAAGAATTAACAGAGTTATAAATACCATTGCATAAATACAATGTACCAACCTTTTCGCCTTTTTCTATTACCAGGGCTCCTTTGGTGACCTTCTAGGTTTTATCTGTGAAAGTTGTCACACAACCTTCACTGCCTAACTGTCTTGTTGAAATTATATTTTTCTTCAAATCTGGAACATGCCTTACCTCCTTTAATAGCCATTGGTTTCCATTCTATTTTTTTACAATAACCTTACCCATTCCAACAATTTTACAGGGTTTATCATCACCCAAACAGACTTGTCCAAAATCTCCTTGAACATAGTCATGAAAATATTTCTTATCAGGTGTGGCATGGAATGAGGCCCCTGAATCTACAACCCAAGAATCAATAACATTTTTGAAAGGAAGAATCAAAGCATCTTGTAACACATCACCTGTCACATTTGCTTCATGATTGTTTTCTTGTTGTGCGTCTCCTCATTTTCCCTTCCGAGATCTACAGTCTTTCTTTAGGTGTCCTTTATTTCTGCATTTCCAACACTCTATCCCCAATCTAGACTTGGATATTCCTTTCCTTGATTTACTGTGATATCCTGAGTTCTTTCCTCTTTCCATTCTTCTTCCCCTAGACTTTGCACTCGAAGAATTACCTAATGTCTCACTGGAGCTTTTCCGTCACATTGCCTCGCTAAGGATAGCACCGACAACATCATCAAACTTTAAAGTACTAGATCTAGAGATAGAGTTACTAATGGCCATAACTAAACCATTCCAGCTTTCTAGCAATGAGCACATAAATAAAAGAGCCCTAACTTCATCATCAAAGTTTACCCCTACAGAACTTAACTGACTGGTAACTATATTAAAATCATTTAAATGGTCTACAACAGATCCACCTTCCGACATCTTCATATTAAATACACATTTCATAAGAAATACCTTGTTTGAGGCCGAGGGTTTTTCATATAATTTCACCAACGCCTTAATCAAACCATCTATTGTTGTTTCCTTCAGAATATTGAAGGCTATCGACGCCACGAGGCACAAACGTACTATTCTGAGTGCCTTTCTATCAAGAATATCCCATTCTCCATCTGTCATAGTCATCGACTTCTTTGTTTTTCTGATCAATGGTAGGTACAGATCTTTCTGATACAGATAATCTTCCATCTACATCTTCCACAGTGGGAAGTTTTTTCCGTTAAATTTCTTGACCCTAAACTTACCATATTTCGCCATTGCTCCCACTCGAACCAGGAACCATTCTTTCATGCGAGTTTATTAGCCAAATAGACCTTCAGCTCTGATACCAATTGTTAGAAAATTAAATATTACAGAGAAATGAAAAAGATAAAATATGCGGAAAACACAAGCACACAAAACACATAAAATTAGAGAGACACATATATTCGTGGTTCACCTAGTTTGGGCTATGTCCACCCTAAACAACCAGTCCTTCCTTTCTATTATCCAAAAAAATGAAGAGACACAACCTACAGCAGATCTGTTGTAATATCCTTTGTTCTCTCTCACAGTCTCCCTTTCTGTTTCTCGCTCCGAGAATGCACATACAATACACAGCCGCAATACAATACCCTCATACAAAGAAAGGGGTTGCCTTCTAGGGAAAAAAAAACCCTAAACTAAACATAACTTCTACCGTCAGATCATCTGCCTAATGAATGGCGCAGATTGACTATAAATTACTATAATTTTGCAAGGAAAATTTACATATGTTTTTAGCATCAGGGGCGCTGCCCCCGAAACCCCCAGCTAGGGGGGGCTCCATAAAGTTGCATCCGCCCCCCCTGGACCCCCCAGGTAGTGTTTAATTTCAGGCAGCATTACTGCCCCATTAAGGGGTCCAACATTGTGATACAAAATAAACAAGATAATCAGGCTCCACACCCAACAATATTCAATCTGAATTTATTTTTGTGGAACAAATGTGTAGTTTTCTGCAAAATAAATTACTGAAAAAATGGTCCCTGGTGAAAATAATTCATGAGATTTTTTGAATTTCAAGTCTTGCCATCGAGCTCTATGGGAATTCTTGGTTTATTTATAAATTTCTGCCTCAAACTTTCTCAAAAAATCTATCACAAAAAAATCTTCTTCTTGTAATTCAATTCTTTTAGCACTATTTGAACCTTGAATCGATGTATGGATATATTCATATCTCTCCCATTTCACTTTCATGTTAGACAATGATTGATCATTTATATCAGTATGATATTTGTTTTGAAATTTAGTCAAATTTCCACAATCATCGCATTTTTTACCACCAACACATTTCTTTTCGCAAAATAATTCATCGCCTTCTCTTTCACATAGAATTTGAGATATGAAATCATGGATAGTGGAAGGAGGAGGTGAATCTTTCCGAAATGTTCTACCAAAATTAAGGAATGTCTCATAATATAACTAAAATTCCACATGATAACAACAACAACAAGTGTCGCATACGGTGATAGGTTTTAAATACCATGGTTTTTGATGAACAAAAGCACTAATTGAGACTTGAATTTCATGATTCTCTTCTTTGAACTTGTTGAAAAACTCTATTTGAGTGGTTTCCAAGAAATTTTTTTCATGTTCTTCGTACTGATTTCGTGCTATTCTTCTTCACATCACATCCCTTGCATTTGGAAAAACACGTGAATTTTTCTTCCAATATTCATATGTTGTTTTTTTAACATTTTCTCCAAGTCTATCTTTGTATGGTTGCCTACAAATAGCTCTCCAACAAGCGAGTTCATCATTTAAATCTATTTGCAACTGAAATTTCCGATGTTTGTGCAAAATTTTTCGTGAGGTTCCTAAAGCTCGTGCCATATATTTTACCAAACGGTTCTCTTTAGTACTTGACGAAACCACTGCCATATGTATTGCTCTACATACAACTAAAACATTTTTCTGTCTAGATCTTCTAATTGAATTTATAGCACTATTTATATTTTGTATCACATTTTCCTTCATTTTTTTATCTTTTGTTGATTTTCGAACACCCAATAAAATTGTAGCTTTTTTTAATTTCCTTAATGATAGGAGACCTTTCAACATTTGGGCTTGAACTATCACATTTTCCTTTATGAAGTACGTATCAAAAATGTGTTTAAAACAATATTGTATAACATGGTCAGCGCTTTTATCTCCATATGTGTGTGTCAACATTTTCTAACATCTCATCATCGACATTGATTTCATCTATACATATTCGAATGAATAGTACATAATAAGTTTACATATTCAATAAATAACTAAATTAATAAATATGTATAATTTCAATAATACATACATTTTTTCAACACACACACATATATACTTTGTGATTCAATTTCTTCACTTGAATTTATTCCAACATTTTCACCATCTTCAATCATTGGTTCAATATCTCTTTCACTTTATCTTTCAAAATTTTGTATCTCATCATCAATGTTTTGAGGAATATCTCTCTATGTTTACATTGCAAAATATTTTTCAAATTAGTTCATCAAATAAAAATTAAGCTTGAACACATTTTACACTAGGAAAATTTTAAATATCAAATTCATAATATTTACATTTACATACCTGCATCAACTTCGAGTTGAGGTTGATTTTCCCTTTCCATATTTGAGAGTGCTTCTCTCTTTCTTTTGCAAGATTCTCTCCCTTGTTCTCTACGTTCTTTATGTCTCTTGTTCTATCATATTTTCTCGTGCAATTCCTTCAATTTCCCATGATAATAGAGTATGAAGTTCAAAAAAAATTCTTCAAAAATTTAGAGAAAAACTCAATTTAAAAAAACATCACAAAAGATATAATTTAAAAAAAAATCATTTTAAAAATTTTGCAAAAAATACGTACTTCAATCCAAAACACTTACTTTAAAATATATGAGAAAAAAATGTCTTATAAAAATGAAATGAAGCTCAAAATATTTCCTTCCAAATCCTGCAAAAAAAATTCATTTAAAAAGTTAGACAAAAACTCATTTAAAAAAATCATTATAAAAGATTTACTTCAAGCCAAAACACATACTCTAAAAAAATGTCACTTCAAAAAATACCTCTAAAAAATGTCCAATGAAAATTAATTCCAACTTCTTAAAAAAATGCCACTTAAAAAAATACTTCAAAAAAGCCTCTAAAACAATCACTTTAAAAAATACCTCCAAAAAATGTCCTTTGAATATTAAGCCTAAAAAAAGTCCTTTTGAAATTAAGTCAAAAAAATGTCTTTTGGAAATTAAGCCCAAAAATCTCTCAAAACAAAATATATCCAAAAAAATGTATTTTGAAAATTAAGCCCAAAACCTCTACAAACAATGAAAATTAAGCCCAAAAATTCTAAAAACAAAATACCTTAAAACCAAAAAATGTCTTTTGGAAATTAAGCCCAAAAACTTCTAAAAACAAAATACATCCAAGAAAATGTCCTTTGAAAAGTAAGCCCAAAACTTCTAAAACCAAAATACTTCAAAAAAAATCAATGAAAATTAAACCCAAAACTTCTAAAAACAAAATTCCTTAAGAAAAAACAATGAAAATTAAGCCCAAAACCTCTAAAAACAAAATACCTTCAAAAAAACTAAAGCCCAAAAAACATCCAAAAATGTATCACATACCTCCAAGAAATGTCTTTTGAATGTACCTCCAAGAAAATTCCTTAAACCCAAAACAATCCTTTGCAAAAATTTCCTTTGAATGTAACTCTAAGAAAAGTCCTTAAACCTAAAACGATCCTTTGCAAAATCAGACCTTTGCAAAATCAAACCAAATGAAAAAATGTGCAAAATTATGCAAAAATAATGAATGCTTTTACGTCAATTTATATTGCCGCGAAATGCTTTTTTTGGAGGGGCTTCTTTGTCTTTTCCGGCCGATGGAAAGTCAAGTAAATGTTTAGCCAAACTTTTGTGTCGTTAGACTTGGCGGGCCGTCAACGTAAAAAATAATTTGGCCGAACGTTTTACAAGTTCGGTCGAACTAACATGTTTGCAATTACGCAGATCCAAGCTCTGAATATGTATCTTCAACTTTGGCCCGATTAACCTCTATGAAACATTTTGAATTGACTGTCGGAACCAAGACAAGCATTTTCAAAATTCAATCTACTTTCAGGAAATATAACATTTTATGCAATTTCATAAATATTTACTAATTTTAATTAATTTTGTACTAAAACGGGTGCAAACAATTTCTGAAGGTCATTATGATTTAGTGAAATCAATATTATGTATCTTCCAAAATACACTGTAAAAAATTGAAAAAATTATGGTGCATTACATTGGTCCGTCGTCTATAATGGGTAGTTTTTAAATTTTTAGTTTGTAACTTATATGTTGATAAATTTCGCGCGTCGCGAAACATATTCAAAATATGTAGTTTTTTCATATTAGATCAGTTCAAAAAATTCTAGTAATTATGATATGCATCAGTTGGTTTTGTAAATATAACAAAACCGAAGTAGACTCTGTCTAGATTGTTGTAACACATTTTGTTTCTCAAAAACACAAAGTTTCAAAGAATACGCCAATGCGTATTAACATGAATTCTTATGAATCCTTTGATTGTTAAAAAACACACACAAAGAAACGCTAAGTTGACATATCAAATATGTATAAAAAAATCCAAAAAATAATTAATAGAAAACTAATAAAATTTTTGACAACTTTTATTTTTATCGCAAAATGAAATTCTAAACATAAAAATTGTTTTGGCTTCTAGAAAGTTGAAGAATAGAAAAATGATTTTTTTTCTCCAAAAAGGGCAAAAAGTGTTACCCAACTTCACATTTTCACCCGAAGTTATACCAACAAGTGACCCTAGGCTCCTCGAAAATGGTCTATTCGAGGTTTACTGTTTTTATTACATGCACATTTTCTATCTTTCCCAATGAGATAGGTATGATTACCTTACTAGGTCCGACATGATCTCGTGCTTGACTCGTTTAAGAAGAGCTTCCCAGAGCACAATTGCAACAATTGGAATTTTTCCTTACTGCAAGATACTATTCTTTGTTTAGTTTTCTTTGGAATGTTAACTACAACCTATTCCAAAGCACTAGCCTAATCTAGATTGGTGGAAATAGCCCCAGAAAATGTAAAAAATTCTATATGGATTTTATTAAGCGCTGTGTTATTTGGGTTGTTCTTACTCAAAGGGTAAATGGATATGAAACCAATGGTGTTATGACCTGACCCAAAACTGAATGCAATAGAATATGATAATGTAATATTTCACTTCGATAAATCCTAACTAAAGTAAGGAGAGAGGTTCTATTCACTTCCAACAATGCAAGAATTGATAAATAAGAGAAAATATAACAAATTCTCTAATGCACTAATTTCATCAAGAAAAACTAATGCTAATCAATTCCAATTTTAGTTTTTATGTTTTTAAAATAAGCATAAAAACATGTAAATTCAAATCAAAGAAACTGATCTAAATCTACAATTTATTTTTCCAAAATGTAAACTATGCAGTTGTAATCTATGCACAATTCACTTGAAACTATGCAAATGCCATCTATGCACATTTTTCATTCATATTCTGAAAATGAGAATTCTAATTATGCAAATGTGATCTCTGCAAGAGAATTCTCAGACACAAGATGCTTCTAATGTAATCTAAAGAACCAATAAAGTGTAAGTAAAGAAAATTGGGTGAGAATTCCAAAGGTCAAAAATAAAAACACTCAAAGGCAATTAACACTCAGACACAATTTAGCACCCCCCCCCCTGTGGCAAAGGAGGAGGAATTGTTTTTGCAAAAACAAAGGAAAAAAGATGGAAAATTGTTAAAATGTTGACTCGAAGTAATGACCAAAGGAAATCAAATTAAGAATTTCTCAAAAAAGTAACTCAAAACACCCAATTAACTTAACAGAGACTGATGCAAAAGTTGTTGAAACGAAATTCACACATAAGATTTGACAGCTAAAATAGACTGGGAAAAACACAACGAATCATGTGATTTGGCTCCTAAAAAGAGAATCTTTATTTTTTCAAAAAATTTCCAAAGGTCCGCAGGTTCTAATAGAAAACAGAGCAATACCACATTGTTTCAAACTAAAAAGTGCGGAGTCTGATGCACTATTTTCAGATGAAAACTGTAGAGGCAAGGAAAAGTACAGAAAAAATAAAAATTCAGCTTTTCTTTTCAGGGATTCTTAAAGTTATCTACCCAACCCAATCTCAGACTAATCAAAATCAGAAAACTCTTAAAATTCAAACTAAAAATAAAAAATGAAAACTAAGTTTTATTCCCCAGTGGAGTCGCCATTTTGTTATGCATATTAATCCCTCTTGCGAACAAGAGCGATCTCCCTAATATCCTACGGATAGCTAGAAACAAACATGCATTTGTAAATCATTTTCTCTAGATTATTTGCAATTCATAATTATTATAAACAAAGAAAGGGGACATGCCCCCATCTTGAAATCCGACGTTCGATGCAGTCTTTTATCCAATCGCTCCAAAGAGGCTTCTTCAGTAAGTAGAACCTACAATCAAAGACAGAAAAAAGAATTAAAAGCACCTACAACATATAAGAATTGAGAAAAACTAATCTAACTTAGTGATCAAGGAATCTAAGTACTGAATTATTCAAATAAGCACAAGAACAACTCAATAAGAAAAGGAGATCCATATGTATTATCTTGAATGAAAAGAGTAACTTTACAACCTAATGCCTTAATGTCGTACAAGTTCCTCCCGGGGTCCTAAACAATCGTTCCTCCTTCAGATTGGCAAGCCTTCCTCTCTTTGAACTAGCATGAAGTTATGGACATGAGTATGTGATCATTCTCATACCAATAATAACTAGTGTAGAGTGTATGTTCTACTGAGAATTTCTTCAGCAACTAATATGTATGTCTACCATCTACCCTTGAAACTGAAACATGAGCTCAATTTATAGGTAAATGGAGGTAGTTTTAGTTCCATGAAGAGGGGGATGGATTCCTCTCATGAAGGGATTTGAGCTCCATAGACCAAGGGATAAACTCCATGAGTGGAGGGATAGAGCTCCATGAGTAGAAGGATAAAGATCGAACTCATCGCGCTTCGAGAAGCTTCCATTTGGGAGAATATTCGTCCAGCTGGGCTTCTAGAACTTACTTTTTCCTTTATTTGACTATTTACAAGGGTCCACAGGTTTTATAAGCAGAACGTGTGGGATCTTCCATGGGCTATAGAAAAAATATCTGCAGATCCATAGGAAAGAGCTAGGAAAAGTGGGGAGTTATACTTTTAAGGTTTTTAGTGAGTTTTTCTCCAATTCCAAGACTTGGTTTAGGAAAAATAGGGTTTTTTGACTTCTAAGGGAGCATAATATAAGTAGTGATGAACCTATATGGATAGTCAAATGTCATGGTGACAAAATAATGTGTAATAGGCACCACACAAATACCAATACAAATTATAAATCTCGATGCGTTTGTGCGATACTGCGCACCGGTGTGTTTATGTGAGACTACGCACCGGTACATTTGTACGACCTATGGGCATCGCACAAATACCAATACGAATTAGAACAATTGGTGCATTTTTCTGATACTATGCACCAGTGCGTTTCTATAAGACTATGTACCGGTGCATTGATACAACCTAGGGCACCACACAAATCCCAATACCAACTAGAACAACCCCATGTGTTGTATCACCAACAGTGCGCCTGGTGTGGTTTTAGACCTTTATGGCCCAGTGCATACACCTTAGACCGCCTCGGTTCGACCGTCTAGATGACACGCACTAGTGCATTGACACCTTAGTAGTGCACCGATGAAAAAATCATCTGTAATAACCTCTGGCTGCCTAGGTTTTTAGTTGTGTTGAAATTTCATTAAAAGCTCCGCCAAAACCTCCGTAACCGTAAACAGATGTTGTAGAAAATGTGTTTTTGACAATTTTTGCCAATTTGATAACACTTAAAACCTCCTTTATAACCTCCACTATAGGGTCTTTTCCTTGTAGTGCATGCAGATGAGGAACTCTTTTTTCCAAAGGATGAACCTTAAGATGTGGAGCAGCCACATGCGGAGGATCATGGAGTGGAAAAAAACACTCATGTAGAGCCATCCACCAAACATGGTAGAAGGCGCACCACTAAAGTTGACAAATTGAGACTTGATGAGTCAGAACATGTAGGAGCACCTACTTCATTACGTAAATAGAGAAAATATCCAGACAGATTTACTAGATACATGGCTCTTCTGAGCAAGTGTATTGTGACAGAACCATCCTCTTTTGAGGAAGCAGTGCAACAATCAATTTTGGTTGACGCCATGGTTGAGGAGTATGACTCCATCATCAATAAAAATGCATGGGAATTTGTCCCAAGACCATTCAGAAAATGAGTAGTTGGATCTAGATGGATCTATAAGGTGAAGCAGGTAGCATATGGGAGTTTGGAGAAGTACAAGGCTAGATTTGTAGCTTGAGGATTCTCACAAGTTGAGGGGATTGACTATGAGGATAATTTTGCACCGGTTGCAAGGTACTCGTTGATTAGATCTATCCTTGCACTCTCAACGCAGATGGGGTGGCAGATACATCAGATGGATGTGAAGGCCGAATTTCTTAATGGATTTATTGAGGAAGAAGTGTACATAGAGCATCCATAAGGTTTTGAGACCTTTGATAGTGAGTCGCATGTGTGCAGACTCAAGAGGGCATTGTATGGGCAAAAGAAAGCACCTCATGCTTGGTACACCTGGATTGACAGCTATTTCACCGGTTTGGGCTTCACAAAAAGTGAAGCGGATGCAAACCTGTACCATATTTTGGTTGATGGTAAGATTTTGATTATCATACTTTATGTTGATGATCTTATTTTGACAGGTGATGAGCAACTCATAACTTCTTGCAAAGATGATATTACAAGAGAGTTTGAGATTACGGACATGGGACTCCTTCACTATTTCCTTGGTTTGGAAATATGGCAACATGATGGGGAGCTATTTTCTTCTCAAGGTAAGTCTGCCAAAAATATTCTGAGAAATTTCCACATGGAGAGTTGTAAACCCATTGTTACACAACATTTTGTCACTGTCCCTGCAATCCCCAACTTGCACATTGGAGGGTCGTTTCTGTGACCAATACACAGTGTCATACTTTTCAAATACCATCCTTGCATCCATTTTGATGAAAGCAACATTCTTCTTGTTGAAATTTCCCTAAGCAGAGTTGTGAAAATCCCTATTTTTTCCTTGGCGCGAGTAGCCCATTACATCCTCGCGCCGACCTGGAAATTTAACATTGAGCCCGCGCCACTTGGTGCTCTGTGCCAATTAAACACCCATGCCAAGCTGTTTATGGAATTTTTAAAAAAAATAGAGGCAGAGGTTCCATTCCAACCACCTCGGGGATAAGTCATTAGGAGTGGTTGAATTGAAACAACCCTAGACTCCTTCCTTTAGTTAGTAGTTTCCACCTCCCTTAGAACACTCCTAAATGATAGGCCTCCCTTCCACCTTTGTAGGGATCCCAACCTCCTCCTTCTCCTCTATATAAAAAATCCTTCTCCCTTTATGAAAGCTAGCTGAACAAAGAGAATTATACAGCTGAAGTGCTGAACTTGGAGAACTAAACTATAGCTGAATAACTGAGTTATTGAGAAGGTAGATCAAGAAGGAACTCCATCGAGAGGGCCCTTATCCCATCTGAATTCCCCAAAAATATTTGAGACGTGCTTCGCCCGAAACATGTTGGAGGAGACCGCAACGTTAGAGCATGGTTATATCTCTTATTTTTACCTAATAATATAAGTGACTATTGTCTAGTTCCCATCTTGTATTTTGTCTTTATCGAATGCAATATGCTTAGTCTTCTTTGAATGACTAGTAGTTTTTGGATGAACTTAGTATGTGGTATGTGGTTATCATTTTCTAATCTCTATGCAGGTGTCCAAACGCGATAAGCGAAGGGGTTGTGACTTGCCAAATCAGGAGCGAGAGGTTCTCATCACTACTACAATCATCGACGACAGCATTGGACCATAGGTAGGCCATCTTATTGCGTCTTCTTTCATTCAAATATCTATGAACCTACACTCTAGCATGATTCCTTATTACTAGACCCACTCTAGGGCTAGAGGGATTGTCTCTGTCCATAGAGAGGATTTACCTACATAACAAGTTGGCGACTCTGTTGGGGATCAATGCGAGTTTGTATTTGATCTTGTTGGGTCATTTTTTGGGTTTTTTGTCTTGTTGTTTACCTTTCTGGTTGTTTAACTGTGCTTCAAACCCCTGTTCAGCCCCAGAGTGTCAAGATTGACATCTGCTCTGTAGATTTTTTCCCTTTTCCTTAGTTAACTGGCTTGGCATGGTTTTTCTCTAAATAGTCACACCAATTGGTGAAGATTTCTTTTGTAGCGCTCATTCCATCCCCTGTTTGGTGCTGAATACTGCCTCACAGTCGCGCCGACCCCTGTAGGTTTTTGGGTGTGAGATTTTCCATGAGTTTTTGTTTAGTTGTACTTGTTTCTGGGTTATTTTTAAGAGTAATTGAAGTGTTTTGGATTGTCTTTGATTGCTGGAGGCTTGTTTTCCTCAGTTGTTTGTCCATTTCTTATTAGGGTGGCTTGAGGTCTTAGGGTTTCTGAGTGCCTTGGTGCATTGAGCCTTCTGTTTGGAAATCGAGTTTCTTGATAACTGTCAAATTCATTCCTTGTTTAATTTCTCTTGGTTTCTTTGATCCTGTTGAGTACGTTCATTGGTTGAATGATCATTGCCTTTCTCATTTGATTCTTCTTCCTCTTACTCCAAGCACAAATTACATTGCTTGTATGGGTCATTTTAGAGATTTCTCTTTGATTTGAAAATATTGTAGCATTAGTTTGGGTATTGTTGTGTTTGTTTCATGTTTCTGGAGTCATTCCGCTTCGACTTTTACATTCGCTCTCTCAAGCTAGTGTTTAATTTTGTTTTTCATGTTATTTAGTGCATTGTTTTCTCTATTGCATTGAAAAAACCAAAATATTGCATTATTTTTTCTTTGAAAATGAAACGTTATCTCGCATAACTAGCATTGTATAGGCTAGGAAAGAGTTTTGTTTTCTGTAGATTGCATTAGACACATTAGTGGATGTTTTCTAATATTTTCATTATTCGATATCACTTGAAAGTTTTCTTTCCTTCTCATAGATAACTTTCATTGAACGAAAATGGTATCCTTCTGCATGTAGTTTTGCATTTAGGAAAATTTCAGATCCGACATACGTTAAGGCTTAGAAATTGAAACCTAATCCAAGATCAACGTTAAAATCTATTTCAATTAACCTAAGGCAACATTGAAACCTAATGAAATATTCTAGTGGTCTAAGTTAGAGACGTGTTCCGGCGTCTTAAAACCTAGTAGTTGTCGTTCGCCATCTGGCTACAGACAATGCGATTACAGACTTGTGCTCCATGTACCGTCAAGTATATAATGGGAGACCCTTCTAGGTTGCAATCCTTTTATCTATAGGAAGTTGAGGCAGCAGTAACCGTGATACACCGAACACAGCATTCGGGGAGACTACCTACACGTATGTTAAGTCCTTGGTCATTTCTCATTCATTTGATCACCAAGGTGTATATGGCAGTTCACGGAAACCTGGCATACCCTCTTGCTTAGAATACCTGAGCAGTCATTTTTTATCTTTACTGACTCCTTAAATTTGAAAATATCATCGAGCACTTGTCCTTTCATGCTTTTTTCAACCTAAAAGTGATAGAGTCACATTTTTCCTATTTTTGGACTCTTAAAACATGAAATGGAAGAGTTTTGCTTCAGTGTCTTAAAAATTAACTTCCCAAAAAATATTCCTGGTTAAAGTTATCTTCCTTAACGTTTGGTTTTAGAGTTGTTTTTTGATGGAAACATTTCCGGAGTTCACTAACCAAGGAATCCCCTTTGAAGGGAATCCTGGTTATTTTCCTGCTTTTGGAAATGTTGGTGCTCCTTATATGGCGACTTTGTCTCTTCTTGGGTTAACTGTTGGTTTACCCGTGTGGTTATTTTCGACCTCGGTGGTCCCGAGTGCCCCAACTTCTGGTCGACCATCTCCTCCACCTGAACAACATCATGTTGATTCTAAAGTGGACCTCTCCCCTTCTTCACCTGTTTCTTCATCCTCCTCTTCTACTTTTCCTGGTGAAAGTTTGGATTCCAGTAACCAGGTGGCTAAGAAGCAGAAGAAGAAGAAGTCAGATAAGCAAGAGGCTAATGCTGCAGTTGTTGCGCCTAAGAAACCTTCCATTGATAAACCATCCAACCTTCCACGAAAAGTCAAATTCCCTTGCATGTTGTGCAAAGGTGACTACCTTCTTCGAGACTGCCCTGACATTCCCAAGGTACTTGAAGTATGGTCCGATGATCTTCTGCCGTTACTTTTAGGTTCTGGAAGTCATATTGTTGGCACATCTTCGACTAGTACTGATAAGACTCGTAAGAAACAGGGTAAGATTACGAATCCCTGTAAGTTGTGTGAAGGTAATCATCCCATTCACCTTTGTCCGTACATGGATGAAGCCAAGAGAGTGTTGAACAACTCTATTGTTTTTGCACCCTACCTTCTAGCTGGTTACCGAAAAATTTCTTTCAGTCCTTCGCTAGTTGATTCCACGATCGGTCAAGAGTCATCCTTGGTTGATTCTGCTCCCCCGGAAATTCAAAATCATGACTCCATTCCTGACCAACCATTAGTCATGGCATCGGTTGATTTGACCCCGCCTGTGGTTCATCAGGTCTTTTCCGTCGAGAGTGGATCTCATCCCTCTCACGTTTTTCTTGTTTCTTCATATTCCTCGGACTTGGAGAAAGATACTCCTGTCCCTGTGACTCAAGAACTTTCTCTTCCTGCTCCCATTTCTAGCGTCCAGGAGAATTCTCCTCTTGCTCTGGTAACACCAGGGGATGACCATTTTAGTTCTATGGTACCCCCTCCAAGTAGTTTGGTCGTTTCCTTCGATTAGAGTCGATTTGTAGGATACTGCCTTCCTTCTTATGTGCCTTTTGAGATTACAGTACAGGTCTTCGATATGATCATACCTAGCACGATTATAGATGAAGGCGTGTCTATTAGTGTTTTGTCTTCAACTACTTGGCAATATTTTGGTTCTCTGTTTCTTGTGCCTGTTACTCAAAATCTGTTAGCATTTAACAAAAGAACTAGCCAACCATTAGGGATCCTTCCGAAGTTGCCTATTACTTTGGGAGGGAAAAATGTCTATATAGACATGATGGTTTTTCCAGGCCCCTTGGATTTTAATTTACTCTTGGGCCACGACTATACTTATGTCATGGGAGAGGTTGTCTCTTCCCTCTTTCATGTGATTTATTTTCCACACAAATGTCAGATCATGACCATTGATCAGCTTTCATTCTTTGGTCCTGACGTGACATCTGTTCCACCATCATCCCTTTCGAGTATTTATCCATCAGTTGTATCTTACCCACCGTAAGTTAATTATGTGTCTACCTGTCTCGTGCCTACATTCAGTGATAGTTCCATTGTGCATCGCGTGTTGGGGACATTGGGTCCTAATTTCCACAATGTTGTGCACCTTTTGGAATCCCTGACTTCTTATTCGACATGATGAGTGGTCTCCGGAGCAGAGTTTGTTTTCTTGTGTCAAGCTCCTTAAAAAAGGAAACAAGGTGTTCTGAGGATAGTTCTTTTAATGTGTCAAACTTTTTAAAACAATGAAACACGTTCCCATTCAATTCGAGTCTTTGTTTAGATCTCATAAAATCCCAGTCGAGTATTTCTCTTGATCTCGTAATTTGAACCTTAACTCCATTTTTCTTTCATAAGGACTGAAGATTGGGGGGCTATTTGCTTCTCAAGGTAAGTATGCCAAAGATATTCTGAGAAAGTTCCACATGGAGAGTTGTAAACCCATTGTTACACAACATTTTGTCACTGTCCCTGCAATCCCCAACTTGCACATTGGAGGATCGTTTCTGTGACCAATATGTAGTGTCATGCTTTGAAAATACCATCCTTACATCCCTTTTGATGAAAGAAAAATTCTTCTTGTTGACATTTCCCTAAGAAGAGCTATGAAAATCCCTATTTTTGCCTTGGCACGAGTAGCCCGTTACATCCTTGCGTCGACTTGGAAATTTAACATTGAGCCCACACCACTTAGCGCTATGTTCCAGTTAGACACGCGCACCAAGCTGTTTATTGAATGTTTTTTAAAAATAGAGGCAGAGGTTCCATTCCAACCACCTCGGGGATGAGTCATTGGGAGTGGTTGAATTGAAACAACCACGGACTCCTTCCTTTAGTTAGTAGTTTCCACCTCCCTTGGAACACTCCTAAAGGATAGGCCTCCCTTCCACCTTTGTAGGGATCCCAACCTCCTCCTTCTCCTCTATATAAACAAGCCTTCTCCCTTTATGAAAGCTAGCTGAACAAAGAGAATTATACAACTGAAGTGCTGAACTTGGAGAACTGAACTATAGCTGAATAACTGAGTTATCGAGAAGGTAGATCAAGAAGGAAATCCATCGAGAGGGCCCTTATCCCGTCTAAATTCCCCAATGAGCTTTGAGATGTGTTTCGCTCGAACCCTGCTAGAGGAGACCGCAACGTCAGAGCATGGTTGTATCTCTTCTTTCTACCTAATAATATAAGTGACTATTGTCTGGTTCCCATATTGTATTTTGTCTTTATCAAATGCAATATGATTAGTCTTCTCTGTCTGACTAGTTGTTTTTGGATGAACTTTGTATGTGGTATGTGGTTATCATTTTCTGATCTCTATGAAAGTGTCCAAACACGATAAGCGAAGGGGTTGTGACTTGCCAAATCAGGAGTGAGAGGTTCTCATCACTACTACGACTGTCGACGACAGCATTGGACCACAGGTAGGCCATCTTGTTGTGTCTTATTTCATTCAAATATCTAGGAATCTACACTCTAGCATGATTCCTTGTTACTAGACCCACTCTAGGTATAGAGGGATCGTCTCTATCTGCAGAGATTGATGCAGCCAAAGGCTTCAAATACCCACTTTCTCACCTTAAGATGTATGGTTCATTTTTAAACATAGATAATTCCCATATTGGGAAATCTTTAATGTGGAAGCTTTGCTTCTTTTCTTACCCTATGGCTATAAACCATATAATACAAACCCACTCTACAAACTTCATCTGCGAAAGTTGTTCCTTGCCTTATACTCTATGGTTATAAACTATAGGCCAAAACCCCTTTTATAAATATTCGAATCAATATTCGAACTTGCATTTAATCCCAAAATATAATGGTCCACACCATGCCAACTCACCTTATGGAATGTTCATATGTGGTCACAAATCCGCATGCCAAGAACATTAATATATGTTCTAACCACGTTTAACACCCCATACTTTGGTTTAAAACCCAACATATCAATATAATCTTTTGTTCGGGTCCCACACTTATCAGTTATCATATATTCGGCCACGAGAACATTTCATTCACTTAAAAGTTTGACTTTGCATTAAAAACTCAAATGTATCAACACATATTAATGTTTGTTCCCACGACATATACAACTTACATATTCATTTGTAAGTTCCAATTTGCGTCGTTCATTTTAATGCTCTAGATCCGACGGACAGTGCTTGATATCACACTCCAATTCAACGCTTCTTTTAACACAGTCGGAACCACACCATGGCTAACTCCTGCGCAACTTTCCACGCATCCACTGTTGAATCTCCAGCGCCAATGATCGAAAAACTATCGTGTTCAATCAAACCCCATAATTTATCACTCAAAACTCACGTGAAATCGGTGGCTTTGAAATTCCGTCCACGCTATGTGTCAACTGTTGGAGTGTATCGCGCTCAATTCCAATAAAACCGCTTACCATTCAAGAGCCACACAAAAAAAATTGGTTGTTTTTTAAAACCCACCTTCATTGTTCACTACTCACACTTCCGCTGCTTCCTTTGCGCCTTCAAGGTTCCATTCCTTTGACTGATCCAACTTCTCTATTACACAGCGTCGTTAATTTGCGTTTTCCCGTATTTTTTTTCAACTCATAGTTTTGAACAAGGCCAGTGTTCCAACTTGAAAGAATAATTTCAATAGAGCCATACCACACATCTTCGCAATCTTCAAACCCTCTCTCAAATCTCACTGTATTGGGTTTACACAACCGAATGTGTAATCAAACCCTCTCTCTGGCATTCATCCTCTAGATCTCCTTTCTGACATTGATCCGAATTCTCTTACGTATTCCAGGATCAAACCCTCAGCATGTCATTTAAAGGATCACACTTTTAATGGGTCACCATCGATCCATTCTGTGATCGATGGTAGCTCACTATTGTTTGATTCAAAATCAAGTTTGAATATCATTATCTTGCAATCGAATACTCTGTGTGTATTTCGATTTCCAATATCCTGCATACAAACGTGATGCCAAAATCCTCTATTCTATATACACATCATACTTCTATTCATCAAAATATACACACTCAATTCAACACTGAATTTCTCTGTATATATAAAACTCAAATAATTACAAAGGCTTTCTTCCTCTCTGGCTTGATATTCAATCAGTGGCCTTCTTCCTCTATAGCCCGTAGGCTTCAAACCCTATCTCTCTCAAACTCTGAATCACTCCCTATCTATTTTCTACTGTTTTTTATGCCTTTGAGGCTTACATTTTATACAAAAGGTTTTGAAACTATTTTTGGTTTCATTTCCTCCATCTCCTCAACAAAATCCTAAATATCTTCTAACTCCTTATTTTCCTCAACTAACCCCTAAGGATCCTCTTTCAACACAAAATCATGAAACCAATTATAATTTAGCATTTATGATTAATTCCTAAATCTCTCAATCCCTATACACTCTCAACTATCCTAATTCTCTCATGTTCTCCAACATTCGAGAACATTTACAAAATTTCTCACAACATTTAATTAATTTTCATTAAAATCACTCAAATCATTACATAAGAAACCAACTCCCTTGAAAACATAAAAACCCCTAAGTCTATTAAAATACAAGGAATTTTCTTGAGCCTATTGCCCCTGCATCAGACTCCCAAGGTAAAAAATAATCATGATCTCCTGATCATGTTCTTTTAAATCTTTGCCTCTTGGATCCCATACTCTGTTTTGTGGCTGTCCATAAGCTGCATTATTCTTCTGTTGTACTTCTCTAGGTTTCCATATCTTACTCTGCATCTTACCACTAGCTATGCTTTCACAGTTTGTTTTGGTCTTCTCTTTTTTGTTATTACCTTGCTTTCTTTCTATTGTCTTCCTCTGAGACACCTTCATCATCAATATTCTTATGTTTTCAATCTCTATGTCCAGTTTATCTTCTGTCTGGAAATTACTCTGCCTTTTGTTGCTGCTTACAATTTCTGTTGCTGCATATGTTGTCTTTGTTGTTTTTGTTTCCAATACTATTGCTATTGTTGTTGTTGTAGATGTTTCCTCCTCCCAAACTTCCTGAATATCTCTTAAGATATCTCCCTCTGCAACATTCTTCTTTTGTTCACTACCTGCAAATTCACTTTTAAAAAATCAATTATCATTTGATTCTTTAATTGCAGTAACATAATCACTCATTTTTCCTTGTATACTAGTAAGCATAATCAAGTTTGACAAACTAGTATCTTCTCCTCTTTCTTTCACAACTCTAGACATTTTCACTTCAGTGTCTACAATTTCTTTCTCTTGTTCAAATGTTTCCAGCAAACATTTCAACCATTCCCTTTTTACTTGTTTCACATCATCAATATGTTGCAATTTAGTTTCAGCATATCCTTCTTCTTCTTCTTCTTTGAAAATCTTCAGTAATTGTCCATCACCTCCTTGATTGATTCTGGCAATCAAATCAACTTATTCAAACTCTGTATCTTCATCCTTTATCATAACAGAATTTTGATTCTCCATCACTGTGGCAATTCTAAGAGTCTGTCCTACAGTATTTTCTTGGCTAATCAGACAAGCCAATTCCTCCCTATCATCAATAGTAACAAGTTTCTTCATATGAGACATGACTGTCTCACCTTCCTTGGAATTTATGAATTCCTTCTTCTGCAACAGTTCATATTTATTCAAGACAACTCCAAAAGATGGATTGTCTTCTACAACATCTGTAAACACAACCAAATTGTCAATTTCAAATTTACAAGACCCAATGGTCTCATTTGATGATCCAGTCACCAAATCTTCTTTTTGCAGTTCCAAGTCTCTTGTAGGACTCAGAAAATCTTCATTTTCTTTCTTCCCAGCTTCCAAGGTTATCTCCATTTTTCCAATCACCATAATAGAATGATGATTCTCCACTATGTTTTCATCTAACATAGTTTCCCTTTCATTAGATTCTCTGTCATTTTTCATTTGTTGTCCTTCTTTTCCTGCATAATTAACACATGAATTATCAGTATTAAAAATACAAGGTTTCAATACCTCTTCTTTCTCTGGCAACATTTCAGTATGTTGCTTTGAGTTTTTTTTCAAATCCTTTGTCAGCACATCAGTATGCTGATTTAAATTCTCCATGAGACTGTCAGCTAGTCTCTCTTTCTTATCATCTATTTCATGAATGTCTCTCTGATTTGGTTCACAATAATGAACTTCTTTCTTTGCAATTTCACTTTGTTGAACTCTTACATCCTTATCCTCTGTTTCCTGACTGTCATTCATGAAAATTTCTTTGTTTTTCACCTTCAGCAATTTATCCTGAGTGTAGATCCTTTGCTTTTCCAACTCTCTTCTTTGAAGATCTAACTTTCTATATAATTCAACAATTTCAATTGGATTAGAACTTGGAAAATTTACACAACTTTCCATATCTTCACTTGTTCTTGACCAATCGTCAAATGAACCTTTTTCCTCTATTTTTATATTCTGCTGAATATTCTCATGAGACCCCTCTGTCCCCTTTTCTTTCTGAGATCTTACTATCTCAACATTGATCCGAAAATATTTCAGATTCAACTTCTTCTCCTTAACAAAATTCAAATTTTGTTCATCATCCTGTGATGTACCTGCAATCATACACAATTCATTAGTTTTAAAAACACAAGAATTTTGAGTCTCATTTGCTTCCTCAAGCATTTCTCCTTGAATAGATTTGCATGTGGAATCCTCAAATTCCATCCTTGACTCAAAAAATCTAAGTTCTTCCTTCCATAAGGAAATCTCCTTCTGACTCCACTTCATTTGTAATGGTTGCCAAATTACCTTCTTTCCCTTCAATGGAAAGATCCATCCTCCTCTCTGGTTTTCCTCTTCTTGTAGCCATTACTTTAGTACTTCCAGTTGTACTTTCATTACTACAATTTCTCTTTTTCTATCCTCATCATTCATCTTATCTCTGTGGCATTATTCAAAACCTCTTCTCTGATCCTCCATGATAATCTTCTTCATGAGCTTCTCACTCACTATGAGTTGTACTAAGCCTCTGCAACAACAAGCTCTCCATGGTGCCACTTACCTCACCAATCCCCTCTCTGGACTTGGTCTTTTGGCAAGCACTGGTTCTCTATCTCTGGAACCTCTTGAGCACTTTCTTCTGCTCTCTCTAGGCTTATATATTTAACTCACCTTCTCTTGAGAACACTTCAGTTGTTCTACCTATCCAACCTTTAGCTGGAATATTAGGTTCACTGCCATCATCATCAAAATATTTGTCTTCATATTTCCTGCAACCATAATTCTACAATCACAACTTTCAAATCAGATTAAAATTATCTCACCTTCAAGATCTTTGCATGATCTTGTTCTCTTCATTCATTTGTACTTTGATTGGACTGTCTTCATTCATTTCTACAAATGCCTGTTCACTTCAATTCTATGTATCTGCTGCTTATCAGATTTAGAATCTGATCTCCTCTTCATTTTCCCATCACACATGCATTATGATTTAATAAAAAAAAATCTTTAACTTTCAAAAGAGCTCTTCTAGCTCTGATACCACTTGATGCAGCCAAAGGCTGCAAATACCCACTTTCTCACCTTAAGATGTATGGTTCATTTTTAAACGAAGATAATTCCCATATTGGGCAATCTTTAATACATAAACTTTGCTTCTTTTCTTACCTTATGGCTATAAACTATATAATAAAACCCCACTCTACAAACTTCATCTGCGGAAGTTGTTCCTTGCCTTATACTCTATGGTTATAAAATATAGGCCAAAACCCCTTTTATAAATATTCGAATCAATATTAAAACTTGCATTTAATCCCAAAATATAATGGTCCACACCATACCAACTCACCTTATGGAATGTTCATATGTGGTCACCAATCCGCATGCCAAGAACATTAATATATGTTTGGACCATGTTTAACACCCCATACTTTGGTTTAAAACCCAAAATATCAATATAATCTTTTGTTCGGGTCCCACACTTATCAGTTATCATATATTCGGCCATGGGAAAATTTCATTCATTTAAAAGTTTGACTTTGCATTAAAAACTCAAATATATCAACACATATTAATGTTTGGTCCCACGGGATATAAAACTTACATATTCATTTGTAAGTTCCAATCTCTGTCATTCATTTTAATTCTCCAGATCCGACGGACAATGCTTGATATCACGCTCCAATTCAACGCTTCTTTCAACACCGTTGGAACCACACCATGGTTAACTCCTGCGCAACTTTCCATGCGTCCACTGTTGGATCTCCAGCGCCAATGATCGAACGGTTATCACGTTCAATCAAACCCCATACTTTATCACTCAAAACTCACGCGAAATCAGTGGTTTTGAAATTTCGTCCATGCTACGTGTCAACTATTGGAGTGTATCGTGTTCAATTCCAATAAAACCGCTTACCATTCAAGAGTCACGCGAAAACCATTGGTTGGTTTTTAAAACCCACCTTCTCTATTCACTACTCACGGTTCCGCTGCTTCCTTTGCACCTTCAAGGTTCCATTCCCTTGACCGATCCAACTTCTCTATTACACAGCGCCATTACTTTGTGTTTTCCCATATTTTTGTTCAATTCATAGTTTCAAACAGGGCCAGGGTTCCAACTTGAAAGAATAATTTCAATAGAGCCATACCACACATCTTCACAATCTTCAAACCCTCTCTCGAATCTCACTGTATTGTGTTTACACAGCCAAATGTGTAATCAAACCCTCTCACTGGCATTCATCCTCTAGATCTCCTTTCTGACATTGATCCGAATTCTCTTACGTATTCCAGGATCAAACCCTCAACATATCATTTAAAGGATCACACTTTTAATGAGTCACCATCGATCCATTTTGTGATTGATGGTAGCTTGCTATTATTTGATTCAAAACCAAGTTTTAATATCATTATCTTGCAATCGAATACTCTGTGTGTATTTTGATTTCCAATCTCCTGCATACAAACATGATGCCAAAATCCTCTGTTCTATATACACATCATACTTCTATTCATCAAAATATACACACTCAATTCAACACCGAATTTCTCTGTATATATAAAACTCAAATAATTACAAAGGATTTATTCCTCTCTGGCTTGATATTCAATCGTTGGCCTTCTTCCTCTACAGCTCATAGGATTCAAACCCTATCTCTCTCAAACTCTGAATCACTCCCTATCTATTTTCTACTATTTTTTTATGCCTTTGAGGCTTACATTTTATACAAAAGGTTTTGAAACTATTTTTGGTTTCAGTTCCTCCATCTCCTCAAAAAAATCCTAAATATCTTCTAACTCCTTATTTGCCTCAACTAACCCCTAAGGATTCTCTTTCATCACAAAATCATGAAACCAATTCTAATTTAGGATTTATGATTAATTCCTAAATCTCTCAATCCCTATACACTCTCAACTATCCTAATTCTCTCATTTTCTCCAACATTCGAGAACATTTAAAAAATTCCTCACAATATTTAATTAATTTTCATTAAAATCACTCAAATCATTACATAAGAAACAAAATCCCTTGAAAACACAAAAACCCCTAAGTCTATTAAAATACAAGGAATTTTCTTGAGCCTAATGTCCCTGCATCAGAGAGGATTTACCTACATAACACCCATGGAGACTCCTCTTGCAGTAAATTGGAGGGAGGAGGATGCTACTTCAGGTGAGGTAGTGGATGCTATTGTTTACAAGCTGCTTATGGGTTCACTCATGTACTTTGTGAACACACGACAAAACATTTTCTATGTAGTTAACCAGCTAAGTCAAGCTATGGTTAAGTCAAACAAGCTCTTTTGGAAGGCAGGGAAGGATGTCTTGAGAAATATCAGGGCACTACAGAGTATGGATTATGGTATAGACAAACAGAGGGAGTGAAGCTTCAAGGCTTCATCGATGCAGATTGAGCAGGAAATCCATCAGACAGAAAGAGCACATCAGGATGGATCTTTAACATAGGATCAAAAAACGTTTCTTGGTACACCAAGAAGTAGAGATCAGTTTCACTCAGTTTAGCCGAGGCCGAGTACATGGAAGCTAGTTAGGTTGCATGTGAGGCCATCTAGATGAGAAATATTCTTGTTGGTTTGTTTGGTCATCATATGGATCCGATGGTGAGACATTGTGACAACCAAAGTTGCATTAAACTATCGGTTAAACTGGTATTCCATGATAGGTCCAAGCATATATACATTCGGTACCACCATTTCAAAGATTGTGTTCAAAGGCGCATTATGTTACTTCAGTACATTCCCATAGAAGATCAGGATGAAGATATTCTGACGAAGGCGCTCGCCAAGAGAAAATTCGAATACCATAGAGGCAGGATCGAGGTAGCTGATAATCCCTTTATTGTTGAGAGAGAGTGTTGAAAATTCAACAAGAAATGTGTGGCTAATTTAATTTTCCCTTAATTAAATTGGACAATAAAATGTAATCTTATCTCATAATCACTTGTAATAGTTAACTAAGTGTGATAAACTCAGTTAGCTCTTGAATTTCGAGTTGAGGGTGGTTGGTGAGGCATGCAGAGTGATTCTATTAGTTTTTGAGTCTAATTTGCAGTTAGTGCATCAGCTTAATGCATGTGAAATCATTTAATTCAATTAATTGAGTTAAAGTCAGTCTAACTAGTTATAACTGATTGTTGCACTAGTGAGAGGTCAAGTGAATTAAATCAGATTTAATTCACATGCAATGATCTGTCAAGTGACTGATGATTTACTATTAATAGCTACATGCATGTCATTTATGATGAAGACCCAGTTGAGATAGAGGTTAAATGGATGTAAATTATCATTTTTATTATTAGCAAACATCCCACATGCAGTAATACACCCATAGGATTGCCCATGATCATTGCACAGTTTTGGAAGGTTGAAATTCCTAAAGAATAGGGATTGCATTCCACATGAATTGCGCAAGCAAGGTAGACTGAGTAGAGGATGAAATTGGCTAAGTGTTGGTTGATTTTGTCCGGATCAATGTGAGACAGTTGTGAGAGTGCAACAGACTCTTGTGAGAAGAGTGCATTGTAATTGTTTCATGATTCTTTGGTGAATATACAATAGAAGATAGAACGGTTTTGAGCAGCAATATTTCCATGAGAAAATATCTGTGTTTTGGTTTGATTTGCTTCTTTCTTCACTTGTCGTGATTTTCGATCTTGTTTATGTTCCCCAATTAATTTGTAGAAGGATTCAATATCTTTCTTTAGCATATCGCATGATTAGATTGAATCCATTGGTATACATATTGTTTGTATAATTTCTACATCTTTCATCCAATCACCATTGTGCCATATTTCAAGCATGAATGTGGGATATCATGGATTAAACAAAAAAAATAACAACCAGGGCTTCCATAGGCCAAACCACCTCAACCCTCAATTACAATGATCTCACCTATACGGTCCATAAATCACTAACACCAACTAGATCAGTCTCTACCTATGTTTTCTAGGGCTCTAGGAACTAGTAAATCAAACCACAACCTTCCAAGGCTGTAGAGTGCATTAGAGGGAATTTTAGCCTAAAAGTGCCCATGAAATTTTCTCGTAATTTCCATTTCATAATATGTAAACCAATCAAAGTCCTTTAAATTTAAAAAGAGGTACATGTAAATATTTTGGAGGGGAAAGAAAAAAATTACTTTTTTTAATTGTATTTTGGACTTATCTCCTTACAGTTTTACTCAAAATTCAAGTTTAGACACTTGTTGGATGTAGAATCAAATTCTGCATCCAACAAGTACCCATTATGCATACGTTTGATAAGACCAACATTGATAAAAATTGAAGAAAACATCTTCAATTTTTATCAATGTTGGTCTTATCAAACGTATGCATAATGGGTACTAGTTGGATGCAGAAATTAATTCCGCATCCAATGAGTCTATACACTTGAAATTTGGGTAAACCTATAATGGGATAAACCAAAAATACAATTAAAAAATCGTTTTCTTCTTTTCCCTCCATAATTCATAACTCTTACTTTATTATTTTAACTATTATTTTATTATTTTTCCTTAGCAGGCCACTTTTAGGCTGAAATTTCATCTAATGGTTTATTCCAACCCATGGCTCCAGGGACTAGTAACTCAACTAACAAGGCTTCAGAGAGTTTTTCCCAACCTACAAGCTCCATGAACTAGTAACTCAACCCAAGTTGTTCCACGACTCTAGAACATTTGTTCCAACCCATATCCATAGGGAACCTAAGAAGAAATAATAAAAAAATAGTGGTAATCCCACAACACCATGGTTATCCAGGAAATGGAAAGGCAAGGTTGAAACCATTGTCAATATAGAACAATTTCCATGCCATTAATAGAACATAACCAAATAATCACCTACATATGCCATGCATCCAAAAACCAACAAGGAGATCATAAATGTAACCTATTACCTGCAAGGAAATTCAGTTTTAATTGTTGATCTGACTCTCTCCTAGTGCTTCCTTGCTTTCCTTTTCTTCCTTTCTCCAATCCAAGTGAATCCTAGAGTGCTCCAAGAATTATCTAAGTGTGCAAGATTATGAGAGAATGAGAGAATGAAAGGAGATATCCAAAACATAATTACAAAAATTTTGAACTAATTTTTTAATGCATTTTTATCATTAAGGTCTCTTTTTTCTTCATTTTCCTTCATTTTTCCACTAATTTCCCTACATGCAAATATGTGTTTCTTCACCTTCCTTTTCTCCTATTTTCCTTTATTTTAATAATAAAATGCCAATTATTACCTCTTTTCCTATGCCAATGCATTTTCCAGTTTCCATACCCATTAATTAATCCATAAGTGATGCCCACTAAAGTGTTTTGAACCCAACATTCTGCTTGGAATACGTGTCCCGTGACTTTGGTCTTACTTTATTTACATGGAAAATAAACCAAGGGTGGTTACATTTGCGTAGGGTGTGGGGCTAGTCGACTATGTGCAAATGCATTATTGTGCAAGGGAATATATGAGGCCTCCCAGTGCAGAGCATCAATAAGTGCAGGGGTGCACCACAACGTAAGGAGAAATATACCGGAGACGAGATTTTAATTAATAGCATAGCTTTCGGGTAGCGTCATTTTGCAGCAAAGGGGGATAATCTGTTGGTGGGAATTGTGCCACTTCACAAAGATAAAAGGCCAGAATTCACACCATAGTGTAGGGCTCAATATGAATGTGCGTCGTGGCATGTAAATATGTGTATTATTGCACCATTGCAGGATAGATAGGTAGGAAATATAATAAAGTGGGGAAATGTCTAAGTGTGGAAGTGAAGAATGGGGGGAGAGAGAGAAAGAGCTAATGTTGAAGACATGGGAATGTAAAAGGTATAAATTAAGCAGCATTAATTTTTCTAAAACAAAGGGGTGTTGGTAGGTAAAGTGTTAAAAGGTGAAGGGTCATGTGGAAGATGAAACATCAAAAGATAGAAAATGACAAGAGAGTGCGCAAAGACTTAACTAGGACCTAGCACAATTTTTTGGCTCCCAGTTGTGGCGCAAATATCAGTAGCAATGCATGGACTATTATGCTATAATGCATCAATAAGATTAATGCTTTGGCAATAAATAGGAATGGTGCAAATGAATTGGGGTTCATCCTGTATATTTTTATTGCACGTGTGAGGGTTTTTGTGTGCATTAAATGAATCCTTGCGAAAAAAAAATGCACAAAGTGGTAAGATGGTGCATTAGGGAACTGCCTTACATTGTGTCATGCTAATCATGAGAATTGTGCTATGTTAGTGAATAATGTTGTGTGGCTCTAAGGATGAGTGTGATATGATGATGATGGGATCAATGGAATAAGGGTGTTTTACCATTGCAATCACCTTTATTCATTGACTTAGGGACACAATAGGATGTTTATATTTTAGCACACAAGATGAGGGGGACTATAAATTTTAGAAGTATGCCAAAAATTTTGGTTGTTTTAGTTGTTATAACAGGACCCTCCAATCTTATCCTCGAGCAATGGCTATTTTGATTTGATCCTAAAAGTTAACCAATGGTGATACAACATATTTGGGTTCTTATGTCTAGTATTCCTTTACAAATTTGGATTGAAGGATCATTAATGGCCATAAGAAATTTCATTAAAGAAATTTGCTTCCCTAAATGAATAAATTTAGAATGGATAGCTAGGATTCTTATGGAAATGGATTTAAGGGAGGGATTGCAAGCAAAAATGGATAGTGATTGGGGTTTAGGATATTTCCCTAAAACATTGGACTCTTGGAAGATTCCCTTTAGATGGTTGGCATGCCATGAAGTGGTTCACCTTTGGAATGAATGTCCCTCTAATAAAAATTGAATTCAAATAAAAGATTTTGGATGAAAAATTTCATGTCTAAGGACCTTTTTGAGAAATTTTGTGAATGTAGTAAGGAGGAAGCTCTAGTTGAGGCAGGAGAAAATGCATGTGATATAGAGGTAGATGTAGCTCAAGAAATAAATTATAGCCCCCTTTGATTCCAAGTGGGTCATGGTTCTCTCAAGATATGTTATTTACATGGGATTCTTTACATCTTCCTTCCATGAAAGAATATTTTTCTCCTTCTTGGGTCTAAGTTGTAGGTCATGATAGCATTCAAATTGATGAAGAAAATCTGATGTACCCTATATTCTCTTAAGTACTTCAAGAATTATGAAAACCTTTCTTCCCAATCACAAGATTACACAAAATATTCACTTTGAAAGAAGGAAGGGTAGTTTGTTGAGGTTGAGAATGATAAAAACTAGTAGTACTAAGCATTCTAGGGTCCATATGTCCTCCAACTACCAACTGCGGTCTAAAAAATTAATAGAGGTGGAGGATAATGGGAATGTCAAAGGCCATTAAGTGTTTCTTGCACATGTTTAATGCCTTATTATAACTGGGTACATTCTTTCAATGGTAGACTCGGCCCTTGATTTCTTTCCATGTAGATATGAATGGAAAAAGCATGATTGAATCCTATAAAAATTACCTAAAATTTCCCCATAGAATTGTCATAAATTGAAATGTTGTAAAGTGAACTCTTCCTTGAGCTATTTTATAACAAAATATCAAATATTTTACTTTGAGGAAATTTCATGTTAAATTCATAATGTTAAGCCATATTTTTCAAAAGAAACTTCTCAAGGAGATAAAAATTTAAAATATTCAATTTATATTTAAAAAAAAAAAAAACTTAAATGATTATATTAAATAAATAAGTAATATTCATGTAACTCACATTCTAATTAATCTTAATTTAATTTTAAAATATTACCTTAAACATTTTAAAGTTCATCATATCGTTATCTTTTATACCTATTTTTGTTAGAGAAATATCTAAGATAGTGATAAATGCGAAATATACTTCATTCAACATTTTAAAAGAAAAAAAGTGCATTAAATATGTTGCATTTTTTAATGAAATATTAAATTATGTTACTATATTTATTATTGCTATAAAATTGGAGTAATAGAATTTCTATATAAATTGGTGTAAGTAGACACTAAATTGGTGTATAAAATTTCTTTGTTTATGAGACAAGGGACTTAGATTTGATTATTAAATTCTATAAAAGTATATATTCTCTACCCCCTTTAGATTTGAATTTGTAAAATCTTATAAAAATAATGTATATTTTTAACTATTAAACTCATTCCAATTATAAACATTTATGACAATCCATAATTGTTAAATTCTATAAAAATGTGTATACTCTATTTCCTTTAGATTTGAATTTATAAATTCTTAAAAAGCATTCTTAACCATTAAACTCAATCAAACTATAAATATTTATAAAAAAAAACATCTGACTTCTCCAACCTAACATAACTAAAAATACAATCAAATAAACATGTAAAATTAACATACGTAGAGATGTCATGAAACTCCATAAAAGTCTTAAGTCTTCATGTATTTAAATTGTGTGACCATACACTGGATTTTTCTTTTTTGATATTTAATTCAAGGGTAAATTAATCTTGTTGTGTGTTTCGATGACATAAAACTGCACATTTACTTTTACCATATGGTAAGTCGTTTGTGCTTCAGATTTTGTACACCTAAGTTACATCAATAGGGAGAAGTTCTTTTAGTGGGAGATTTCAATGCGAGAACAACAAATCAACAAGCTAGTATTCTTTTTTGCAAAGAGGATCACACTCCTATCTAGCTCATTGAAGAGAAAAATTCTCGATGGGTGAGATGTTCAGAAGATGACAAAGTTAGTAATAATTTTGGAGAGGAGTTGCTTATGTTGTGTGGTTCTTTCAACTTAATTATCTGCAATGGTCTAGATAGATGGAAAAAGTTTGGGAACTTCACTTGCAACACATACAATGGGGTAAGTGTTGTTGACTATGTTATTGGTTCACAAAGCCTAATAGAAAGAATAGATGAGGTTAAGATTGGAGACCATATTTGGGACTTAAAATCAGATCATAACCAAATTTATATAAAGTTATCCTGGTTAGAAGAAAGACAGAATAGGAGGAAAACCCAATGTTCTCAACAATCGACATCAAGGGGAAAAATTCTTCTAACCCAAGAAAATTGCACTATTTTCAAAACAATTTTGAGGAGATCAATTCAGAAGGAGAAAATTGGTCCCCAAAGCCTCAACAGCCATGAGTTAACAAATATAATCTAGGGTGCACTGAGAAGTGCAAAAGAGAAAAAAATAGGAAATCATAATCAAATTGTTTTCTTGTGAATGTGTGGTTCGATGAGGAATGCAAAATGGAAAGGAGAACCTTGAAAAATGAAGGAGGGGGGAAGATGAATGTAAAGTTATATAAGCAGATTATAAAAAAGAAAAAATATGAGTTCATGCAAACAAGGTGGGAAGAGCTGATATATCTAGGCAAGAATAACCCAAAACGTTTTTGGAAGGCACTTCAACCAAGGAGGAAGAAATTTGAAAATAATATTACAACTAATCAGTGGTTTGATTATGCAAGGCAACTCTATGAAAAAGAATTAGAGGTTTAGCCTTCTCCCAGGATCAACACATCTACAAATCTTTTCACAGTACATGAGGTGGAGGCAAGAATTAAAAATTTGAAAGCAGGGAAGGCAAAGGACTTGGTTGAACTTCAAGAAGAATATCTAAAGTGGGGAATGAACATTTTGGCACTCCACATCATGTAAATATTCAACAACATCATTCAACAAGGATTCCCAAGAGATTGGACAACTAGTCTATAAATTCCCCTTTTTAAAAGTGGATACATTAATAACCCTTCCAACTAAAGAACCATTATGATCAATCCTTTGTTTGCAAATATTTTCAGTGGAATGGTAGAAAATAGAATTAGTAAGTGGGCATAAGTAAAAGAAAAGAGGGAAAAATGGCAAGCAAGTTTTAGGCCGAAGCATTCTACAATAGATCATGGTATCATGCTGAGACACATTGCTGAAAAGGTTTGGGGGAGAAAAGAAGAAGTATTTTGTTGATTTGTTGAATTCAGAAAGGAATTTGACACGGTCCCTATATTAGGTCCTTATATTACTAGTATAGTCCCTTATTGTTGTTAGTGTAACCCCCTTATTGTTAATGGTGTACCCCTGTAACCCCCATATTGTTATTATTGTGCCCTTAAATTATTATTGTTAGGTCGGCTAGGATTAGATTGTGGCCGCATGGACTCCTATATATAGAAATGAGGTTTTGACATTTGTATAATCCAATAATTGTTCATTCATGTAATGTATTATAGGTTTCCCCCTCGAAGTGTCTTATTTCTAAGGCATTGATATCTCTTTTATTCTCTTTTTGGAGCTGGTTTCACAACATTTGGTGTCAGAGCTTTGGATTCTAGGATTTCGCCGCACCATACAGGTCATCGTGGAATTTTTTCTATAATTTTTTTTCTATGAAGTTTCAAAAGCTAAAATTTTTAGAGCACGAAGCCGAAATCTTGAGGAACATATTTGCAACATTTCAGAGCTTGGTTTGCAATATTTTCGGAGATATGATCTGTGGAATTTAGGTATTTTTCAGGCTCCCAAATTCGATCTCAAAGAGGTGATCCTGGGAAAATACTCTGAGCATCAGATTGGAATTCTGTAAAAAGTGCCTGGAAGTATACAGGATGTATTTTCTTGTTTATAAATTTCAAATCCAAAGGAGCAAACAGTAAGCAAGTTGTACAAGTTTTCTCTACTGAACCAATCCATAATTAGGTCATTGTGGGAGATTGGACATAACTTTGCCTTGAAGAATCCAAATCAGGTCAGACCTATGGCATTCGAAAGAGGATTCAGAGGGCTACCATAGGGAAAAATTTCAAATATTGAAGAGCCAAAAGCACAGATATAATTCAGTTTCAATATCGATCTCCTCAAAATCAAGAAAAAGGTGTGTATTGTTTTCGAATTACATAAGTCTCGTTTGAAAAAAATTAGTTTGAATTTATTCCAAGGGCATATTAAAGAATAGATATCAGTATTGGGATCTAAAATTCCCCCTAAAAATAATTCAACACTAATTAAGCCTTCAGAAGGCTCTACTATGACTCATGAAGGCGAAGAAATACAACATGAGATATCAAAATTACAACAGAAAGTGCACCAAATTTCGCTATCGCAAAGAGAAAAAAAAATGAAATGAAAGTTTTGAAGAAAGGCATGGAAACTGAGATGGATGGTTTGAAGAAAGGTGTGGAAGCTAAGATGGATGGTTTGGAAGCTAATATTGATGGCATAGAAGTGGGCATGGAAGCTAAGATGGATGGCATGGAAGTAGGCATGGAAGCTAAGATGGATGGCATGGAAGCTAAGATGGATGACATGGAAGCTAAGATTGATGAAAAAACGAAAGACAACATCGAAAACATTTTTGAAGTTTGCGACAAGAAACAATGAAGGAGGCATCCTGAAACATCATCCTTTATCCTAGTTGGAAAATAATCACCTAAACTAGGTGGGGCCCACACAGGCTATTTTTAGGTGTATGTCTATTTTTAGACATGGTGAGCATATTCTATATGTAGAAGGAGGCTATTTGTAGATGGTTGGTCAAATGTGAAAAATATATGAGATTCTATTTTTAGAAGATTAGGTGAAGTTTATTTATAGATTGCTGATCTAAAAATAGATGCATGTCGGTTATTATTAGCTCTTAATAATAATCTGACAATAAACAACAACTTATTCTCTTGGAGCACTTTATTTCAGTGAACAGATTTGGAAAATCAGTGGGTTGAAGGAATTACGCAATTCCTAAGGATTTACTGGAGTTCATGCATGGAGGACTTAGCTAGAACTGAAGTGGAAAAGTTATGACAGAGTTGGAAGAGTAGTTCATGGAATTGTATTCAGTTTAACTCAGTTAGACTCAGTTGAGCTAGTTGTATCTAGTATAACTGATTGATACACTAGTGAGAGTGGAGTGAATTAATTAGTTAATTAATTCACAAATAATAACTCATTAATAAAATGAAAAATACAACAGTTAACTACAGTGCATGTCAGTTCCAGTGGAGACCTAGTGGAGAGATAGGTGAAAGGGAAAGATAGACTATCTGTTGTGACTATAGTGATGCGTTGATTGCATCCAACACTCAGTGGAGATGCCAATGAGGATTGTGCAGTCAAGAATGGAGTAATTCGAATTCATTCAGAGCTATTATTCATCATATATTGCGCAGTGGAGGCAGGCTAGCAGGTGGCAAAGATCAGTGCATGGATTTGCAAGATTGGGCCTGATTAGTGTATGACGATTGTACTGTACTGAGAGCTTGTGATAAGCTTTGTATGTTTGTATGATATTTTCATATGATATCCATGTTACATAATATATATTTGGGGTTTTCATCTTCAGGCTTTCCCGGTTAAAAACTATGTTATGTGCGATTGATAATTTTTGTTTATGCTTCAGATGTGTGTGCAATTAATTTTTCCGCAAAAGATTAACAAGTGGAATAGATTTAGTATCTTGCATAAAGTTAAATAGTGTGAGATCAGGTGGATCTTGGACATATGCATGCTTAGAGCATATAATTTCTACATGGTATCGGAGCCGTGTTGTAAATTTTCTACATGGAATGAGAGCATGAATTTTTGGGTGCGCGAGTTTGCAGAGAATATCTGAAATTTTTGGTGAAATATTTTCAGAAACAAATAGCATATTTGGATTTCTTGTGAAAAAATACCCAAATTAAAAAAAAATAAAAAATCGGTTGAATCGGAGCTCGGATGAGGGAGATATCGTCGATTTAAAATCAGCTCTTTTGTTAGAAAATTTTGTGACAGTGGGAAAATTACAATGTGCGCGAGACAAGAATCTACATGCACTAAGGTACAAGATGCATGCAAAGCTTTGAGGATAAAAGAAGAGGTTAGTGACTTGGTGGTTGAGAGGGAGCCTCTCAACATGCAGTCTGAGAAGCAGTCTCGGAAGGTTGTGGAGCAACCACAACTAGAGATGCAGAAGAATTGTTATAGATTTGATGTAGATGGGATTTCTACAGAGCTTCCTACTATTGGGAATTGTAATAAAGACATGCAATTGAAGCTCAAGAGGGAGCAAGATTTGCATGCAGGTAAGAGTGAACCTCAGGATGTGGAGCAGCCACAAGATGAGGATCATGGAGTGGGAGCAACCACTCATGCAGAGAAATTTCGTGCCAAATGGGCAGAGGGAGTGCATGCAGCTATACCACCAGGTGAGAGGTGGGGCAACATGCATGAGTAATCCCAAGAGGAGATTTCTGGGCAGGGTTCATTGAGATGGTGTGGATCTAATGAATTGAACCTGGCTATGAGGAGCCCACAGAGTAGCAGTAGCATGATCAGTTGGATTGATGCAGGCAGATCAAAGTGATAGTGTCAGATACTGGAGCGTGGTTCAGAGTTGAAAGCAAGTGTAGAGTGCATGGGTGCAGAGTTCAACAACGCAGTGGTTCCTGAAGACATGTGCAGTAATTAAGTAGAAGTCGAAGAATTTGATGACAGATGCATTATACTGATTGAGTTGTTTGGAGCCTTTCAGCTTCGGAAGTGTTGCATCAAGAGTTGCAGAGCAGATGCATGGAGTTACAGGGCACTTGCAAAGGTTGCAGGGCGAATGCATGGAGTTGCATGTAGCATGCAAAGAAATTCCTTTCTTGTTGAGAGGGAGTGTTGAATTTTGCAACAAGAAATAGTGAAGGAGGCATCCTGAAACATCATCCTTGATCCTATTTGGAAAATAATCACCTAAACTAGGTGGGGCCCACACAAGCTATTTTTAGGTGTATGTATATTTTTAGACATGGTGAGCATATTCTATATGTAGCAGGAGGCTATTTGTAGATGGTTGGTCAAATGTGAAAAATAGATGAGATTCTATTTTTAGAATATTGGGTGAAGTCTATTTATAGATTGTTGATCTAAAAATAGATGTATGTCGGTTATTATTAGCTCTTAATAATAATCCGACAATAAACAACAACTTATTCTCTTGGAGCACTTTATTTCAGTGAACAGATTTGGAAAATCAGTGGGCTGAAGGAATTACGCAATTCCTAAGGGTTTACTTGATTTCATGCATGGAGGACTCAGTTAGAAATGAAGTGGGAAAGTTATGACAGAGTTGGAAGAGTAGTTCATGGAGTTGTATTCAATTTAACTCAGTTAGACTCAGTTGAGAGAGTTGTATCTAGTCTAACTGATTGATACACTAGTGAGAGTGGAGTGAATTAATTATTTAATTAATTCAAAAATAATAACTCATTAATCAACTAAACAATACAGCATTTAACTACAGTGCATGTCAGTTCTAGTGGAGACCCAGTGGAGAGATAGGTGAAAGGGCAAGATAGACTATCTGTTGTGACTATAGTGATGCATTGATTGCATCCAAAACTAAGTGGAGATGCCAATGAGGATTGCACAGTCAATAATGGAGTAATTAAAATTCATTCAGAGCTATTCTTCATCATAGATTACGCAGTGGAGGCAAGCTAGCAGGTGGCAAAGATCGGTGCATGGATTTGCAAGATTGGGCCTGATTAGTGTATGACGATTGTACTGTACTGAGAGCTTGTGATAAGCTTTGTATGTTTGTATGAGATTGTCATATGATATCCATGTTACATAACATATAGTTGGGGTTTTCAGCTTCAGGCTTTCCCGGTTAAAAATTGTGTTATGTGCGATTGATAATTTTTGTTTATGCTTCACATGTGTGTGCAATTAATTTTTCCGCAAAAGATTAACAAGTGGAATAGATTCAGTATCTTGCATAAAGTTAAATAGTGTGAGATCAGGTGGATCCTTGACATATGCATGCTTAGTGCATATAATTTCTACAAACATGAAGAATGATTTGGCAAATTTGATACAAGAAATGTTTCCTAATGGCGAAAAGATAGTAGAGGAAACTCATGATGAGAATAAAATACATGTTAATCGTGATTTCATAAACTCTAATGTTGGATTGAAGAACCACCATATTCCAAATATGGATATGAGGAATTTTTATGGAAAGGATCACGTAACATGGATACTATAGATGGAGCAATATTTTGATCTCAATAATGTGAAAAACACACAAAAGGTACGAATTGCAACTTTACATTTAGAACAAAATACATTTGTATGGTATCGATGGCTTTGCTCCCGTAAAAAATTTGTAACTTGGTCAATTTTTACAAAGGAAATGATAGCACATTATGAGGATACAAAGAGCAACACCTTTTTTAGCCAATTGATAAATCTCAAACAAAAGGGTTCAATGACAGAGCACATTGAGGACTTCCAAAAATTGAATATAAGGGTAACTCATATTTGAGAGGAACACAAGATTGATGTCTTCATAGGGACTTTAAAGGATAACATCCAACATGAAGTTCGTGTTTGGGAACCTGATTCATTGGAGAAGGAATTCAGGTTGGCAAGAAAAATTGAATGTAAAATTATGGAGACAAGGAAGCCTACCAATCACATCTATAAAGATGGAAGTGTTGCTACTCCTAGACTTCCACAACCTACAAGGTTGACACCACAACAATTGGAAGAAAAAAGAGCAAAAAGGATTTACTACAGTTGTGATAGAAAATACACTAAAGGTCATAAGTGCACTGAGAAGAAATTATTTTACATAGATTGTGAAGAGGGAGAAGAAAATGAAGATGAAACTTCAAAAGTAGAGGATATACACCAGGAAGAAACCCTAGAAGAAGAAGAAACTAGTATGACCATATCATGTAATGCATTGGAAGGAATTACCACTCCTCAAACTCTGAAGATAGAAGGACATATCAAGAAGAAAAAGGTAATAGTGTTGATTGATTCGGGTAGTACCCATAATTTTATTCATTGTAAGGTATCCAAGGAATTGAATTGTTTCCTATACCCAGTGCCAGAATGTGAAGTGATGGTTGCAAATGGAGGAACTATAAATTGCTCTGGAAAATGCCATAATATCACGTTAGCCATGGGGGAATATGTATTGAATAGTCCAATGCTTTCCATCTCAATGTGAGGTGTTGATGTTGTACTAGGAATACAATGGTTACAATCTTTGGGGACGGTAGCTTTTAATTTTCAAGAATTTTTCTTGAAATTTTTTTTGGAAGGAAAGGAAATCGAATTACGGGGTATCACAGGGAAGTCAAGAAAGATAATAAGCTCTAATGTCATGAAAAATCTTCTGAAGAAAGAACAACGGGGCGTAATTTCACAATTATCCTCACTAGAAGTTCCAACATCAAAATCATCTATTTCTCCAGATCTCCAAAAAGTCCTGGACAATCATTCCAAGGTGTTTGATACTCCCAAAGGACTCCCACATTTTCGTGAACATGACCATGCTATTCATTTGTTTCCAGGAAGTGTTCCTCCAAACATCAGGCCTTACAGATATCCTTATGTCCAAAAGAGCGAAATTGAACGTGTGATTGCAGAAATGTTAGAGACGGGTATAATTCAACCTATTCAAAGTTCTTTCTCTTCTCTAGTAGTATTGGTGCACAAGAAAGATGGATCATGGTGCATTTGTCTGGATTATAGGGAGCTCAATAAGCTCACTATTAAAGATAAATTTCCCATTCTTGTGATTGATGAATTATTGGATGAATTACATGGAGCAATTTATTTTACCAAGTTGGATCTTTGTTCAGGATATCATCAAATTAGAATGAAGACTGAAAATATTCTTAAAACAACATTTCAAACTCATGAGGGTCATTATGAATTTTTGGTCATGCCTTTTGGCCTTACCAATGCACCCTCTACATTTCAAGGGTTGATGGATTCCATTTTCAAACCATCCTTAGAAAATTTGTGCTAGTATTTTTTGATGATATACTAATCTACAACAGGTCTTGGAAGGATCATTTTCTACATGTTGACAGGATGCTCAAACTATTGGAGGAGAAACAATTATATGAAAAAACATCCAAATTTTTCTTTGGAGTACAAAAGGTGGAATATCTGGTTCATATTGTATCTCACGACGGTGTTAAGGTAGACCCTAACAAAATGAAATCCATTAAGGAATGGAAATTCCCCACAACCATAAAGCAGTTGCATGGATTTCTCAGGTTAATAGGGTATTATCGCAAGTTTGTTAAGAATTATGGGAGAATAGAAGCACCTCTAACAAAATTATTGAAGAAAGATGCATTTTCATGGACTCCTGAAGCAACTAAGGCCTTTGACATCTTAAAGAGGTAATGTGCTAAGCACCAATCTTAGCTACTTCAGACTTCACAAAAACCTTTATTCTGGAATGTGATGCCTCAGGAAATGGAATTGGTGTTTTTTTAATGCAAGAAGGAAGACCCATTGCTTTTGAAAGTTGTTCAATCAAAGGAAAGTATTTAAAAAAGGCTATTTATGAGAAGAAAATGTTGGCAATACTACATGCACTAAAGAAATGGAGACCTTACCTAATGGGAAGACACTTCAAGGTAAAAAATTATCATGATAGTCTTAAACACTTTTTGGAACAAAGACTATCTTTAGAAGAGAAGCAAAAATGGGTTACAAAGATGCTGGGTTATGACTTTGAAATCGTCTACAAAAAAGGGAAGCTAAATTTTGTTGCAGATGCACTCTCAAGAAATGATGAAGAGGTGGAAGCATTGCTTTGTGCCATTTCAATTATCCAACCAGATTGAATAACTGAAGCAAGGGATGAATGGGAGAAGGATGAAGAAGTGTGGACTCTCATTCAAAATTTGCAGCAAGATGCTAGTACATCTAATACATTTAGTTGGAAAATTGATTCCTTATGGTAAAAATATCGCTTATATATTTGCAAGAATTGTCAACTAAAACAAAAGATTCTTTTGGAATTGCACACTTCTCCTTTAGGAGGACACTCGGGATTTTTAAAAAATTACCACAGGGTGATGAAAGAATTTTTTTGGGATGGCCTTAAATCTAATATTCAAAATTTTGTGGCGGAATGTTTGGTTTGCCAGAAAAATAAAGTGGAGACAATTAAGACCCCGGGTCTTCTACAACCTTTATCCATTCCAAGTCAACGTTGGGAGGAGATTCCAAGTCCGAAGGAAGGAGTATCATCATGGTGGTAGTTGATATACTTACCAATTATGCACACTTTTTTGCATTATCTCATCCATTTAAAGCAAGTACAGTTGCTATTGCATTTATGGAAACAATTCAAAAGCTACATGGAAACCCGAAGATTATTGTAAGTGACAGAGATCCCATTTTTACAGGAAATTTTTGGATGGAATTATTTTCTTGTTTGGGTACTCAACTAGCTCATAGCTCATCTTATCATCCTCAATCCGATGGTCAAAAATAGATAGTGAATAAATGTTTGGAAGGATATCTTCGTTTTTTTGTATTTGATAAGTAAGCACAATGGGTCAAGTGATTACCTCTGGCTGAATGGTGGTATAACACTTCCTTCCATACTGCAGCAAAAATGAACCCATTTATGGCACTTTATGGATATCATCCACCATCCATCACATCTTCTTTAAGGGAAAATTCTAGGGTTCAAGCAGTGGAGGATCACATCGAGCATCAACACGAAGTTTTCCAACTCTTAAAGGATAACCTAAATTTGGCACAAAATTGAATGAAACAACAGGCAGATCAACATCACAGTCAAAGAGGTGTTGATGTGGGAGACTGGGTATTTTTACCGCTACAACCATACAAACAAATGTCCCTGAAGCAAGCTAAGAAAGATAATAAATTATCACCAAAATCCTATGGTCCTTACAAGGTTTTGCAAAAGATTGGTACTATGGCATACAAATTGGAGTTTCCTACTTCTTCACGAGTGCATCCAGTTTTCCATGTTTCATGCTTAAAAAAGGTTATAGGGTATCAACTTCCAGTTCAAACAACATTTCCAGAACTTGATGAGGAAGGAAAAACCATATTGGAACCTGAAGCAGTCACGGAAATAAGAACTCGACAGCTATGAAATCGATCAATTTCAAAGTATCTCATCACATGGAAGAACTTACCCAAGCATTAAGGAAAACTCCATTTTGAAGGAGAGGAGCATGTTAGGTCCTTATATTACTAGTATAGTCCATTATTGTTGTTAGTGTAACCCCCTTATTGTTATTGTTTTACCCCTGTAACCCCCATATTGTTATTATTGTGCCCTTAAATTATTATTGTTAGGTCGGATAGGATTACATTGTGGCCCCATGGACTCCTATATATAGAAAGGAGGTTTTTTCATTTGTATCATCCAAGAATTGTTCATTCATGTAATGTATTGGAGGTTTCTCCCTCGAAGTGGCTTATTTCTAAGGCATTGATATCTATTTTTTTCTCTTTTTGGAGCTGGATTCAGAACACCCTAGAGATAAGTTGTGGCGTAGAATGGAAGAACTTGAAATTCCTTTACGCTACTACCCATAGGCTTTATGAAGAGGTGAAAGTAAAAATTAAAACTTCAGCAGGAATTTCAAAAAGTTTTAGAAGTGACATCGGAGTCAAGCAAGGTTTCCCTTTATCCCCTACCCTTTTTGTTTTATATATTGACAAACTAGAAGAGTGGATAAATTTTCAAGGTGGGGATGGTGTTCGATTGGGGGAGTTTGTGATAAAGTTTCTTCTATATGTCGATGATCTCGTGTTGGTTACTAAATTGGCCCATGGATTGCAGATGCACCTATATTCCCTTGAGAATTTTTGTAAAGCAGTGGGGATGCAAGTCAACACCAGTAAGACCAAAATAATGATTTTCTCTAATAAAAGGAAGCAAAGCCAGCATAAGTTATTTTTTGAAGGCAACATTCTTGAATAAGTAAATGAATACAAGTACCTCGGGATCGATTTCAACAACAAGCTTAATAGGGAGGATTGCAGAAATAAAATAATTATAGGGGGGTGGAAAGCGTTATATGCATTTCAAAATAGATGTAGAGAGGTAGAGTTATGGGATTGGAACATGATCAAAGTACCTTTTAGAATCCTAGTTCGTCCAGTGATATTATATGGGTGTGAATTGTGGGCTAGCAGCATCCCTGTTTCAAAATGGAAACAAATTGAAAAAATTCAAAAACGCTTAATCATGAGCAAGTTCAAAATAAAAAGTTCGGTTCCCTATGAGATAATGTTGAGTGAAACAGGCACATCTCCCATCGAAGCAATTTCCATGGTGCGTCTTATAAGGTATCTAAAAATAATTGAGCAAATGGGAGGAGGTAGATGGTCGAAATTTATCTTTAATGAAGGTATGAGTGAAAGAAATAAATCATGGATGAGACAAAACAAAAAGTGGATGCAAAAATGGAATATTTACATGAATGCATGTCCCACAAATAGCAAGGAGTTAAATAATTTTGTGGTGGAGAAGTTCCGTAAGGGTATATGGGGAAAAGAGATGGGTCGAAAGAAGAAGTATTATGTTCAGGAATTCAACCCCACTTGTGATCTCCAACAAAAAGAATACATTGGAGTTAGCATTCTGTGGAGAGCAAAGGTTCTTATTGCTCAATTAAGAACTAACTCACATCAACTTCGGTGTGAAACGGAATGGTGGAAGAGACCAAAGAAGCTTGGGAAGAAAGGATATGTACTTTTTGCACTTCTGGTGCAGTGGAATCAGAAAAAAAAATTCATTTTGGAATGTGATGCTTTCAGAGACATCAGGGACAATTACCGCAATATGTTAGCATCAATTTCGTGGCATTGTATTTTCAGTGAGGAAACTATTAGAAGGTTGGGTCAGCTCATCATCAATTTCAGTAAGAAAAGTATTGAATTACATGAGGAAAAAAACAAGGAAGCTGGTGGTCCCATAGACTATTTTTAGTCTCGTGGACATTAAAATATCATTCATTCATTCATCAATTAACTATCAAGAGATTCCAATGGCCATTGTGGAAAAAAAAAGCCTCGTTGGTTTGAAGTACATGCAGAAACTAACTCAAAAGGTGTATAGTTCTTCCATGCTTAAAAGATTTTGAGGATTTTTCAAAGGGGTCATAATCCCAAAAAATCATAAAAAACTTGAAATTATAATTTTTGCAAATATTTTTTTTTGGTTGTAATCATTGAATTTGTGGATGATGAATATTGATAGGTAATCAAAATAAGATAGTGGAATATTTCATCTTTGTATAACATGATTTTCTAACTTAATAAATAATTTAATACATTTTTAAATTAAATTTAACCCAGAATGGGATGGGGGAAATATCGTCAAACATGTGTTACATGATTTTGGGGAGGGGGAAAGGCGCACCATCATCACCTTGCTCCATGGAGGGAGGGAGGGAGGAGGAGTGGCCATCATACCCTCTACTTGGCCAGTACTCCAGATTGTCATGAAAATAGTTAGACGTCTCACCATGCATTCATTGCATAATTTGAAAAAGAAATTGAAGTCCCTTGAAGTGGTTATGGTTGGTTAAAGGTTTAGATAGAGAAGAAAAACTTCTCATTCTTTCTCAAAGGTGGTGGCAACCAGGGGGCTTCACCAGGGGAGAAATACCATACCACGTGTGTTCATATTGGGATATATATATTGAGGAAAAAATTCATATTGCGATATATATATTGAGGAAAAAATGACATAATATATTGAGCATATAATATGGGGGAAAGGGTTTCTATATGTTGTGTATAAAAAATAGAGCTTAAAGTTAATGAAAAAATATAAAGGGGTATAAAAAATGTTAATGAAAAAATGGATACCTATAATATCTAGTGAAAGTAGGGGTTTTCTAAATTGGGAAGATGTATTGGGTTCGTTAGAGCTATTTTGCAATATATAGTAAAATTAAGGGTATTGTTTAGTATGCAACGAATGCACGTGTTGTGTCAGAGGTTCATTGAGTGAAGCCTCTGTGGTGGAAACTTGTTGCTCTATGTCTAGCATTTTCATTCTTCATTATTGTTTCCATTTCTCCATAGGAGGAAGGTACGGATCCTTCTAACCTAGCCTCCCCCATTCACTTCACTCTTAAGCCCGTAATGGGTCTACAACTCGACAACATTTTTTAAATTTGCTCAATGGTGTTATCAATTCAAGCATGGAGGGTGGTGGACGCTCATGGTCATTGGAATCAGTTGGTCTTGGAGTGACGATGTTTGTGTTATGGTTGGGTGTTCAAATATTAGGGTCAATCTCACAGCCACCATTAGTAGAGTTTGGCACAATATATTATGTGTCTATGTCTTGACTCTGACCTTGTCCAATTTACTTAGCATCATTTTTCTTGTCAGTGTTTTTTTTCTGCTCATTATATTTCATTGAATTAATACACTTTGAATCCTCCCACTCTGGCCCTCAAGACATATCTCGACTCTACTTTGTCAAACTTTGAGTTTTTCCTATGCTCTTCCGTGCTAGACGAGACTCCACATCCTCTCTATTGGCATAGTATCGACACTGCCATGGCATCTCCTACCTAGTGTGACCTTGTCAACCTCCACCCTCGTATTGTTGTCTCAACTTGTATTGTCTCCCCTATGTGGTTGTTATTTGTTTCCTTTATCATCATATCCATCCCTATCCTACCATCCATGAATCATCAAAGACCAAGGACTAACTATAGCTCCACAAGTAGAGCATAAGGTAGGGTTAGAGGCCGACAACGAGCTCACTCAGCAACACATCATGATCAATCCCAAGCCCTTGACCATATACAACTAGAAATTGACAATGCATCCTCAGAGGCCATGGCTAATAGGGATAACTATATGGATGAAAATATTTTTTCCTTGATTGCTAAGTGGTTCCTAGATCCCATCCACACTTGAGAAAAGCAAAACTAGTACTTATGGATTGTGGATTTATATTGGCACATCGGGGCTCTTATTGGTAAAACTCTATTGGACAGAAACAATGTTAAAAGGGAACTATCTCTTCAGTTGGATGACATACAAACTAACCATAAGGAAACATCCATGGAACATAGGGACATGGCCTTTCGGTTGTCTAGAATTGAGGCCATTCTCTCCACATGAAAAGGGCTTGCTTCTCCTAGTACCCTTGAAGCTCCTATAGATGTTTCCACCATTAGCCAAGTTGTGTTATAGTTTTCCTCTTTGACTGTGGTATCTCTTCTTTGAGATATTTTATGTTTTGGGTTATTATAGCTTGTGGGCACACAACAACAATTTTGCTAGGATCAAAATTGTGTATTACAATAGAAAATCAACAACTAATAGTATGTCAGCTATGGCCATTGTCAGTGTTTTATTTCTTTTTAGACAAAAATATTGTTTTTCCAACTAGTTTGGTTTCCCTAGCCACACAAACTATAGCAAAAAAACCTTTGATATATATATGTGTGTGATGTGACACTCTTGATTAACCAATAAAATTTAAAATTTAAAAAAAAAAAAATTGAATTCCATATTTAAATTTTAAACCATAATTAACTATTTATTAATAATAATATTTATAATCTATTTTTTTTAAATAACGATGAAGAGACACCAAACATCTCTGATCTTTACAACACTGTTATTCAAAAAAACTTCCAATTTCTAAACCAGAATGTATATCAACATAATCATCACAATCCATGAAACAAAACTCCAAACTTAGCACAATAAGAATCCAGATCATCTGATACACATGAGATGCATCAGCTATAGTGCATAATAAGTAAATTACGCAAAAGATTATTATTAGCTCTAATGGCGGACAAGGCTTTTGTGAAGCTCAACATCCTAAGATTCCATGAACGTTGGCCATAATTACCGTTTGTGGGGAACCAGGTTCCCCCTCTCTGATCTCTACAATGGCTTTAGATCACCATGAAGAAATTTAATATTTTCAGCCTCATGGCTTCTCAGTTCTGTGGCAACGATGGCCACCGCGTTATGTTACCTCCGTTCGGCCTCGTTGCAAGAGGTGGAATTGCAATCTGCGTGTCGGCGGTGACGGCGGGGGATTGGATTCGGGTGTTGTCATTTCTTGATGAGTATCCAAGATATGTTGCATTTCTTTATAGCCGTCATATGGCAGTATCTTCATGTTTAGACAATTAGTTTTATTTTATAGTGTTTGAAAATGGCTGCCACGTATATAATGTAAATTCAACGACTGAAAGTAGGGTTTAATTTGAAATCATTAAGAAGCCAATTCAAATCAAAAGGCATAAGGAAATAGTATTCTTTGTAGTATCAATTGTGGAAATTATGAAATTGTATTCTAATAATGAATTGAGGTCTTCAACCTAAAGGGACTGCACATCACCAAAGGATACTCAAAGCTCATTTTTCCACATGACACCATTCATAACCATTTAAGATTTGAGATCTCTTTTCTCAATCTTATTAAAATGATATATTTATATTTAATACATTTTTCCGAGTATTAATTTTGTTGTATTTAGACTATTAAATAATGTTTTAAATTTTTTTTTCTAACCTATTTTTCTATATTATTAATAATATAGTTGTAGGTTTCAGTTTTATTTATTATTATTATTATTATTTTCTTTTTTAATTAAAAAATTATTTTATATTAATATTTCTTTCTTCTTTTATATTAGAAATTTGTTTTATTATATTAATCTTTTTCTCAGAAGTAATTTTGTGAAATGAAGTATGTCATTAATATTACATAAAAGCATGGTCTAAAAAACCCAACAAATTAGCCCTAAAAATAATGGAATTTCTAGCAAGATTATGACAAAATTCATTAGAAATTTTTGAAAATGGGTTACAATTGTCAAACTTTAGTATTTTCGGTGCCCTAGGGGTTCTTGATGGCAGATAGATGTATTTCAGTTTAATCACATTGTTATGATTTGGTCAACGTTTTGAACCAACTAATGTGGTGTAATATTCCAAATAGGAAAACGACAACAATACAAAACATACAAAGACTAAATCTACAGAAATATGTAAAATACATTAAAAACACCGTGAAAAGAGCCAGAACTACTGAGCAATTTTATTAAAATACTCTAGATGAAAAATAAGCACAACATTGCTTAAAAGATAGCACTCTAGCTGACTAAGCTGGCTGGAATGACCCTCAGATTGTCCGACCCAAACATTACTCTACTGTTGCTCTGTTGGACTCTCCCTCTGCACTGCCCTGCTGGAAATATTGGAAAATGTTGTTGCTGGCTGAATAGGACTGCGTAGATGAGGCTGATCTACTACTCAGAAAATTCTGGGTTTTTAACCACAGACTCTACTAAGAAAACCTAGAAAACCCTAGAAAGGATTTCCAGAATGGTTGGCCCCATAAAATCACCCTCTGAGGGTTTGAAAATGCACAACAGTTGGGTATGTAGAGCTATGGGCTGAACTGGTAGATAAACTGGTTGTGACTTCTCCCCAAAGCTAAAATATTGAAGAGTTGATCCTCTCACTATATTCCAAGCATAAATAAATTGGAATTTATCCCTCTCCAGAACCCCTCTGATGTTGGACTGCGTAAGTCACTAGGTGACTGTTGCTGGACTGCGTAATTCATTGGGTGACTACACTACTATGGGAGGGACTTCTTGTGGCCTGATGCCAAGATACTGAATCGCCTCCCGTCGAAAAATAAAACTCCTCTCCTGAGTGGGCACTCAAAGTCCCCCGAGGATGAGGTTGGGATATCCGCTCGAAGACACTCGTGTGCTAAATAGCATTGTAGACTTGACTAAACAAATCAAGCATGCTCAAGTTGTAAAAGCCAGAAAATCAGAATATGTAAGAATGATTTCCATGGCTGCCCTCACCCCCTTCTTATTCTTGTGAAACCCTACATCCTTGGGTCCACTCATTAACTGCACCGCTACTTGGCCCCTTGGCTTTCACACTTTCCGCACATCCTTGGGTCCACTCATTAATTGTGCTACTACTTGTCCCCTTGACTTTCAAACTTGTTGTGCCGCCCTCTTGGTCTCTTGGCCCCACAAGAGCTGTGTTGTCCACATTAGCTCTAAAAATGTGGTTTTATTCTAATTGATGGGTTTATGGGTCCATTCACCCTTTTATTTACCTACTGAACTTAAGAAAAACAAAATTGGAAAAGTAATATTTCTAATTAGCTATCATCTAATTAGAAATATTACAGTCCTCCCTACCAAAACGTTGTTTGTCCTCAAGCAATTGCAAAGATGTGAGCCACCTTTTTGGCCCGATGTAACTGAGATCCAATGCCTGAATTCTCATCTTCTCTTTGCATCATCTTAAAAACTTCATCTTTTCGGTTATGAGGCATGCAATAATCCTTGTATTTTAATAAGAATGCATTTTTCATCTATTCCCATATTGTAATAGAGTATGTTATTAACCCCATGAACCATTTCAATGATGCATCCTTCAGAGTATCTTGAAACAACTTTAATTTTTGAGAATCGAGTAGGTAGTCATATGATCTACATAAGACTTCAAAATCAAAAATAAATGTTTCAGGATCCTCACTTCTTAATCCATGATAGTTAGGAAGGATAGAGGGCAAGATATTTTTCATTGTGGCAATAGAATATTCATCAAATATAGGAAATCCAGTAGGATCGGGATCTATTATATCTTCTCCTCTATCTCCCCTACTCTCACCTCTTCCTCTTCCTCCATCTCTTTCTCTAACTCTTCCTCCACCTCCAATCTTAGGTCCACCTCCTCCAATTCTTAAATTTTCATCATTTTTGTGTACTTCTCCTTCCCCTTCCCCAGCCATTGTAGATTTTTTTGAACTGATATAAGATTCCAAGATTGGGATTGTATGTTCTTCTTCTAATTCTTTTGGTTCTTATATCAATGGTATATTAAATAAGATTTCTTCTTCCTCTTTCTCACTAGGGATTTCTAGTTCTTGAGCTAAAATTTGTTTTCCAGTAGAGGTAAGGAAAATTACTCCTTCGGTTGTGGATGTATGATCTTTTTCTTCAGTAACTGCTTCAGTTAATGAAGTTGGTGAATCCCTAGGTTGAATTTCTAATCTTAATACCTCAGGAAGTTTATGTCTACTTTCCAAGAATGGTATGTGAATTTGGGTGGATGGTGTGGCAAGAAGACGTCTTGATGGGGTGAGTGGTGTTGTTGGAATTAAGCTTCTACCTCTAGCTATGAATATACCCCTAGAAACTCTTTCTCTACGCATTTCATTTTTTTATTTTGTGGATTTTTTTTTACACAATAGAAAATGATTATATTTACACTTCCCTAGAAACGACACCAAAATGTTTAGTCAATTTAATTGTCTTAAATTTCTATCATAAATTATCGACTGGAATTGGTAATTTTGTGAAGTGCAAGTGCACTATATATGTTAGAAGCATTTCTTACTTATTTTGTGATGGATGTATTTGTGAAAGTTGTTTTCAAAGGTGTTTTTATGTTGTATGTCTTTGATAAATTGAATTTCAACTAAACTAAATTCTAATTTAACTAAGTTTCAAAAGCTACAACAATCTCTTGAAGAAAAATTTTAACTGATTATTAACATCTAAACAAATTCTGAGAATCTAATCTAAGAAAATCAAACTCTAAAAAAAAGAACTATGATGTTTTTTATGTTTTTAGAAATGAAATGTTATGTAACTGAGACTTAGAAAAGAAATGAATAAATCACTTATTGTTCTGGCCAAAAAATAACTATAAACTAGAGAGCATTTTCATCCTTGTACCAAAAAGTAAATCATCAAATTACTACTTCTTGAAAGGAACTCACTGAAACTAGAAATGAAATCTTTCAATGTTCTTGAAATACATCAGTCACGAAAAAAAACTAATCTACCATAAAATATTGTTGTAAGGAAATAAAACTAAGAGTACTTCTACAATTTAACCATTAAAAAGGAAATATGAATCTACATCAAATGACAAAAACAACTCTATTCTAACAAGATTAAATTCTCGAAATGACTACAACAAAGTAAAGACATAAATTGAAACTAAATCAAGTGATAAAAACAACTTATGCATCTATTTTAAATAACACTACAAAATTCTCGAAATAACACAGTGAAAACATAAACTTGAGGCTATATCAAATGATAAGAATGAAGCTATGGAAAATATCTAAGTGAAAAAACATAAATGAAATAGAACCTTTTCTGTTGCAGGGGCCCTGCACAACAGATGGTTTCGAATCTACTCCAACACTAGCTACGCATTAAATATTCAGAATAATTCTTCATTCAAACCAAGAATAAAACATAGTTTTGATAAGTTTACAATGACGTCAAAATTCGCATTGTTAATACATTTTTTGGCCCTGTGATCAAGAGATTATGTTTTTTTCTCAAAATTGAAAGTTCTCGAAACTATACCAAACCTGAGCGACCGGATAGGTCTTGTCGTTGTGATTCCGGCGCCATGAACGGTTTGAAAAATAAATGTCGTATGAGGAAGATATCGCGTTCGGATTGTTTTTCTAAACAGCTAAAATTTTGTGGCATGAGTGACTGGGATGCCCAATCTGAATGCAAGTACAGTCAGCATGGGTGGCATATTCTCGAAATATTCCATTTTCTCCAATTCATTCATGTTTCGACAAGTGGAAAATTCTGGGTCATTTGATCGGTTGTATGAATTTTAGAAGAGTTGTTAGATGGGTGACACGTGGCCAGCCCGGAGGCCACCATGTATCCCCTGGGCCATTGACCAAAATTATGGTGGAGTTAAGGGGGTTCGACCCCGTGACCTCTATGCGCGCCTGCATAGGCCTCGACCAACTCTGCTACCAGGTGAAGCTTACCCGTATAGTGCACCAGCAAATTTTATGTTGTATTCGTTTCATAGTTGGGAGGGGAGACCGCCAGCAGTCCCAACCCGTTGGCGGCCCCATTGGATGTGGTCACATGTTACATTCCGGGTGGCTACAATAAACTTGACTTCGGGCGGTTTCAATAAACATTAACCGGCGGCTATAACGTTCACAAGGCACAGTTTGAAGATGGTAAGTTGAGACAGTTGGTTACCACAGTTGCCGATGGAAAAGTTTTGTCACATGCGCGGTAGGGTGACATCTTATACGGTTTCGGAAAGAGGTTTCGGAACTTCGATTGCTCCGGATTCCGCTCCGATTTTTGTTGCAAATTTTAAATGCTTAGCCATGACCGCAGGGGTTCCAGGGGTCGGCATGTGACCACCCCCGCCCCTAACCACTAAGTTAAATGCAAGCGGTTTATATGGGCGGAAGTTTAGCGTCGGGCTAAATTTTAGGTATTTTTACCAAATTAACTACAGTTCTCCACAATTAGTGGAGGTTTTCTAGCTGATATCGAGAAAAATCTTGGAGAGGTCAATTTTTTACCAATTTGGGTGAAACATGAGTCTACCTAAACTAATTTGAGCATTCTGGAGCCACTGGTGCAGAGAAAACAACCATTAGTGGCTTGTAAACACATATATTTGCAATTTTGAGCATAATGACAAAGAAGGACATGCCATTGGGAGTTGGACCAACAGATGTAGCCCAGGAGGGGTGAACTGCTTCATCATTCCTGTTATGTAAAACTTATGTGTGATGTTATTTCTATGTTATTCACTATTGTACAGTGTTATTTAGGCTTATTTCCATGCTTAAAACTCACAAATTCATCTATGTTTTAGGGTTAAAAAACTCATTCCTTAAACAAAAAATTGGAGAAAAATTGTACATGTTTTTATTACTGAAAGGACACTTAGCATAGAAAATTAATACACTCCTTTCAGATCAAGTTGGTATCGGAGATAGAGTTTAATCTCTGGTGTTTTTTGTACAAAGATTTGTTTAATTGTTTTCAAGTGTTCACATGCTTACTAGGCTCAAGCTTAAGAGAGGAGAAGGCAAATTGGTGGAAGCAAGAGGTTCTCAAAGTGAGCCACAACAAAGGAGGGCAAGATTGCCACATTCTCCACCACCTAGTTCACCTCCAAAAGAAGCAAAAGAAGCATTAAGCATGCCTCCAGAGTAAGAATAAATCCATGAAGAAGTGGATCCCAAAGAAGAAGAAAGGGTGTTCAGGAAAGCATCCCTTGACATGACTGAGATGGTGAGAGTCCTTTATCTAGAAAGGAATTACAGACTAGAAGGAGAAGGATCAAAACTTCACAAGGAAGGCCAGGGATCATCAAGAGGTCACAATGATTAAGATAAATCAAAGAAGGGAAATGGAGGAAATGGAGGCAGTGGAAAGTCACCATCCTCACCCTCATCGTCATCATCCTCTACTTCATCTTCAGTACACCCATCACACAAGTCAAATAACATTGGTAAAAGTCCTTTTCTAAAACTTGATTTTAAGTTTGAATTGCCAATGTTTAATGGTGAAGTCAATGTAGAAAATCTTGATAATTGGATTAGGAAATTGGAGTTCTATTTGAGAATTCAGAACCTTCATGATGATGATACCAAAATCCAACTAGCTTCATTGAGAATGGAAGGTGCAACATTTGTTTGGTGGGAAGCCAAGACAGAGGAGGATATCAAGAAGCATGGTAAGATTATCCTATCATGGACCGATTTCATTACTACAATAAAACAACAGTTTTATCCATTAGCTCACATGCAGAAAGCCATAATGAACTGGAAAAATTTTATACAATCGAAAGGACAAAATGTGCAAGAATGCACTTAAGAATTTAGGAGAAGAGCTCTCTTATTAGGGGTAGATTTTCAAATCCAAGATACTTTGCTCAAGTACATAGGAGGCTTGCATAGCTACCTAAAACATACTATTCTCATGTTTAACCCTACAAGTCTAGATGAAGTTTGTGTTCAGGCCACACATCTAGAAGCTAGAGGGAAAAACATTACTAATGAGGGTAGGAAGAAATATTTTAAGGGGGAAAACAAAGAGAAGACCTCAAAAGGTAAGGGAAAAAAGAATGCATCTGTCAAGAAAGAGGGAGAAAAAGTGGTTTGTAAACATTGTTCAAGAGAAGGCCATGAAGAGAAAATTTTCTGGAAATTACATCCTGAAAAGAGACCCAAGTATAACAATAACAAAGGGAAGCATAAAACTGCAGCTACAACTCAACATGACTTAGGAGAGGATTCAGGTGATGAATCAAAAATTACAGCCATGGGATTGAAGAAAATGAAGGGGAAAGAAATTGAAACAAAACCCAGTAGTAGTACATTAAATTGTCACATACAAGCTCCAAATGAAGAAGAGAGAATTGAACTGTTTCATGTGAGGGTCATATCCAAACATACCAAGATTGACACACTATTTGACAGTGGGTCACAAGAAAAATTAATATCTAAATACTTGGTCAAGAAACTTAATCTTGAGACCATTCCATATCCAAAACCATATCCACTTAGGTGGATTTGTAAGGATGCAAATTTACAGGTTTCAAAGAAGTGCATATTGCGCTTTTCCATAACTGCACATTTTGTTAACACAGTGGAATTAGATGTGGTTCCGCTTCATATTACAGGTATTGTGTGGGGCATTCCTTAGTTGTATGACAAGAAAGAGATCTTCCATCACCATGAGAAAAAATAATATTTATTCAAATATGGCAAGGAGTTCATTGTTAGAGCACATCGCAAGAAGACAAATATTGCAATGGTAAATGTTGGACAGGTAAAGAGGCTAGTGAATTCAAGTAAGAATTGTGTTCTTCTAATGATTAAGCCTAAATTTGATGTTAATCATGAACCATTTGAGGATTTTAATCCTAAGTTGAAATCATATTTATATGATGTAGTTGATGCACATCATGAGATGTTTTAGGAGCCAACAATATTGCCTCCAAAAAGGGAGATTCAACATGAGATTTAGTTGCAACAAGATTGTCCTCTTCCAAAAATCAACATGTATCGCATGTCGATAATGGAGAATGCTAAAATAAAGAGGAAAATCAAGGACATGTTGGAAAAGGGACTCATAAGGCCAAGAACTTAGCCATGTGGTTCAACCATATTCTTGATTCCGAAGAAAGATGGGACTTGACGCATGTGTGTAGACTACAGAGCTTTGAACAAGATAACGGTAAAGAATCGATACCCACTCCCAAGGATAGAGATCAACTGAAAGAAGAAATTTGTTTTACTAAGTTAGATTTACGAAGTGGATATCATCGAGTAAGAATTGTAGAAAGTGATATATGGAAGACTGCATTCAAAACCAAACAAAGAATCTTTGAGTGGTTGGTTATGCCGTTTGGTTTGTGTAGTGCACCAGCAAATTTCATGCGTGTTATGGATAATTTTTTGTGTCCATTTATTGATGACTTTGTGATTGTGTATTTAGATTATATACTCATTTTTAGAAAATCAAGAGAAGAACATGTCTTGCATGTGAAAAGGGTGCTTGATGTTTTGAAGAAAGAGAAATTATTTTTTAAGATGTCAAAGTGTGAGTTCGGGAAGACCTCTCTAGTTTATTTGGGACACATTGTAGGAGGAGTCAAGTTGAGAATTGATCCTTCTAAAGTGGAAGCCATTGTGAATTGGCTCACTCCAAAAACAGTAACTGAGGTAAGAATTTTCTTAGACGCAGCTCAGTGTTGGAGAAAGTTTATTTCTAAATTTTCTGCCATAGCAGCTCCTATGCATGCAGTGAAAAGTGTGAAGAAAGGCTTCCAATGGGGAGGAAAACAATATTAAGCTTTTGAAACTTTAAAAGATAAGTTCAATTCAGCTCCGGTCCTTGCATTATCGAATTTGAGACAACCATTCGAGATACAAACTGATGCTAGTGATTATGCCAGGGCACAGTACTTTTGCAGCATGGTAAGCCTATTGCTTTTCATTATGAAACATTCAATGGTGTTGTAAATAATTATCCTACATATGACAAGAGATGTATATGTTGGTACAAACCGTCAAGAAGTGGAAACACTACTTTATGGGTAAAGAGACGATTATACATACCGATCGCCGATCATTACAGTACTTGCAATCACAAACAAAATTGCAGCAATCACGACATTTTAGGTGGATGGGATTTATTCAACAGTTTCACTTGGTTATAAGGTACAAGAAAGGTATTTTCAATAAATTTTTTGATATGCTTTCAAGGCCAATTATAAGTGCTTCTACATTACTTAAAAATGATTCTATTGTACATGAGAGTTACATAGAACAATATGCATCTGATGTTGATTTTCAAGATGTGTATGCTAGTTTGAGTGAAGGGAATCAAGTTGAGGAAAATTATTATCACATGCATAAATAATTGTTGTTTCATTTGGGCAAGTTGTGTATACCACAAGGAGAGAGGCTTAGTGTCATGAGAGAGGCTCATTCGTCTCTTATTGTTGGACACTTTGGGGTAATAAAAACAGTGGCACATCTACACAGTTATTGCTATTGGCCTCGCATTAGAGATAGTGTGTCACGTTTTATAAGAGGTTGTTTTATGTGTGAAACAAGCAAGCCTAGCAATAGCAAGCTTGGGTTGTACATGCCACTACCGGTACCATAAAGGCCATGGGAGAGTGTCTCCATGGACTTTGTTGGAGGTCTACCTATGTCAAGAAAATAACATGATTTTCTTTATGTAGTTGTGGATACTTATGCCATGTAAGAAAACCATTACTGCTGAAATTTATTTTCAAGATGTATGGGTTCATTATGGATTTCCAACTTCTATTGTTAGTGATGGGGATTCCAGGTTTGTTGGGAATTTTCGGTCCAACCTTTGGAAGATGATGGACACAACATTGAAAAAGGGTACTGATTTTCATCCACAAACTGATGGGAAAACCGAGGTGCTGAATAGAATCATTGTGCATCTATTGAGGGGATATTGCAGCAAAAATCCCAAGTTGTGGGATGAACAACTGCAGTAAATTCAACACGCTTACAATCGGGCAAATCACTCTTCTACAAATACTTCACCTTTTGAAGCCTGCTCTGGGTACCTTTTGAAGCCTGCTTTGGGTATTTTATGAAATCACCATTAGACTCCATCTTTGAGAAGGATGTTGCAATTGATGGGCATATTTATATTAACAAGGCTCAAAAGTTCATTAAGAAAATTCAGATTATTCATCAACAAGTTCAAGAAAAACTTGAGAAGAGTCAAAGAAAATACAAGGAGAGGAATAAAAAACATAGATTTGATCACAAGTTTCAAGAAGGAGATGAAGTATGGTTGCACATAAGCAAATAAAGGATGCAAGGAGAAGGTAAAAATATCAAGCCCATTCGCTATGGTCCATTCAAGATCATCAAACAAGTCGGTAATAATGCATTTCAACTTGAAATTCCTTCATATATGCAAATGTATTCCGTTTTCAATGTGGAAAATTTACGTTTGTATGAGCCTCCTTCGATTGATGATCAAGGGAGTGATGTTCCGCTGCAATCGATACAATATTTCACACCAGAATTTTTGGATGATCTCAAGGAGGATACCATCCTTGACAGGAGGACACACAATTCTAAGAGGGGAAGTGTCGATTACCTACAATTTGGTCTCAAGGGCAGTAAACCAAGTAAGGCAGGGTGAATGGAAGTTGAAAAGGTGAGGGAGCCATACCCTCGTCTTTTGAACAGGTAATTAAAGTCTTTTGGGGTCCAAAATCTTCCCAATGGGAAGGTGTGATCAGGAGATCATGTGTTTTTCTCAAAATTGAAAGTGCTTGAAACTATACCGAACCTGAGCGACCAGATAGTTTGGTCGTTATGATTCCGGCGCCGTGAACGGTTCGAAAAACCGATGTCGTATGAGGAAGATATCGTGTTTGGATCATTTTCATAAACAAATAAAATTTTGTGACAAGAGTGACTGGGGTGCCCAGTCAGCATGGGTGGCATATTTTAGGAATATTCCCTTTTCTCAAATCCAGTCGTGTTTCGAAAATTGGCAATTTCTGGGTCATTTGATGGGTTGTACAAATTTTAGAAGAGTCATTGGATGGGTGACACATGGCCAGCCCTGAGGCCGCCACGTGTCCCCTGGGCTGTTGACCAAAATTATGGTGGATTCCGGGGGGTTCGACCCCATGATCTCCATGCGCGCTTGCATAGGTCTCGACCAACTCTGCTGCTGGGTGAAGCTTACCTGTATAGAGCGCCATCACATTTTATGTTGTATTCGTTTCAGAGTTTGGGGGGTGGGGGTGGGGACCGCCAGTGGTCCCAACCCACTAGCGGCCCCATTGGATGTGGTCACATGTTACATTCTGGGCGGCTACAATAAACATGACTCTAGGCAGTTTCAATAAACAATAACCAGCGGCTATAACGTTCACAAGGTGCAGTTTGAAGATGGTAAGTTGAGACGGTTTGTTACCACAGCTGTCGGTGGAAAAGCACTATCACATGCGCGGTAGGGTGACATATTATGTGACAGTTTTGGAAAGAGGTTTCAGAACTTTTATTGCTCCAGATTCCACTCTGATTTTTGTTGCAGAGTTTAAATGCTCAACCATGACCGCGGGGGTTCCGGGGGTCGGCATGTGGCCACCCCCGCCCCTAACCACTAATTTAAATGCAAGCGGTTTATATTGGAGAAATTTTAGCGTCGGGATAAATTTTAGGATTTTTGCCAAATTTACTGCAGTTAACTGCAGTTCTCCACAATTAGTGGAGGTTTTCTAGCTGATATTGGGAAAAATCTTGGAGAGGTCAATTTTCAACCAATTTAGGTGAAACAAGAGTCTACCTAGACTAATTTGAGCATTCTGGAGGCACTGGTGTAGAGAAAACAACCATTCAATGCTTGTAAACACATGTATTTGCAATTTTGAGCATAATGAAAAAGAGGGACATGCCATTGGGAGTTGGACCAGCAGATGTAGCCCAGGAGGGGTGAACTGCTTCATCATGCCTGCTATGTAAAACTTATGTGTGATGTTATTTCTTGTTATACATTATTGTACGGTGTTATCTAGGCTTATTTTCATGCTTAAAACTCACAAATTTATCTATGTTTCATGGTTAAAAAACTTATTCCTTAAACAAACAATTGGAGACAAATTGTACATGTTTTTATTACTGAAAGGACACTTAGCACAACAAACTAATACACTCCTTTCATATCACCCTGCATTTATAAAAGCCTGTCATTAATTTCCTTGAGGCTTTTACGCCTATTTGGACTAAAAAATTATATCTTAAACTCTAAATAGAAAGTAGAATTACATTGCTTCACGATTTGCTACATGGCAAAGAAAATGGTTAAACGTGATGGCTTCAGACTCCTCGCTCGCTTGTTCCAACACTTGGTTGATCGTCCCTTTGACCGCGTATCTAGGCGATTTCTTGCTTTATTTGGGTCATATTGATATGATGAAATCCATGATGATCATTCTTCACTTGTCTTCATAGTTCGTCATTCCATTGACACCTCAGAACACAATGAACCATGGTGGTGGCTACATAAATGTGGATCAGCAGCATAATTGCGTTAATTCTGTAGCTACATACAAATTTTAATATAATAATATGGAACATTTCAAAATATGAAAATTATATCATAAATATATCTTACCAAGTCAAAATTTTCATTTTGATACTTATTTGAGTTGATGGTGATGACAAAGGAAGGAAAGTTAAGCAAAAGGAAATGTAAAAAATGAGGCAATCATGAGTATCTACACCTATTATCCACTGCTGCATAAATCCAAGGAATACTTTGTTCAACATATAAAACCATTTGTGCCTCCTAATTATTATAAATCTAAGGTCTTCCAAATTGATATGGTGGATAATATCTCTTGCGATGCTCTCCACCACAATTCCAACACTGCAAAGGCTTCTTGCCATCTCAATAACTCTTATTAAAAGATTATATAATTTATATACATCAATAATTTTAAAACCAAATCAAAATATTTGTGTATTATTTTACTTGGATATAAAAATATTAATTTTCAAATACACAATAAATAAATATATATATATATATATATATATATATATATATATATATATATATATATATATATATATATATATATATATATATAGATATAGATAATAATTTAATGTAATGATTTTATTTTTTGTATACATATATACAATAATAATAACATTCTAATATTTTTATGATTCAATAAACTTTTTTTTTTTTAATTTTAAATATAAAATATCCAATTTAAAATTATTGTATTATATTTATTAATAAACTAATGAAAATATTTTATTAAATTAATAAATAATATAATTAATTAAATATGATTTTAATTCATTATAAAATATATTAAAAATATTAAAATAAATTAAAAAAATAAAAATAAAGATTACATCAGAGAGTCATTATCATATTGCTTAAAAGAATGGAAAAAAGATCCCTTAATTGATTACAAAGGACGATCATCATCGAGTGAAGGTGAACGAGTTCGTTCAACATCTCGTTTGGTGGGTAAAATCAAGTTCTTATTATAACAAGACACTAGGGGAGAGGCTTTTATTGTTGTGCAAGGACCAGTAGTAGTTATAGTACTGGTCCCACCCATCCATCAAACAAGAATGACAAACTCACTAAAATATGCACATAAATATGTCCAAAATGGACCTAGTTTTTTACTAGACCAACAACTGTCATACACCAAGTCTAACATCACAAGTTGACAAGACCTATTGTCTCAAGTACCTCCAATTCTGAATTACCAAATAAGGCAACATGCACTACAAAACATTTCAATGCTTCCCATCCAAAAGTACAGTTATCCCATCAAACAGTCACCCACTGATTTTGCATTGGGGTAATAGATCTCATTGCTGAGTAACACCTAGACAAGGACTGGGTAACACCTGCACAAAAATAGGTGAAATGTCTGTCAGCCATATGTACATGTTTTTTTAACCATTCAGCCTATTGAAGACATTAAATTACACCATTCAATTCAAGAAATAGTTCACCCAACCTTTCATTTCAAGAATTAAACACAATAGCCCTAGAATTACAGGAATTAAATTCAGGAAAGCATTTCAATTCAGGAATTAAATTTAAGAAAGCACAAGGATCAACCATGAAATATTTTCAGCCATTGGATCATGTACAAATCAATCCACAACACATAATTAAATTTGGGAGATGGCAATCCATGCTAATCTTCCCTACCAATTAAATTCTAGATCATAAAACTATAAAACATCAACTCTTACTGCATTTGAGGCATTCATTATACTCTTAAGCTACTGCTGACATACATTCAGAGTTTTCAAACAGTGTTCCATTCATTTTGCAGACATATAGTTTTCAAAAAGTGAGTTTTCAGACAGTGAGTTTCCATTTTGCAGACATACAATCCTTTTCAGACAGTGTTCCAGACATACAGACAGAGTGTGTTCAGTGTTACATTCTAGACAGAGTGTGTGCACAATGTTACATTCCAGACATAGTGTGTGCATAGTGTTACATTCACTCTCTTCATCAGTTGTTGGAGCGTTGTTGGAGACATACAGGTATTTCATTGTTCTTAAATAATGTTATTCAAGATATTGAGTACTTTATCATTATTTTAGTTGAGAAACTATGTTAAGTTTGTAAGTAATGAGAGTTATGTTTATAAGAAAATCACATAGATTAAAGAAGCTATGAGTGTTCAAACTAGCATACTAATTATCTACTCCAAATTTCAAGTTGAAATTTTTCTAAACCTTTAAGTCCAATATTGAGTAAAATATTTTAAGAAATTGTTCCAACACACAGTCCCCTTAGAACAGTACATCAATTTTTGTGGAGCAAATGTAGTTGTCAGCGTTCAGGCTATTACAAGTCCATGTAGCTAACAACGTTCAGGCTATTACAAGTCCATGTAGCTAACAGCGTTCAGGCCATTACAAGTCCATGTAGCTATTTCTAGTTTCCTACAATATAAATGTAGTTGCCTCCTCCTTTTGTTGTGCTTATTAACTATATTTGGATATTGACTTTATATTGATTAAAATCTTTCAAAATTTATAAGAACAAAAACCTACTAACTACATAGGAACAGTGCCTACTAATTACATAGGAACAACAATCTACTAAATACATAGGAACAACAACCTACTAACTACATAGGAACAGTGCCCTTCAAAATTTATAAGAACAGCAACCTACTAACTACATAGGAACATTGCCTATCGGGCAAGGGTTTTCCTAAGAAAAACAAAGGATTCATAAACCTTAAATGCCTACACATAGTCCATGTCCAAAGATAAGTCCATTTTAAAACAGGCACTTACTGATTTTAGACAAGTCCATGTAGCTAATATCCATGTAGGTATCACATATCTTTCTCCTGTTGATATTTCAAGTAATACATAATTGAAAAGTAATACTTCAATGTCAATTAATTCACAACAAACATACATTTCTAGTTGCCTACAATATAAATGTAGTTGCCTCCTCCTTTTGTTTTGCTTATTAAGCATATTTGGATATTGACTTTATATTGAATAAAATATTTCAATAAAAATAGTTCTAACACACAGTCCATGTCCAAAGATAAGTCCATTTTAAAATAGGCACTTACTAATTTTAAAATAGTCCATGTAGCTAACAGCCATGTAGGTATCACATATCTTTCTCATCTTGATATTACAAGTAATACATAATTGACAAGTAATACTTCAATGCCAATTAATTCACAACAAACAACTAAAGATTTCATGTTATTAGCAGAAATTTTGGAATTCATACATAATTATAGTTTACTCTATACAACTATGTTGTAATACTTATCAAATTTCTTAATGATGTTGGAAATTGCAGGTTGTAGCCATGCCAAGAGTTTCTGTTGCAGATCGGATAAGGAACAGGAGGCAAGGGAGAAGGGGGGCCCAACTGCAGAGCAGTTCATCAAATGAGGATGTCAATGGTGCCATTGCTCCCAGTAATGTAGTTGAAAAGGACCCTGTGGTTGCAGATCATCCCAGCCCACCATCAACCACAGAGCCACCTTCGACCACAATACAAGGTGCAATTTCAACAAATAAAATTAGTGCAATCAAAGGTTGGACGAAGCAATACATGCTCGCTGCAATTGATGACATCGAGTTTAATGGATATTCAATCCGTGCATCTGCAAAAAAACATGGTATTGCTGCCTTTAACATACATTATTGGATAAATGGGTTGACTAATACAAAGTGTAGAGGTCCTGTTATAGTTATGACTGAAGAGGAGGAGGATGAGGTGGTGGAGTGGTGTAAGGAGATGGACGAATTGGGACATGGGTTAGAGCTTATACAACTTAAATCCATTGTAGCTCAAATCTGTCAAGGGAGGCCAAACGCCTTTAAAGATGGTTTTCTTGGTAAGTCATGGTGGAGTGGGTTTAAAAAGAGGCATCTAGACCTTGTGTTACGTATAGCGGAGGGCCTTGACAGAGACCGGGCTTTAAATCTACGCCCTGCAATTGTTTCCAAGTTTTATAACACTCTTTCTACTGCATATGACAAGCACTCATATGCCCCAGACCATATATGGAACTGTGATGAAACAGGCTTACAGGTAGGAAGAAATTGTGGTATGCAGGTAATTGCCAAGAGAGGGAGTAGAAATGTGCCTAAGATATTGCCTAAGAGCAGGGAGTGGATCACAATTCTTGCCTGTGTCAATGCAATTGGTTCATCAATACCAGGATTTTATCTATTTAAAGGTAAAACTCAACTAATAATTATATACAGAATTGTGAACAAGGGGCATGCATGGTTGCACATCCACATGCATGGATGACAAAGGAACTGTTCCTAAATTGGCTTTCCACTTTGATGCTTCTATACCGAGTGGTGTCTTTCCTGAAAACAGGCACTTGATGATTTTAGATGGCCATGGAAGTCACATGGATGTGCAGACAATCGAGGAGGCCAATAAGTTGGGCATTGACCTATTAACATTACCGAATCATACTACTCACAGATTGCAGCCCCTTGATGTGAGCGTGTTTGGTCCTTTCAAGAACTATTTCAGGGTCAAGCGAGCTTCATTGATGGAAAATAATCCAAGGGTGGAAGTAAAGAGGTTTTACCTAGCTGAGCTTGCAAGTAAATCATTTAAAAGGGCTCTCACACCTTCTAATATCAAGGCTAGATTTCGGAGGATTGGTATATGGCCACTTAATTTTGATGCTCTTACACATGATACCACATGTAGCCAAGAATTTGAAGTGGAAGGTCAAGAAGCAGAGAACTTAGAAGAGCATGTTGGTGCCCAAGAAGATGTAACTGCTACTGAAGGTATAATGTCCCTTTCTGAAGGGTTGTTCTATGGTGGTGATGATGCTGAGCATGTCAGTGAGACACAGTTCAATGATGAACCAACTAACAATATCAATAAGGCTGTGACACCCACTGATGTAGCTGACAATGAGCAATTGACCATGCCAACCCAAGTAAGTGCACCATCATGGCTGGCAGAGGCTGTGATGAATATCACTGGAAATAATGTATCTACCACCAATGAGGATGAAAGCATGGACATGCCTTCACAACCATCAGGGTTGAACACCGAACTTGTTCATTATTTTGTGGACAATGGATCACTAGAAGAGGAGCCTATTCAGCATGAAGTACCTGAAGAAGACAACAATGGGGGCCATTCAGTTGTCCTAGAAGATGAAATCCAGCAGGCAGGTCTGGAAAAGCAGAGATTACTTAGTGCATTCCTAAAGCTACCAGTAGAGAGAGTGAAGGCCTCATCAAGGAACTCAGCCTCAGATTATCTTCGTTTAGGGAGGAGTTCACAATTTCTCACATCTGAAGACTATATGAATTTAATGTTCGAGTCTGAACGTAAAAAGAATGAAATTCAGGAAACTAAAAGGAGAAAGAAGGAGTTAGCCAATGAAAAGAGGGTTGCAAGGATTGCAACAGCAGAAGCACGAGCAAAGGAAAGGTTGGAAAGACAAAAAGCAAGGGAAGAGAAGGAACATCAAAAGCAATTGGCAAGGCAACAGAGAGAGGCAAGAAAGGTTCAGCAAGAGTTGGAAAAAGGACAAGGGGTGACAAGCAGAGAAGAACATGGTTCAAGATAGTTTGAGGTAAATAGGTTGATGTCTAACACGCTGGACCACATTGCAGAGCAGACACCATCATTCCAAGACCTGATTAACATGCAAGTCCCTAGCTATCAGGCAGGGGTTAAGCCCACCTCTTATACCCCTACCAGTGCAGGTTTGAATCCTAATTGTGTTTATATGACACCTGTAGTCAGTGCTGGGGTTAGTAACACAAGTGGACACTTGGGCTACTCAGTCCCACCATGGCTACATGGAGCAAATTGGAGTCAACCATATGCCAACATTCAGGCACATCCTAATCATCCAATGTTGGGTAGTCCACCATACTTGGGCAATGCAGGAAATGGAAGCCATCAAGCATAGAGGTGCCATGACTTAATTTTTGTAACTACAAGACACTGTAATTTTGGTAAGGATCAAATAGGTTTGCTAATGATATCATCCATGGATGTTTGGGAAGCTACAAACATTTTCAAATTAGTATGTATAAAACAGTGTCTAAATCCTACAAGTTTGTTAATCTGTTGAAGTTATAGCCTTAGCCTATATCAGATTTTTTATGAAGTTATATATCAAACATTTTATAATTCCTACATATCAAATAGTTTCTAAATCCTACAATTTTGTTAATCTATTGAAGTTATAGCCTTAGCCTATATCAGATTTTTGAATTCATAATTGAACAAGGAAATTGAATTCATAATTGAATTGAACATCATTAACAAAACAATTTGATTGCATCTAAAAAAAATATCCCTTGATTGCATCTAATCCTATTAAATAACAAGTATCATCAAAATTCATTGCAAACTTCATCAATCAAAATCAGTCAATAAAAAGGAGGTTAACATACTCAGCTCTGTGGTGGTTATAACTCGGCATTATGGTGGTTATACAAAGAAATTGAATTCATAATTGAATTGACCATCATTAACAAAACAACTTGATTGCATCAAAACAAACTATCCCTTGAACATTACATGCTCTTTGATGAACAAAAACAGATACCAATAATCATGTTAAATAACAAGTATATTAACACGGGGAGCAATTGATTCCTGATCGAGACATTATAGCCTTAGCCTATATCAGTTAGATCAACACAGGGAGCAATTGAAGTTATAGCCTTAGCCAATATCAGATTTTTGAATTCATAATTGAACAAAGAAATTGAATTCATAATTGAATTGAACATCATTAACAAAACAACCTGATTGCATCTAAATAAAATATCCCTTGAACATTACATGCTCTTTGATGAACAGAAACAGATACCAATAATCATGTTAAATAAAAAGTATATCAACACGGGGAGAAATTGATTCCTGATTGAGACATTATAGCCTTAGCCTATATCAGTTAGATCAACATAGGGAACAATTGAAGTTATAGCCTTAGCCTATATCAGGTTTTTGAATTCATAATTGAACAAAGAAATTGAATTCATAATTGAATTGAACATCATTAAAAAAACAACCTGATTGCATCTAAAAAAACTATCCCTTGAGCATTACATGCTCTTTGATGAACAGAAATAGATACCAATAATCATGTTAAATAACAAGTATATCAACATGAGGTGCAATTGATTCCTGATCGAGACATTATATCCTTAACCTATATCAGTTAGATCAACACAAGGAGAAATTGAAGTTATAGCCTTAGCCTATATTAGATTTTTGAATTCATAATTGAACAAAGAAATTGAATTCATAATTGAATTAAACATCATTAACAAAACAACCTGATTGCATCTAAACAAACTATCCCTTGAACATTACATGCTCTTTTGAAGAACAAAAACATATACCAATAATCCCGTTAAATAAAGAGTATCATCAAAATTCATTACAAACTTCATCAATCAAAATCACTCAATAAAAAGGAGGTGAAAATTACTTGCTAACTTCATCAATAAAAATCATCGAATAAAGGAGGATACTCTCAACAAAGAAACAAAATTCATCTTGCAAAAAAGGTCTATGACACCAAATTCCAACTTGGATTTTGGCCCATTGCCCCACTCTGAAAATGTGTCTTGCAATGAGAACAACCATGATTGAATGATCCTACCTCTTAATTAATTAAAAAGAATTGGATTATAAAAATCATAACTACAAAATAATGATACCTTGAACAATCAACAGAGGGTGTGAACAAAGAAATTGAATTCATAAATTTTTTCAACATTATTAACAATATAAAACATTATAAAACATTATTAACATACTCGGCTTTGTGGTGGTTAAACCTCGGCTCTGTGGTGCTTATACAAAGAAATTGAATTCATAATTGAATTGAACATCATTAACAAAACAACTTGATTGCATCTAAACAAACTATCCCTTGAACATTACATGCTCTTTGATGAACAGAAACAGATACCAATAATCACGTTAAATAACAAGTATATCAACATGGGGAGCAATTGATTCTTGATCGAGACATGCCACCAGCCCTACTGACTAACCATTTATTTGAAAACAGAGAGGTAGAAAATATGTTTGGCATACATACTTTTGTAAGGTCATATTTAACATTTATCAATAGAAATAGAAATTATTGCAATACTACATTCAATACTAGCCTTTGTCAAGTTATGAGAGCCAAGCTTTATACCTCCTTATTTAAAAATTGAGAAGTCAACATGTTCCAATTTCATCCAAGGTGGAGTGTGACTCAGAGCTAATGAATGAAGAATTACCTATGCATTTGGATACATAAGGAAAGGAAACTAACTCCAATGCAAGTAAATTCAACAAATTCACTTTCCATTAACATCAATGCATGGGCATAGCATCAAATAACACTACCATTGAATTCCCCTATCAATCTATATCAACCTCAAACTATATCCATGCAGTATCAACTCAGCAATGACTGGCCCCCATGCCACGTAGGCAAATAAAGTATGTTTTTATTTAATTTTTCTCTAAATTTGACAAGGATTTATTAAAATCACAGTCAACTTTGCACAATTTAAATTTCTTTGGAATTTTTCGAAGTATGGAATAAATTTATAAAATCAATTTTAAATAGTTAAAAACACTACCTAACCCCAAAAAAGAATTGTAATTGTAACAAAACTGTATTATCAAAATTCATTATTCATTGCACACTTCATCAATCAAAATCTCTCAATAAAAAGGAGGTTAAAATTACTTGCTACTTCATCAATAAAATTCAGTGAATAAAGGAGGATACTCTCAACAAAGAAACTAAATTCATAAGCAAAAAAAGAAATGGAAATTTTCAAGTGCTCAAATTCCCCAATGCTATCTTATCACTTATAAAAAAAGAAACACTTATAAACAAAGAAAGGGACAAAAGTGGACCATTCATTCATACAGTGTTGTATGTTATTCTTATTAGGTCCACTTCAACCTTTGAAAGAAAATTTCCTCGGTTTATAAACTATCCATTGATTGCAAGAAGTGGCATAACTTGCAGGTGATGTTTCCATGAAGAGAGCTTAGGATGTTTTCGAATATATAACTGTTGTGGAATCCATTGTATAGGTTGCTATCCTCATGCTACAGATTGAGAAACATGGAGTAGATGAATTCATTTGAACTTGTGTTCTGTAGCATCCAGTTTCTTGACCTACAGAAGAACAGACAGTGGAAGATATGCAATTGTTGTAGCTTTGAATACTGTGAATCCTAAATTTTGTGTAGTTCTATTATGCAGGAGGTTTGAAGAGTCTATATTCGTAGCCTATGTAAAGTAGCATCCGATTTGTTGAGCTATGAAAAAAGCCTAAATTTCACTGCAAAATTTCACTGCAAATCTAAGCTCTAATACCAGTAGTTGGGGAACAAATAGGATCTAGTATTTGCAGGAAGGGCAACCTATCAATCTACACAGAGATTTTAATTGCGGAAATCCTCTAATCATATGGTCCAACCATAATATAAACCTCTCAACGCATAAACAACAACCAGCATTCGATTTTCATTTGAACTCAAAGTAGGATGGTCAAAGCATTTGATTTTCCAATTACAACCCTAAACCCTAAACAAATTAAAACCACAGTAAACCTCTCAACGCATAAACAACAACCAGCATTCGATTTTCATTTGAACTCAAAGCAGGATGGTCAAAGCATTTGATTTTTCAATTACAACCCTAAACCCTAAACACGGTAAAACCACAGTAAACCTCTCAACGTATAAACAGTAACTAGCATTCGATTTTCATTTGAACTCAAAGCAGGATGGTCAAAGCATTCGATTTTCCAATTACAACCCTAAACCCTAAACACAGTAAAACCACAGTAAACCTCTCAATGCATAAACATCAACCAACATTCGATTTTCATTTGAACTCAAAGCAGGATGGTCAAAGCATTCAATTTTCCAATTACAACCCTAAACCCTAAACACAGCAAAACCACAGTAAACCTCTCAACACATAAACAACAACCAACATTCGATTTTCATTTGAACTCAAAGCAGGATGGTAAAAGCATTCAATTTTCCAATTACAACCCTAAACCCTAAACACAGTAAAACCACAGTAAACCTCTCAACGCATAAACAACAACCAGCATTCGATTTTCATTTGAACTCAAAGCAGGATGGTCAAAGCATTCGATTTTCCAATTACAACCCTAAACCCTAAACACAGTAAAACCACAGTAAACCTCTCAACGCATAAACATCAACCAGCATTCGATTTTCATTTGAACTCAAAGCAGGATGGTCAAAGCATTCGATTTTCCAATTACAACCCTAAACCCTAAACACAGTAAAACCACAGTAAACCTCTCAACACATAAGCAGCAACCAGCATTCGATTTTCATTTGAACTCAAAGCAGGATGGTCAAAGGATTCGATTTTCCAATTACAACCCTAAACCCTAAACACAGTAAAACCATAATAAACCTCTCAACGCATAAACAGCAACCAGCATTTGATTTTCATTTGAACTCAAAGAAGGATGGTCAAAGCATTCGATTTTACAATTACAACCCTAAACCCTAAACACAGTAAAACCACAACAAACCTCTCAACACATAAACAACAACCAGCATTCGATTTTCATTTGAACTCAAAGCAGGATGGTCAAAGCATTCGATTTTCCAATTACAACCTTAAACCCTAAACACAGTAAAACCATAGTAAAACGCTAAACACAGTGAAACCACAGTAAAACATAGTAAAACCATAGTAAAACATAGTAAAATAGTAAAGAAGCTCAACAGAGAACATCTCCTTTAGGTTAAATGTGTTTATAAACACATACATATCACTGGTAGGACAGAGTCCTACCTTAAGACTCCTCTCATCCAATTCCTCTCCCTCCTGGCCTTCCTCCTTACCTTGCCAGACAACTGCATTGTCCTTGGCTTCTGCACTGACTTGCAAAGAAATCAAAAACACAATCATTCACAGAGCACAAACATTAAAAAAATTTGCAAAAACACTTAAAACCAACAGGGAAACGCACCTAAAAGCACAATTCACAACATCCAGAGCTGAAAAACACAACTGAAAACAAAATTCGAAGCATACAAACCTATAAGCCACGCAGTGCCGAACCACAGAGCCGAGGTATCACCACCATGGAGCCGAGGTATGACCACCACCACCACACAGGCGAGGTATGCTCACCACAGAGCCGAATAAAACCATGAAAGGGCCAAGGTAAAACCACCACAGGGCCGAGGTATGACAACACAGAGCCGAGCATAGCCACCAAAGAGCCGAGGTATAACCACACAGTGCTGAGGTATAACCACCACAGCGCCGAGGTTAAACCACCACAGAGCCAAGGTTTAACGAACACAGAACCCAATGTGAACAGCCACAGAGCATAAACCAGTACCAATTTGAAGGCCGCTGCAGTCGAACCAGGACCAGGGGAGCTTGAGCCAAGAGAGCACGAGCGCCATAATGATGGATGGAGCGCGTGAACGGTGGTGGCGGAGGCATCAGACATCGGAGAAACGTCGCGCAACAGATGGAGACCAAAACACATAGCAACCAGATTTGGAGCAAAAAAAGAGGCTTTGTCGAGAAGCCTCCACATTATGGCAGGAGACGACCTGCTGAGAAGGTTACAGACTGGAAGGACCGGGTGCACATGCCCGCCACATGAAAGGCATGTGAATGGACACCTGATGTACGTGATGTGGCGATGTCCTATGTGGCATGGGGGCCAGTCATTGCTGAGGTGTCCAACGACTGACCCCTCTCCCCTATACATTGAAAAAGAAAAGGAAAAGTATGATATCATATATCATCATTCATTTGGAGTGGTAAATGTGACAGAGGTGTGGACTTGGGATGTTCGGAGATGTTTGAAAAAAAAAGGTTCAAAGTCATTATTTATAACTCCGTTAATTTTTATATTTGAAGGAATTATTATGTACGTTGGATTTAGGATTTAGGGTGAATTTGGTAATAATTATGTACAATAAATTTATATTGATTTTTCATTTAATAAAAATGTATAATGTTATAATTAAGTAAAAGTAATTATAAATTTATATTAATTTCTTTCCTTATAATTTAATTACTTTATAATTATTCTTTAAAGTTAATGGAAGTTCTAATAGTTTTCACTTTTAAGTGATTTCTTAATAGGAATTTTGGTTAAAATTAATATTATTTTATGTTTTCATAGAGATACTTAGATTTAATACATTTTAGACTTTCATGAGGTGGCGATGATGAGATAATTATGATAATTTGAATATTTTGTAATTAGACATCACCATGATGTTGGCCATGTTACATTATTTTTATATAATATTAATAATTAATTTTTTAATATTAATAACTAATATTCAATATATATTATTATTAAAATGAAAAAATTAATAATAATATGAAACTCTTACTTTATTACTATATTTAAAATATTAATATTTTTTAATAATTTAATATATTAAATAATCACAATTTTACTTAGTCAATAATTTATTTGAAATGTTAATTACCACCTTCCATATTGAATTGAACCTTTCTTGAGACTAGTCTATACTTAAATATTTTAAATGCTATTTGTTATATTTACATTTTATGGAATTAGTTAATCATAATGTATAAATTTTTTATTTTATAATTATATTTAAAATATTAATATTTTTTAACAATTTATATATTGAATAATTCCAATTATATTCACACTAAGTCAATATTTTATTTTAAAGGCTAGTTCTTATCATCCATATTCAAGTGAACCTCTATTGAGACCAATGCTCCATAATGAAGTATTTATGTATTCTATATTGAAGTATTTATTCATTTTAAATGTTATTTGTTATATTTACACCTTATGAATGTAAGTGAATAAGTATCCCATTAACCAAGCACAGTGATAATAATAGTTAAATCTAGATGCATCTCCTCATAATTAAAGTAGTTAAAAGGTTTATTTATTTGTCAATTTTGTTATTTTAAGATAAGGTCTATTACCATTTCAATGGTTATTATCTAAATTTTTTATTTAATGTTATTTTTGTCTTTGATGCACATGTTTTTAAAAGAGCATTTCTTTTAATTATGAAATTTGTTTTCTTTTAGTTGTTTTATATTGATTGTGATAATTAAATTATTATAATTAATTTGTCTTACAATACAAAAATAAGTGAGCTTATAAAACTAATAAGTCTTTTTAATAATATAATAATTATTATGTGGTAATAATTATAATATAATAATTATTATGTGATAATGATTATACTTATTTTCAATTTTTTAAATTGCTTAAAAAAGTTAACATCAAAGACACATAAATAAGTTAACACTTATTTTTTCATTTTTTAAAGATTGATTATTAAAAAAGCTTTTTTTTTTGGATTTAATTATAAAATATTATTTATTAAAACTTATGAATTAAAATTTATTTATTTATTTTTCTTTAAAAATCAATGAAAAAAAAAACTCAAAATATTTCATAAATTTGATATATCTTTAAATTTAATATAAAATGTGTATTACCAAAATATTTCATAAATTCAATATATTTTTAAATTCAATATAAAATGTGTACCTACCATTTTTAATTTAAAAAATTATATTACAATTTTATTAAACCAAAATAACTTTTACCAAAATTATTTTTAAAACTACTTTTGAATAAATTAAATTCATTAATTTTGAATAAACAAAACTTACTAGTTGGAAGGCCACAAAAACAAACGTGGTGTAAATCACCCAAGTTTGAGCAAATGTAAGAGGGTAGATGGCCTAAGGTTGTGTTTAATGGCAGATTGTGCAAAAAAAAGAAGAAGACTTATGCTGCAAAATAACAAATGGTTTAGTAAATGGGGTATTTGCTTGAGCGTGTGTCCTACAAACAGTAAAGAGATAAACACTTTTGTTATGGATAACCTCCACAAACATATTTAGGAGAAAAAGCTAGGGAGAAAAAAAGAGTACCACATTGAAGAGTTTAACCCGACTCATAAACTTACATAGGGGCCAATATTTCTTGGAGATCTAAAATACTTATTGGTCAATTAAGGACTAATTCTCATCAACTCCGTTGTGAAATAGGGCGGTGGAAAAGACCAAAAGAAATGTGGGAGGAAAGAGTATGTATAAAAGTGGAAACATAAAAACATTTCATTTTAGAATGGGAGACCTTCAAAGATAGCAGGGAAAATTTCAGTGAAGCTGGGCGCATTTATTGTAAAACTCCACACGAAAAGCGCTGAATACAAGAGCAAGATGAAAAAGCAATTTGTCCCATAAGCTATTTTTAGCTTCATAGACATTAAAACTACTTTCTTTCTTTATTTCTTTCTCTTTCCCAAAACAATGAGAAATCCACTTATTTTGAATAAACAAAACTTGGTAGAGAGAATAAAATAAAATAAAATAAAATGAAATGAAATGAAATGGCGTACCTTCTAAATCACCTCAAATTTTAACCCAAAACAAGGAAAAATGATGTCATGTAATGGCAAGCCTTATTTCAGCTGCCTGGCCCCATTGATGGGCCTATGGCAGCTGAAATAAGGCTCGCCGTCATGTAATGCCATAATCTCCTCACGAGATAAAGGAACATGGGACTGGGTCTATGATGAGGCGCACCCTCTAAGGCCTAACTACCACCGGACTCATGAACCCGTTAAACGTCACGCTCTTCACCTTTGGACCGAAGCTAAGCCCTCGGCATTGGCTTTTTCTACAAAATGCGGCCCATACCTGCATATTACACAACGAATCATCGTTCTTTCATTGAGAAACAGTGGGAAGCATTGTTCGTTGACTCAACGAATTCAGCAGATTCAAAATGGCTGTCAAAATTTACATTGTGTAAGTTCTGGTTTTTCTCGATGCTGTTCTTTGGTTTATTTCCAGTAAGCCCAAATGGTTCTTTCTCTGCAATTTTTAGATCGCTTTACATAACTGTATGTCTTAACATTCTTAGATCACTTTACGTTACTGTATGTTGTAATATTCTTATTCCCTTCAGCATGCATGAAGGAGACAGGACAGAAGCTTGGAAGAAGATAGATTATGCTAATTGGAATGTTTATCATTCCCATAATGTGTTTATAAAAAGTAAACAGCCTCTCTTTTAATTTGCCAGTTGACTGAGTTGGTGAAGTGCAGCATTGTGGTTTATTTCCCTTCAACATAGTAAGGCTCATAAAGCGTTGCCCATTAATGTTCCTGCATTAATTTTTTGCTGTCTTGTTTTTTTATGTATTTCAACCTTAATCCACTGCTTAATAAATCCAAATCTGGAGAGATCCGTTGATCTATTACCTGCCACTGTTGCAATGAAACAGAAACATATGGCAGGATTGCAAAGTGGTCAAACCGAGGTTGCTCCCTACTGCACGTTCAAAATGGTCAAGGCGAGGTTGCCCGCTACTGCACGTTCAAGTGCTGTCCAAAACCAACCCAACTTGATCATAAGCATTTGGTCAAAAGACATTTTGTTTCTGAGCTGAAACCAGGCTGTCTTGAATCGAGTGTCCTGGAGCTCTGTCTCTCTGTGCGGGCTATATATAAATGTATATTCAAGCCAAGGCATAGGAAAAGTTATGCAAATTCATACGATTTGTAGCCATAAGCGATAGGACCATGCAACTGTACCCAATTCTTAGCTCTGGTCTTGATTGTACCTCTATGTTTATTGGGCGTCTCCATTATTACAGTGTCTTGGAAGGTGTGCATGGGCTGATTACAAAGAATCTATTGCGATTATCATTGTCAACCCATTTGCCTTTTTGCTCATAGCGGTCTCAGTGATCGGGGGAGCCTGCAAAGACTTTCCAAATCACTCTCCCAGAAGGATCCGACAAATCTGCTTAAAAGAGAAGGTGAATGGTAAGAGGCCGTTAGTATGTCTCTGCACGCCCTGAAAAGTGGGCGGACTCATGAACTGCATATAGGTTGGAAAAGGAACTTTCAAAAGAAATTGATCCCAATTTTTTGCTTATGTCAGTCCTGTTTTGCTTTGACCCAAGTCTCCCGTTTTACATCCAATTTTTCTCTTTTCTTCCCCCCCAACCAGGCATTGCTTTTAGAAATGATAAAGTACAAGCGGAGAAGTCAATGAATGTTTGTTGAATGAAGCCTGTGTGTATTTGAGTGCGACGCGAGACAGTATCCACAGTGTTAACTAAAGATATCGGTAACTGATTTGCTTCAAAACTTTTCAGTGCACCTGTGATTGAACTATGAAAAAACATTGTATCTGACCGTGGCTAGCAGGTATGTTGCAGGCTTTGATGGAATATTTTCCAAGAATCAGGGACTATAAATCACAGTTCTTCTTAGCATCCTAGTCGACTTAAATAGTTGCAACATTTTAGAAAAGACGTAGGAAAGCAAGCTGCATACCAATCTGAATAAATCAATTTTTCAACGAAACATATCACTTCACAAAGCATTCAAGGGCCGGTATGTCTACAGTTGTAGCATACATCCAACGATAAGACCACATGACATTTCCCTGCCTGCTGTTTATTTTGACGGAGCGGCTGCTGATGGCTCCACTGGCTGCGGGGCGTGGATCAAGATCTCAGGACACGAACGATATCATATTTCATGGAATGGTGGTCCTGGCTCCAATAATAAAGCTGAAGTCATGGCTCTGTGGGGGGCATTGTTTGTTGCCTTTGATCTTCAAATTCTGGTGGCTAACATCTTTGGGGATTCCAAACTGGTGATTGGATGGATTACAAATGAATCTCGTTTGGAAACTCCGCATCTACAAGGATGGGTCGAAAGGACCAGGCAGCTCTGGAATCTTTTAAACTGCCCCCCTATCTTCCATATATTTCGGGAGAATAATACTAAAGCGGACCGGTTATCCAAGAGGGGGCTTTTGGAGGATTTCGGACTTCTGATAGTCTCCCATTTTCAAAACGGTATTCAGACAGCAGTGTCACACGTCCCTCTTCCTTAAATCCTTTTCTTTTATCTCTGTCTCTGTTTTCAATACCTTTTGCAGGCGGAATTCCATCATTTTGTGCAAACAGTAAAAGCCAGATCATATATCCATATTTTGCGCATATTGTGGGGATGGTACCGAGTCCAAAGCCTCACTATCCACATCAGTCGAGTGTTTATCTCCTATCGGCTCAGTTTTCTCTTTAACACTCATACGGGCTCTCCTTTCTGGGCGTATCCTTCCTATATCTAGTCTCATATACTTGGCAATAGTGGGTGTTTTTTGACTATGGCATGGGAGCATAATCATCAAGGCAAGCGAGCGTGTCAAGCGAGTGTGATAATATCTCAAGCGAGCGTATTATGCTTCTTCTATATAGCTGTTTTACTGCATCATAATATCCATCACACAGCTGATAACTTCACATGCTTTATCCTATTTATATTTTTTGGTCTGCATCATATCCTTTTTCTGCTCAAGAGAACATCATGATCATCAAATGCAAGTGAGCGCGTTAGGCGAGCGAGATTATGTCTCAAGCGAGCGTGATGGTTTCTCTTCATTAATGCCCTTTTCTTTTCACATATATTGCGCAGCGGACCTTTTTTCATGCGTCTCCTTTTATATCATTTTGATCTGCAATATTATCTTTTTAGCTAGATCTGGAGCATCCTCTTCTATTTTACAAATCTATTTCTGATGCTTCTTGACTTCCACTTTCCCTTTGTAATCACATAAGGCAGTAGAATTTTACAGGTGGATTATATTTGTATCCAGGTTAGATCTTGACCCGTTATGTGGATGCCCTCTCATTTTGTTTCTGTTTTAATTTCCAAACAGATTTCTTTGGGGCAAATGATGGTGGACTTCTCGCTGTGTTTCTTCACAGCTCGAGATTATTTGAATATGTACTGTATATATCATTAATATATTCAACGTTTTTTTCTCTCTGAAAAAAAAAGCATACATCCAATATTTACATCCGGCAAAATACTCAAGTTGCTTCAGACTGTTTCCTGACTATGATATGGTTGACATATTACCAGGGGCATGCTAATCTGTTTACTCATGTCTTTCCATATTTCTTTTGTGAGCAGTTAACATTGTGTAATGAAAGAATGGAGATCCCCGTTGACTTCCAATCTTAGCTTGCAATAATTTTTACAAATGAAGAATTTTAAGAATGATGCTTTTCTTTTGAGACTAATCATTGGACCATTGTCTTGTATGATGAAGAAGCAAGGAATGTTGGGATGGTACTGCTTAAATATAGAGTGGCCAACCTGGTCAACTACAAGTGGGGTTAGTTGATATGATTTTGTTTTCTGATTCAATATTGTTGGAATATTTGGAAATTCCAAAACAAGCAGTGGAGAATAAAACTCCTCTCTTTAACACAGAGAAAATATTAAAATTTCATTCACAGTGACAAAATTTCAACTCAGAAAACAAATTTATATTCCATAAAAAAAACTGATACAAATTCTTCCTCAACACAGAGGGATTACAACTGCTGAACTGCTTCTAAGCACAGTGCCAAAAATAACACACTCTGTCATTTACAAAACATACTTGTCTCTCTAAAAACATTCACTGCTGTGTATACTCTGTTTTTCCTAAAACACTCTGCTGTGTTTTTTTTATTCACTGTCCTGTGTAATAACAAACACAATACAAATAAAACAACTTTCTGTTTTTAAAAATAAAACAAATAACATTAAAACTAAAACATAAAACCAACTATCGGTTTATAACATATGCGATGGGCAAATAATATTAACCCAAAGTCTTGTGAGCGCATTTGTGTGGGCCTTCCCCGCTGATGATGTCAGCAACTCCGGGGTGTTCGCTCCACCAGCTCCTTGGCCTTTTTGACCCCCGCGGAATTTGGTTGCCGCCTCGTCTCTGCACTGTCGTTGAACTGCTTCAACACTGCTATGCTGCCACCTCAACTCTGTCGCGTGTTAAACCTGTTCAACTCTGTGCTGTGATAAATACGTTCAGTGGATGATTAATATGGTTGTTGTTGCAGATAGGATGCAGCTCTTCCGACACTTCTGCATTCAAGACTGTCGCTCTTCAACTTGCCATCAGACTTAACTCTACCGCCTTTCAGTCTTTTCCAATTAATTCTGCCTTCCGCTGAGTTATCTGGGCAGTTGGAAATTAAATTCCAACAAATATTACAATGAGGAAACTTGATCAGTAGTTCTACCTCTTGCCAAATCCTCTCCTCCTTTTGTTGCAGTTAGGCTATCTGTGAAGGATCCCTAAATGTTTCTCCAAAGATGCTTGCTTACATTGTGCATGTAGCTCCTTCATTCTATGCTTCTGGCCTATGGTAGGACTTCGTTTTGTCACTGCCACAGGGAGACCATTCATAAGGATAAAAAGTTTTGTTTTGCTTGTAAAACCATCCAGCAATGTTATTCCTTGACAGAGATGATCCTAAAACGTCAATCTACGGGCTTGCACTGCAAAGTCCATTGATAGACGAAGAGAGACAAATCTGACAATACCCAAGATAACATATCCATATGTGACTTTCTTTTCAAGTCAAATGTTCAATGTGACCGGGTCTTGAATTTCCGAGTTCCACCCTGGTGAACTGAAAACAGATAAGAACATCAAACTATGTTGTGAATACTACATGAGCTTTTGGGCTACCCATGTTAAACGACGTTTGTTGTCATAGAAGAGTTTTAATCTACAAACTACATGGCGGGTTAGTTTTCATTGCAATGGAGATATTCTGTTTTGTTTTCAGTTTATCTGGAAAGATGAATTGGGCCAAAGGTAGATGGAGATGAGAAGAGCTGAACAGATCTAGGTGAACCAAGGATACAAAAAAAAAACTTGCTCGGGAGAAATGACGATTGTTTTCTCGATGAGCTCTAGCTGATTGTGCAATAGGAGAAGTGCTCCCTTAAGTAGAAAGAGTAGCTTGCATGAGAGAATATAATTTTTTATGCATTCAGCTACATCTTGTTATTGTCCACCTATTGTAACACCCCTATATTATAGGGGTGATGTGTAAATCGACCCCAAGTTTCAAATGCTTCCTGAAGTCTTTGCTTACTTTGAATTGTTTCCAGAGGAATTCTTGGTTTTAGTTGAACTGTTTCAAAAGGAAGGGCTTTGAGTATGGCATCAACAATATAATATACGTGTAGGATGAACTCTCAGATTTTGTTAATGATATTAGATTAGATTTGTTGTTGTGTAGAGTTTTTTACCCGAGATGGCCATTTCTGCTTCTGGGAAATACGTATGAGTGATGTAAGTAGCATTGGCCATAAGTGTTACTGAGATCCCAAGTGAGTCATATTGGAAGCCTTTTAAGTTGTTGACCATGGGCCTTATTGAGAGTATGGATGGATCAGGTTGGTAGCATTGTAGGCCAGTTGATGTGCTAGGTATTTTTGTATCCATGCTTGTGCTTGGGTGAAAGAAAGATGGAAGTGGACACACTTGAATTGTGGGCAAACAAGACTTTTGCTTTAATATGTGTTTGTGTCCAAGGATGGATGTATTACAATTTACACATATTGAACCCAGAAATGTAGATGTGTTGGTTTGTGTGTTTGATGGTATTGGAGCAAAAGTGGGTTTCTTAAGTAGTCATGTATATGTTTGGGTGGGAGCAAGATGCAATTGGATATCCTTAATGTAATATTCCCAATTAGCAGCAGTTAATTGGAAATATTAATTTTGATCGATTTTGCCTACTATAGTTAAATTATAAATAAAAGTGAGTAGAGGGAGACATAACTCACTCTAAACATAAAGTTCACTCCCTAGTAGACACAACGTTGTAACTTAAGTGGGCCAAGGGGGGCAAAGAGATTACGTAGAGAGGGGACCCACTAGAGCACATGGAGGGACTGCGCAGGTTCAGTTGGCAATGTGGGGCCAAGAGAGGCTATGTTGGAGATGATGGGCCTAGGGTTTGAGAAAGAAGCCAACGTTATAAAAGGAGGAGAGCCTCCTCATTTTGGTCATTTGATGTTTATGATATTGCACTGGTCACTTCGACTTCTTGAGCACGTTGGTTGTTTAGCTAGTCTGCAGCACTGTTTAGTGCACCGAGTGTCTCCGTTCGGAGATCTCACCCTCAGCCCTGGGGGACTTCGAGTGCCTACTCGAGTGAGGTAGTCCCAACAATATTTTTGCAGGAGGATCGAGTTGAGGCTTGGTGGTGGAGCTTGGCATCTAGTGACTGCGTAGTTTTGAGAGGGAGGACGTAGTCCATTTCTTGGGAGCTCCGGATTGGGTTTCTTTTGGGAGGTTCGAGCTTTGAGATTGAGCAAGGGGCTAGCCCTTGAGGATTTTGGCAGAGTTTGAGGCAGTATTTTGGTAGATTCCCTTCAGTGTCAAAGCATAGCATTGGAGGATAGCGTAGATCCTCAAAGGGGTGATTTTCAGGGGTTGGCTATTTCAGAAACGCTCTCTGGGCTTTTCTGGGTTTGGTGAGTAGAGGTGGATTCCAGAGTTTCAGCTTTTTCCGAGTAGGGGATCAGCCCCAATTACTCATTTTGGTTCCAGAAGTAGCAGCAGCACAACAGTTCTCCGGCAGCTTGGACGCAGATTAGAGAGCAGCCATTTCTTTGTCATTCTGAGAGCTTTTCTTCACTTGCCTGGTGCAAGTCTAGGTGTCATCACTCTAATCACCTATTGTACTCATTTCTATTCTCAGTATAATAAAATGGCTTAGCTTTCTCTCTATATTTCTGAGTATCTGTTACATGTTCTACATATGTTATTATATGCTTGCGCTACTGTTATTTCTCTCTTTGAGCATTCGAGATAGTATACCACTTGGTGTGTTTTTCCCATACTCTTAGACAGAGTCTGGAAAGGGCCAGGTAGCCTCCAGATCTCACCCTCTTTTCAGAGGTGACACATCTGGTGAACGCCCTCCCAGTCCATCTCTGGTTGGAGTTTGCTTGTGTTTGAGAGATATCCCTGAAACAGCATATTATAGTGGTATCAAAGCTCATAGACCTGGCTCAACCTGTGGAGCAAGTTGTCTATGACACCGGAAGAGAAGCCATAGGGACATTTTTGCACCGAGAGGCGCTCTGCAGCCCAGTATATAGGGATGTGTAGATGTAACGTGTGTAATGTAAATGTCAGCCCAATATATAGAGATATGTAGATGTAATGTGTGTAATGTAAACTTTTGATATGTCGGGCCCAATATATAGAGATGTGTAGATGTAATGTGTGTAATAGGATTAGAAATCACCATCCACACTGAAATCAATGCATCGAGTGCAAGAAATCATATTCCCTCTCTCCCCCCTCCAACTCTATCTCTCTTTCCCTCCCTCTCTCCACTCTCTCACATCCTCTCTCTCTTCCTTCCCCTCTATCCATTTCTCTCCCACGTCTATCTCTCTCTATATCTCCCTCTCTCTCCCTCTCTTCACCCTCCAAATATGTTACTATATCCCTCTCTACAACCCAGTATATAGGGATGTGTAGATGTAACGTGTGTAATGTAAATGTCGGCCCAATATATAGAGATGTGTAGATGTAATGTGTGTAATGTAAACTTTTGATATGTCGGGCCCAATATATAGAGATGTGTAGATGTAATGTGTGTAATGTAAACTTTTGATATGTCGGAGTGTATATAGATGTGTAGATGTCATGTGAGTAATGTAAACTTTTGATATATTTACCACTTTAATACCATGGGTTGAATACCATGGGCCAAATACCATATTTATAAAAGAGGTATGGTAAATAAATAAAATATAAATAAACCATATATATGGTAAATAAATAAAAAGGATTTTTATATTTACTCCATAATCCTATTTATATTTATGAACATCAAAAAGTGGTTTTATTTAGGTGAATCCTGAGCTAAATACCATGGGCCAAATTATTATTAATACATGCCAAAAAAACATTATTCACCCTAATATTAATATTAATATTATTATTAATTCTAATATTCACATTATTATATTATAATATTAATATTATTAAATTTAATTAATGTAAACTTTTGATATGTCCGAGTGTATAGAAATGTACCACTTCAATACCATGGGCTGAATACCATGGGCCAAATACCATATTTATAAAAGAGGCATGGAAAATAAATAGAATATAAATAAACCATAGGTATGGTAAATAAATAAAACGTCTTTTTATATTTACTCCATAATCCTATTTATATTTAGGAACACTCAAAAAGTGGTTTTATTTAGGTGAATCCTCGACTAAATACCATGGGCCAAATTAAAATACACTATATGCATTTCCTATCTCAGGTAACAATAAACATGTAAACGTAAATGTAAAAATAATGTTTAATATTTAAAAATTTAATCTAATTAATCTAATGTTGGCCCTACTGAAAAAATCACTTCTCTCCCTACATATATAAATTTAACACAGTGGGCCAAATACCACATTTTTCTATTTCTCTTCCATTTTATATTGGAGGGAAAAGAGAGAGAGGTTGAGAGAAGAGAGATGAGGGAAGAGAGAGGGAGGTAGGAGAGGAAGGGAAAGAGAGGAAGGAAGAGAGAGAGGAGGAGAGAGGGAGGGATATAGAGATGGAGTTGGAGGGTGAGAGAGGGAGGGAAGAAGAAATACATAGAGAGGGCGAGAAGTGGAGAGAGAGAGGGAGTGACAAGGGAGAAATAGAGAGAGTATGTGTATGTTTGGGGGTGAGACAAAGAGAAAAATAAGGAGAGATGGAGGGAATGGGGGGAGAAGGAGAGAGGCATGGATATAGTAACATAGTTGGAGGGTGAAGAGAGGGAGAGAGAGGGAGATAGAGAGAGAGATAGATGTGGAAGAGTAAGGGATAGAGGGGAAGGAAGAGAGAGATGATGTGAGAGAGTGGAGAGGGAGGGAAAGAGAGATGGAGTTGGAGGGGGGAGAGAGGGAAGATGATTTCTTGCACTTGATGCATTGATTTCAGTGTGGATGGTGATTTCTAATGTAAAGTTTGATAGATCAAGAGTAATGTAAACTTTTGATATGGTGATTTCTAATCCTATTTGATTGCTTGCACTAGATGCATTGATATCAGTGTAGATGTTGGTTTCTAATCTTATTTTCTTACTTGCACTAGATGCATTGATTTCAGTGTAAATACAGATAATATCAAACTCTAGATCTAGAGTAATGTATTTACATAGGGAGCAAGAAGTGGAGAGAGAGAGGGAGTGAAAAGGGAGAAATAGAGGAGTATGTGTATGTTTGGGGGTGAGATAAAGAGAAAAATAAGGAGATATGGAGGGAATGGGGGAGAATGAGAGAGGGAGGGATATAGTAACATAGTTGGAGAGTGAAGAGAGGGAGAGAGAGGGAGATATAGAGAGAGATAGATGTGGGAGAGAAAGGGATAGAGGGGAAGGAAGAGAGAGAGGATGTGAGAGAGTGGAGAGAGGGAGGGAAAGAGAGATGGAGTTGGAGGGGGGAGAGAGGGAAGATTATTTCTTGCACTCAATGCATTGATTTTAGTGTGGATGGTGATTTCTAATCCTATTTTTCTTGCACTATATGCATTGATATTAGTGTAGATGTTGAGAGAGAGAGAGAGTGTGCATGTGTGTGTGTGTGTGTTGGGGGAGGAAAGAGGATTGGAAGCCAAAGAGAGAGAGAGAGAGAGAGAGATAATTGGGTTGCAAAGAGAGAGAGAAAGAGAAAAAGATAGAGGAAGGTAGGAGAGGAAGGACAAGAGAGAGGACATGAGAGAGAGGAAGAGAGTTACGGGGGAAGAGAGAAAATTGGAGGTCAAAGAAAGAGAGAGAGAGAGAGGGGGGGGAGAGAGAGGAAGTGAGGGAGTGGAGAGAGGGAGGGAAAGAGAAAGGGATAGAGGGGAAGGAAGAGAGAGAGGATTTATGAAAGAGAGGGGGGAGATAGGGAAGTAGATGGTGATTTATAATCCTATTTGATTTCTTGCACTAGATGCATTGATATCAGTGTAGATTTTCGTTTCTAATCTTATTTTATTTCTTGCACTAGATCCATTGATTTCAATGTACATGTTGATTTATAATCTTATTTGATTACCTGCATTAGATGCATTGATCTCGGTGTAGATGTTGTTTTGTAATCTTATTTGATTTTTTTCATTAGGTGCATTGATTTCAATGTAGTCGTTGATTTCTGATTTGATGTAATTGGATGTACATTGATGGTACATTAATTTTAAAGTGATTGGATTAAGATTGTGCATTGATTTTAGTGTAAGCACACAAAATTATTAATAATGTACATTAATATGGTGATTTCTAATCCTATTTGATTACTTGCACTAGATGCATTGATTTCAGTGTACATGTTGGTTTCTAATCTTATTTTATTACTTGCACTAGATGCATTGATTTCAGTGTAAATACATATAATAACAAACTATGGATCTAGAGTAATGTATTTACATAGGGAGCGAGAAGTTTAGAGAGAGAGGGAGTGACAAGGGAGAAATAGAGGAGTATGTGTATGTTTGGGGGTGAGATAAAGTGAAAAATAAGGAGAGATTGAGGGAATGGGGGGAAAATGAGAGAGGGAGGGATATAGTAACATATTTGGAGGGTGAAGAGAGGGAGAGAGAGGGAGATATAGAGAGAGATAGACGTGGGAGAGAAATGGATAGAGGGGAAGGAAGAGAGAGAGGATGTGAGAGAGTGGAGAGAGGGAGGGAAAGAGAGATGGAGTTGGAGGGGTGAGAGAGGGAATATGATTTCTTGCACTCGATGCATTGATTTCAGTGTGGATGGTGATTTATAATCCTATTTTTCTTGCACTATATGCATTGATTTTAGTGTATATGTTGAGAGAGAGACAAAGTGTGTGTGTGTGTTGGGGGAGGAAAGAGGATTGGAAGGCAAAGAGAGAGAAAGAGAGAGAGATAATTGGATTGAAAAGAGAGAGAGAGAGGAAAAGATAGAGGAAGGTAGGAGAGGAAGGACAAGAGAGAGGAAGAGAGTTATGGGGGAAGAGAGAAAATTGGAGGGCAAAGAAAGAGAGAGAGAGAGAGAGAGAGAGGGGGGGGGAGAGAGAGGAGGAGAGAGGGAGGGAGATAGAAGGAGAGATGGAGTTGGAAGGGAAGAGAGGGAGGGAAGAAGGATTACATAGAGAGTGAGAAGTGGAGAGAGAGATGAAGTGACAAGGGAGACATGGAGAGAGTGTGTATATGTTTTGGGGTGAGATAAAGAGATAAAGAAGGAGATATGGAGAGAAGGAGAGAGGGAGGGATATAGTAACATAGTTGGAGGGTGAAGAGAGAGGGATATATATATGTGGGAAATAAATGGAGAGAGAGGAAGGAAGAGGGAGGATGTGAGAGAGTGGAGAGATGAAGAGAAAGAGAGATGTAGTTCGAGGGGGGAGATAGGGAAGTAGATGGTGATTTATAATCCTATTTGATTGCTTGCACTAGATGCATTAATTTCAGTGTAGATGTTGATTTCAGTGTAGAGGAGGAGAGATGGAGGGAAAGAGAGATGTAGTTGGAGGGGGGAGAGAGGGAAGATGATTTCTTGCACTCGATGCATTGATTTCAGTGTGGATGGTGATTTCTAATTCTATTTTTCTTGCACTATATGCATTGATTTTAGTGTAGATGTTGTGTGAGAGAGAGAGAGAGAGAGAGAGAGAGAGAGAGAGTAACATAGTTGGAGGGTGAAGAGAGAGGGAGATATATATGTGGGAAAGAAACTGAGAGAGAGGAAGGAAGAAGGAGGATGTGAGAGAGTGGAGAGATGGAGGAAAAGAGAGATGTAGTTCAACGGGGGAGATAGGGAAGTAGATGGTGATTTATAATCCTATTTTATTTCTTGCACTAGATGCATTCATATCAGTGTAGATGTTGGTTTCTAATCTTATTTTATTACTTGCACTAGATCCATTGATTTCAATATAGATGTTTATTTCTAATCTTATTTGATTACCTGCATTAGATGCATTGATCTCAGTGTAGATGTTGTTTTGTTAGTGCATTGATTTCAGTGTAGACATTGATTTCTGATTTGATGTAATTGGATGTACATTGATGGTACATTAATTTTAAAGTGATTGGATTAAGATTGTGCATTGATTTCAGTATAAGCACACAAAATTATTAACAATGTACATTAATATTTGTGTTATAGTAAATCAACCTATTAATATTGAAGAGCAAGAGAGACAATGTATGATGTTTAGTACAATAGTTCAAGCTAAATATTTAAATGGTTTATTATTTCAATTGTCCCTTTCATATAATCGATATGAAAAGATGACAAAACTAACAAGGGTGACAATAAGAATAGTAAAAGAAAATAATTTGAGATTGATCACAATGAAGACTTTTTGTAATTGACTACACTCTTATTACTTTCATTTTCTATCATTCAACACTATTACATTGTCACTTTGCATTCAAAAAAATTATTTCGTCATTAAAATTATTAACAATATTTATCATCTCAAAAAACTGAGGTAACTAAGAAAATTTTAAAATCAAAACGACCAGATAAATACATATTTGGCATATATAAAATTATTATATTTATATTATCTGTATTTGCATATTATTGATAAAATTAATCATATTTTCAATAGATTTTCCTTGGCCCCGCACGACTGAAACCAGCCTAGATCCATCTTAACTTTGGATCTATCAAGCGCCGAGAGGGATCAAATCTCTCGAGGTGCAAACATTTCCTCAAGTTTTGCACTAAAAAAGAGAGGTTTGCACCTCTAGAGATTTGATCCCTCTCGGCGCTTGATAAATCCAAAGTTAAGATAGATCTAGGCTGGTTCTATGAACAAAGAGGGTAGGCAGAATCTTACCCACCAAAGGCAGTAGAGGTGGCAAATATGGGGGTCTCACAACATTGTGACCAACATTTACCAACGTTCAGTAGGCCAACTAGGATCACGATGCCTACATTCTTACCTCTAGCACCGAGTGATCAAGGTAGGTTGCATTATCACATACCCTTTGGAGATTATTTCTGCGAGTGGCAGTCCATGGGGGAAAACTTCATAGTGGCTTTGCCCTTCAGAGATTACTGTCAGCTCAAGTAGGATGAAGGAGGAAGGAGCAGTGGGGGGTCTCTCACGCAGAGTTCAGAGTTGCAGCGTACCACTGGGAGGTCACCTTTTCCCATGTATGATGGAGCCACTAATTGCACAGTTTGGGATCAGGTGGAAAAGTTGGATTCCTCTTTTCAGCTTAACCGAACAACGGAAGGGGAAGCCATCAAGATGGCTACCTCACACTTGGAGGATGAGGGCACACAGGATCATGGGGAGCATGTGGATACACTCAGTATGGCGCAGGGGTCACCTGTGTTGGAGACTTCCTTGACCATATCGGTTGACATCGTAGCAGAGAGAGTAGAGCTTACCCCAGTAGTACCATCCATTGAGGTGATGACCAGGGTAGTGTCCGAGTCTTCGGGTGGTAGCAGCACACGACATATGGGTGAGGTCCCAGGAGATGTTTCCACCTTTGACGAGACACTAGGATATACAGAGGTATTGGATGATGGTCGCACACAATGGTGTCATCAGCTTCGAGCCGACCTTCTAGTTTTGAAGGGGAAGGCCACATCAATGCGAGAGGCTATTTTGTTACATAACGAGGAGCTAGAGGACATGAGAGTGGTTTGTGCCGAGTCAGCAGCCAAGTTGGCCCACATTGGGGAACAACTGGATTCCCTAATGGTACAGCTAGAGGGCACATTGGAGTGTCAGAGCAGCCCCCTTCAGGCATGCATAAACGGGGCTAGCAGCATTATTGGGTCACCTCTTTCCATTGGAGAGAGAGAGGCGGAGCCACCTAGTCAGATCTCATATGTTGACTTGGATAGCGATATGAGACGATCAGAGTTGCACAGGGTGCAACATCCACATGTTGAGGTTGGATGGAGAGAGATTTTGAGTTGGTACCCAGTGGAGTGGGTTATGGAGATAGTGGTGGACTCGGGTGTCGTTCAACAGGAGTTTCCAGGTGCTGGGAATACAGGGACCCCAGACTGGCATTGGGATCTAGGCGGGCTCACCTATTATTTCCCAGGCAGGTCGGTTGACTATATATTGGAAGGTACAGTTGGCCTAGCAGTCGAGCATGCACATTTGCTAGGGGAGTTCCGGTCAGCTCCAGTGGCCAACTAGTTTATGGACAGACTCCCTAGGTTGTATTGGTATGACACTTGTACACGAGGTCACAGGGTGATCAACATACCTTGGCAGGAGCTTGTCGGAGGAGGTGGCATTGGTAGGCCACTAGATGGCGCCTTGTATGGGGCCAAAGATTTTTCACCTTTGTGTGGGGCACAGAGGACACAGCGGAGCTGAGCAGTGGTGGTATCACTACTGACACATAGGGAGATTCACTTCTCGGACCCCTTGGGGAGGATTGGAGTGATGATCCATTCGTCGGCGGGTATAGCGATGCAACGGTGGAGATGATGATACCGATTGGGGGTGGTTCGACATGTAGAGGCACAGCTCTAGGTCATCACATCCAAGGATGTGTGGGAGCCTCTAGCATTGAGCAGTGGACTATCGGTGGACATGGAGTTGCATGGTTGTGTACCGTAGTGTGTGGGACTGCATTGTGGAGTAGGAGTGTCCTACATCACATTTAGAACACGCGGGGAGTGACAGATGCCTGGACACAGACAGGGCACGAGACGGTACAGGGTGGTACAGCAGTAGCAGGGGGTATCCAGCAATATACAGGGGTATGCCTCAGTGTGCAGTGGCATGTCGAGGAGTACATGGATGATTGGTGGTATGCGAGGGCGTATGGTGCTGCACATCAGGGTCTTAGAGTATTGCATCCAGGGAGACTCACGGACAGGGACACCAGGCTTACCTTTGGGGGTATTTCACCCAGGATCAATGGGGAGACAGATGAGCGATACTTGACAGTATCTGTGGGGACTCATGCACCCGACCCTCTTTTGCATCACTCACGGGTACAGTCGATTTTTTTGTTGCCCTTTGGCACTTTGGGAATGAGCAGCGGTGTACGCGAGGCTCACCCAAGATATTTGGATGAAACTCAGCACACTAGGGGAGAGACTTCTCAGTAGTGGCACTGGTTCGGTGCACTAGTTGACAGCCACAGGTCAGGGGATGAGATGATCCTCTGCAGGGGTGGCACATCAATCATCGTTGAGCCTACGATTTGCGAGCAGGTCATGAGGGAGACATGTGTCACTCTTTTCTCAAGGCGTGCTGAGACCATACATGAGTATAGGATACTGGGTACAGCAAAGGTAGCATCCCAGTATGTGTCTGGGCTCCAGACGATGTATCGACACATTATCGAGAGGGTGGATGGCATATTCAATGCAGATGATGTGGCGGAGGTAGAACAGGAGGGCATCCCTTTTGTATGCCAGGGTGAGGACTCTTCTTTATATGAGTCCATAGGATCAGTCGAGGACGCTTCTACGGAGCAAGGGCAGTCATGCAGAGATGGAGACAATAGACCAGAGCTGCATTCCAGTGTACAGGGTGAGCAGTCAGGGGACTCTACGGGAGATACTCTGGACGATGAGTCACTTATGACGATTCAGCCAGAGCTGCATATGATGGAGCCTGAGTTAGCAGAGGAGGATACTATGCACATCATGCATGATAGTCCTTTGGGGGAGAGCCAGATGGAGGCTCACATCGAGTCCGTGATGGATATGCGGCTAACCGCGGGGTCAGCCATTGAGGAGGAGCAGTCAGATGCACTGACATCGAGTACGGTGACAGAAGTTGCAGATCCATATCCTCTGGAGGTGTTGGAGGTTTATGGGATGGTTCTGCAAGGGGCTAGTAGACAGCAGGAGTTGTTGGAGATGGGGGGGCATCCATCTGTGGGTAGACACAGGGATGAGGCGCAGTTAGATGTACATGCAGTCAGAAGAGCTGCAGTATTTTCAGTGAGCAGCACTCTCCAGGAGTACATCGATGGGGCTTGCAGCATATATTGCCCACTTTGGCCCATTATAGAGAGAGGGGCTTCCTTATACAGGCAGCTTTCATTGGTAGACAAGGCAGAGCAGTGGGAGTTGATTACGGTCTGGCGGCAACACTCTAGGCATGTTCCATATGCAGTTGTTGCTACATTGGATTCTTCTTCCAGGATGGACTGGCGGGAGATCATGAGTTGGTACCCTCTTGATGGTACGATATCCTTCGTAGGGAGCACAGCGGAGCAGGGGCCCTTAGCAGTAGATGTTACAGATTCCAGTGGGCAGGAGGGCATAGTTTTTCATTTCTTCAACACTCCATCCCGATTTCAGGAGAGCAAGATCAGCGCGGAATTGAGTCAGGACTTGGATTGGAAAGAGGTGATGAGTTGGTATACAGTTGGTGGGGTAGCTTATACAGTTAGAGGTACAGCACAACAAGAGCTAGGGAGCATTGATGCTTGTTGGCAGACTTCACTTCATGGGGCATCAGCTATAGCCAGAGGCAGTGCGCAACCTGAGCCGTGGGACTTGGGTGATGATTGGCCATGGTGGCATTGGGATCCAGGAGGATTGTTTTTTCGCTGGTACAGTGAGGGATCAGTTTGGGATCCCGACATTGAGAGATCCCTCCATATCAAGGTGATACAGAGGACAGGGAAGATTCACTGGTGCATTTGGGATCCAAGCACATTTTACAGTGATGGTGGGAAGCATCAGCTAGAGAGGATTTTGTTCAGGCATTGCTTGAGGACAAGCAATTTTTGGCGGGGAGGACTGTAATATTCCCAATTAGCAGTAGCTAATTGGAAATATTAATTTTGATAAATTTTGCCTACTATAGTTAAATTATAAATAAAAGTGAGTAGAGGGGAACATAACTCACTCTAAACATAAATTTCACTCCCTAGTAGACACAACGTTGTAATTTAAGTGGGTCAAGGGGGCGAAGAGACCACATAGAGAGGGGACCCACTAGAGCACGTGGAGGGACTGCACAGGTTGAGTTGGCAGCGTGGGGCCAAGAGAGGCTACGTTGGAGATGATGGGCCTAGGGTTTGAGAGAGAGGCCAACGTTATAAAAGGAGGAGAGCCTCCTCATTTTTTTCATTCGATGTTTATGATATTGAGCTAGTCACTTCGAATTCTTGAGCATGCTAGTTGTTTAGCTAGCCTGCAACACTGTTTAGTGCACCGAGTGTCTTCGTTCGGAGATCTCACCCTCAGCCCTGGGGGACTTCGAGTGCCTGCTAGGGTGAGGTAGTCCCATCAGTATTTTTGCAGGAGGATCGAGTTGAGGCTTGGTGGTGGAGCTTGGCATCTAGTGACTGCGCAGTCTTGAGAGGGAGGACGCATTCCATTTCTTGGGAGCTCTGGATTGGGTTTCTTTTGGGAGGTTCAAACTTTGAGATTGAGCAAGGGGCCAGCCCTTGCCTATTGGAGGATTTTTGCAGAGTTTGAGGTAGTATTTTGGTGGATTCCCTTTAGTGTCAGCGCAGAGCCTTGGAGGATAGCGTAGATCCTCAAGGGGGTGATTTTCGGGGGTTGGCTATTTCAGAAACGCTCTCTGGGCTTTTCTGGGTTTGGTGAGTAGAGGTGGATTCCAAAGTTTCAGTTTTTTCCGAGTAGGGGAGCAGCCCCAAATATTGGTTCCAGCAGTAGCAGCAGCACACCAGTTCTCCAGCAGCTTGGACGCAGATCAGAGAGCAGCGATTTCTTTGTCATTCTGAGAGTTTTCCTTCACTTGCCTGGTGCAAGTCTAGGTGCCATCACTCTGATCACCTATTGTACTCATTTCTATTCTTAGTATAATAAAATGGCTTAGCTTTCTCTCTATATTTCTGAGTATCTGTTACATGTTCTCAATATGCTATTGTATGCTTGCGCTACTGTTATTTCTCTCTTTGAGCATTCTAGATAGTATACCACTTGGTGTGTTTTTCCCATACTCTTAGACAGAGTTTGGAAAGGGCCAGGTAGCCTCCAGATCTCACCCTCTTTTCAGACGTGACACATCTGGTGAACGCCCTCCCAGTCCATCTCTGGTTGGAGTTTGCTTGTGTTTGAGAGATATCCATGAAACGAGATATTACACTTAAATTGTGCAGACCGATGAGCCTAAGATCTATTGCATTTACTAAACCAATATGACAACTAGGTCCTTGGTGCTAGAGCAAAGATGACTTGCTTAGGTAGTTGTGACCATGTCTGGGTGGAGCAATATGGAAGTGGGTTTTGGAGACATATGACACGCTCTGACATGTTGATAAGCCCAAGATTCTATTGCATATATTTGAGAAATAAGGTGGAACTTACCCTAGATGATTTAGTCCTATTTGAGTTATAGGATTTGCCGTCAGATTAGATGTAGGTTACTTGATTAAGTACTATTTGTTGCTTCATTCATGGGATTGTGAGTCCGGAACCTTAGTCTAGATGTTGGAGTTCCTTTCATCCATGATTGTCGTATTCAACATCTAACATATGCATGAGCAAGAGGGCAAGTAAAAGAGCCAACTCACTGTTATTTCATTCTTCGTAGGATTCTTTTTTGGAAATTCCTTGAGAAATATGTCTTAAATTTGGAGTGGAAATCCATAACATGACTTCCTTTAGCTTAAGTACTAGTTTGGAGAGTTATCTATCCAATTTTTCCCACCCCTTTTCTTCAACATGCATATCAAGAACCATCAATACCCATATAGGGATGCCTCCCCCATGGTGCCCCTTGCTCTCTCCCCCTCCCCTCCCATGCTCCTAGGATACATGCTCCTAGGTTAGAAGATGTTTGGGGAAATTTTTCCCCATGACCCCCTTTTGGATATACGTTGGGAAGGCAAAGGAAAAAATTCCCTAGTATGGAGGATGTGTTCCCCTAGGAAAGGGGTGCTTTGGGTGTTCCCCAAGGAAATAGGTGCTTCTAGGTATCCCCCACTTTTTTTCCTAAGAAGGCTTAAGAAATGTAAAAAAAACAAAAACAAAAAACACAAAACCAATATATAAAATTACCCTATCTTACTTTCACATTTATTTTCCTTTTATTCACTTTCACTCCATGATGCTCATTTTATTTACAATGTTCATCGTTGATTTTTAGTTTTAACTTTTGAGTCTTGACTCTAGATATTGCTGACCTTAGACCGAGTCTTTGATTTGGCACTCTGCTATTTTTGAGTTTGAGTAATTTCAATTTACTATTTTAGACTTTAGTATCTACTATTTTTTTAAGTACATTTACTATAATAGTATCTCAATTTTACTATTTATCCTTCATTTATTGTTTACGAATCAATGCATTTCATTGTTGAACCTTAATCTTTAATCATGTTTATATCATTTACAAATTTGAATTTAATACTATTTTACTATTTATTATTTAGTATTTGCATTGCACAATGATAAATTTGCATGGGATGAATTGTTATTGTTGGGATTTGAGAACCCCTATGCTAGGTCTCTGATCTCCTCCATCTTCCTGAATTTCCCCAAAATTTGGGGGTGCTTCCACACATACCCATGTGTCTCCTTGCTTTTGCACTCCCCCATCTTGAAACTTAGTGGAATGTTGATATATAGCATTACAAGGGAACAATTAGCACCATTCTATTGGGATATCTTTGGGTAAGCAACTGTGACTAAGGGGTGTCTATTTTGCTAAATTCACCCAAGATTTGCATTACAAGGGAACGATTAGCACCATTCAATTTGAATTTGGATATCTTTGGGTAAGAAATTATGACCAAAGGGTGTCTATTCTACCAATGTTGCGCAAGATTTTCACTTGGCCCCAACCATTGTCGTGTGCATTGGTACACATCCACAAGCATGATCACAAGCTTTAGCATGTCCTTTAGTAAGCTTGAACCTTGGTGGTGGTTATATTAGCTACCTGCTTACAATGACCAGGGAGGCCACCATTGATAGATCATTGAGTGTTTTATACTTGGTTTATTTCCTTTTTAATTTATTGCTCTCCTTCAAAGTCTCATTCTATAAATTTTATGTTTATTCAGTTCCTAAATGCGGTACACTTGTAAGGGCATGTGAAGTTCAGGATTGACATACAGCCCTTTTAGATGTCATGGTGGACGACCGGAATTTTTTGGTTTACTTCATAGTCACGAGTCACCAAACATGCCAAGGCATGCATGAAGAAACTGATTTTCCTCATATGGTTCCCTAACATTATGACATGATTGGGCATGTAGTTAAACAAATTTACTTATGTGTCTGTCAATTTGTAAAAATAAATTTTAGAATAGTGCTATCCTGTCAAAAGTGAAAACACTTGCAAATAAACCTCATGTACAGAAATGAAAGCCACAATAATTGGGATGTAATAGTCCTTGGCTATTTGTGAAACAGTAAAGCTTAAATAGACGTGATGAATATTACCCTAGACATGATGAATATCGGGTGTGCAATTTGAGAAATGTTGAACTTATTATCTCCAAACCTAAGAAACTGGATTCGCTTAAAAGGGCCACATATCCCGAATCCCTGTATCGGATATGCTATGTACTCGATTCGTATGAAATTCATCGGGTACGGCCGTATCCGTATAGGGTACGGGGTATCCAGACCGTACCCTGTACGGAAACGGTCGTATCCGTACAGGGTACGTTGTATCGCGACCGTACCTTGTACGGATACGGCCGTACCCGGTGAATCGGGTACGGCCGGACCCCCGGGTTCAAAAAAGCGTTGTTTTTTTATTATAAAAGGGGGCTTTTGCTCATTGTTTTTTACCAATTTCATTGTTTTTCACCAATTGAGGAGGATTTTTCAGGAGAGGGCATCAAACCTATGGCCCTAGTATTTATATGTGATTCATGGTAATCTTCATTTTCATCATTCTACTTAAATTTTTAACATTACCATGAAATGACTCAGGATGTTTGAGAGTGGTTCCGACCTCATTGGATTTCATATGGAGGAAGTAGAATTTTAGATCTCATTCAAAATCCAGCAGACTTATCAGTTTTTCAGGATTTCAGGTTTGGGTTATTGCAATGTTTCCATCGAATTTTGTCATGTATTAGGGTATGGAACTCGTATTTAATCAAGAGCACCAATCCCTCTATGTACCTTGATGTTAGTGACATTGGTTGTCAAACTCCTCTATCATGACCCTACTAAAAATGTACCCATCACTCAAACAAAACCTTGACTATCTAAGATGATAGATAAATCTATGTTTAAATCAATGAATTAAGTATGAATTTGTGTAAAAAATACCTAATTTTTAATATATATATATAAAATATGTATATTTTAATAAAATAATATATAACGTATCCTATCCCAGAAGTATCCTGTTCCGGGGTTCCGGGGTCACTGTACCCGTATCCGATTCTTCGAATCCCCGTATCCCCGTATCAAGTGACTTAGCTCCAAACCCAGTACAAAGTGGTGCTCTCTTTAGTACTTTTCTAAACCTCCTTGAATCTCTATGAAAAGACGAGGATTAAAATGATCAAGGATAATCTAGCAACGTCCTCTGAATTCGAATGGAAACTAGAGAGCTAAAAAAACAAGGATTGTCTACTTCTCACAGCCGAGTGTGATACTCTGTTTGGCAGTTTGGTAAGTCTCCTTGATAAGATCTGTATCCAAAGAAGAGGCCCAAGATGTCAAGGATTTTCAAGGAACATCAATGACATGTATTTATAGTTCAAATAGAAACTAGAGAGCCAAAACCAAAAGCGAAAGCCAAAAAACTAAAATATCTCAACTACCCAGTGCATAATACCCATTTTCTCGGTTCATCTAGTTTGGACTTTTTGCACTTGACTATTACGGCCTACAGGTTTTGTTGCCATAAATCTACAATAAATTGGACTGATGTCGTAAATAGAAAAGTTTCAGTATTGAGTGTGAGTCTTTCAAAAAATCGAAATAACTAGCTACTTAGACAATCTTTTAAAAGTTCTGCTAGCTTTCTTGAACTCTATGTGCATCGGTTTTGTGCTGAGTAGATTTTTCTAACATTGTATGCCTCCAAAGTCAATAGACACTTGTTTATGAAGTGTAAGTGGATCTTTCCCAATCTATTCCTTATTGAATGCTCATTTGTCGTTTTGATTAGAGCTTGTTTAAACTCATTTGAAGAGGTTGCCTTATTGAGGCTTCTTGGAAGCTAGAAATACCAAGAGGTATTGGTGCTTATCACTTTATGCACCTCACTTGTTCAGAAATTAGAACAGAAAGAAAGGCAGAAATCTATAGGCCTCTTAGATCTAAGGGTGCTTGGAATGCTGAAAATCTTGTTCTTATCTGCACCTAGCACACAGCATTTATGCTTGATCTTGGCATTCTTCCTCCAGAGGCAGTATGAAGTTGGACCAATAATTGATTAAACACAATTTTCAAGAAGGCTTTTCTTTTACCAATCGACCACATTACTACATGTGCTGCTTCTCCTTGAACTTCAACCACTTAGAGAGTTTGTGGTACCATAGTTTCGTTTCATTACTGTCATCCCATGAATATGTATTTAGGAATCTGGATCATAAATTATGCAATCGGTTGGGCTAATGTTAATTTTATTGTGCATCTAATTTAAAAACTGGGTAGCATGCAACACCTGAAAGTAGTAGAACACAAAAGCAATGCATCATAAGACCAATCAATGCTTTACTTAAAAGCAGCAAAAGCGAGTAATAATGCAATTGTAAACTTAGCAGATACATTTCACTTCCATCTACATTTTCTCTTGCTTCCATTCTTTCATTATGCTGAACTTGTGTTGATCCCGACCTCTGACTATGTTATCTTTTCACCATATTGGATTATTGTGTATTAGGTTCCAATGGTATTTTTATACTATGAGAACAATAATTCCTTTTGGAAATACCTGACTATTCAGCATATGTAACTGTCTTCTTGAAGCTCGCGATGGCATCCATTTATGTAACATCTTTCATGTAACTGATACGTTTGCAGGTTCTATTCCATGTATGGACATGTGGAAAAACTCGCTGAGGAGATTAAAAAAGGCGCTGCCTCTGTGGAAGGAGTAGAAGTCTCGTTGTGGCAGGTTAGTATCCTTTGCAACGCTTTCCAAAGAGTCTCTCTTTTATAATCTCAATTTCTCAATTATATACATTAGATAGATTGTTTCTTTGAACTTTAAATTATTCTAGTATCAGGGGATGGGGTCACTTTATACCAAGAGATCACAGTTACCCCAGTAATTTAAGAGGCAAGCAGTGGGTGACACTGTTATATTTCCTTTCCAGTTTGTATTTTGCTCATTTATCTGTTATCTTAGATGTAAATGTATGGTGATGAGAGAAGCAAAATTTTAACTGGATATTTTGGTAGAGTTAGTTTATTGCATTTAGAGGCGCTTTCCAACCCAGTATGGAAGAGATATTGTCCTCTCCTGTTATGTAAACATTTTGACTGTGTCAAATTACAGAAAAAAAATAAAATAAAATAAAATAATTATAATTATAATTATTAAATAAAATATTTTGACTTTGTCAAATTATATAAAAATAAAAAATAAAATAAAATAAATAATTATAATTATAATTAATTATAGCTAATAATTACACCACCTTAGATCGATCTTGATTCTTAACTCCGGATCTACCGACCGTCTAAAGGGATCAAATCTCTTGAGGTGCAAACCTCTTTTAGAGCGAAATGAGATTTGATCCCTCTCTATGCTTGGTAGATCCAGAATTAAAATGGATCTAGGCTGATTTATAAACAATAAAAAATGCATTTTTTGTTACCTTGTTCTTGATTTCAGAATAAATCTTGACAAATTAAACATGTACCACTTCAAAATGAAAACGAAGTCTCCTGCTTACTCTGTTGTATTATTTAAAGGATCTTGGAGTATCTAAAGTTACCAAATTGATAGATCTGGAATAAACAAAATTATTGATAGATCTGGAATAAACAAAATTTTGTGAACTCTGTAAGACTCTTTGTTCACCTTCTATTCAAACATAAGTTAACTTCAACATCGATGACGAGTTAAGAATAGCTTACATAAACTCAAAAGGTAGAGAAGGTAGGAACTGAAGATGGAAAGTTGAATCCTAGGTAACAATATCCATATATCAGAACTGCTTATCCACATCTTGCCTCGTTGTTCTAAGTTACTAACATGTAACTAGCTGTGTTGTGTATATAGACATCTGACGATATTGTCTGTCAAATTAAGTATGCAAGAAAAATTGATACCAAGATGTAAGGTTTACTTCTTATTATTTTGTAGAAATGCTGATAGAATGAAGGTCAGCATCTCTGAAGAATGCCATGACCCTTCTCATGAGAAGTCCCAAAAAAGAAATATGTGTATTTTGGCATACTTATCTAGAAAATCGATGTCATCCCATTGAAGCTATCCAGCCGGGACGTAATTATATTTTGGTCTACCTGCAGTCCTATGTAACTAGATATAATCTGTACCGTAACTCATAGTAGCGAGATTCAAGTAGAATATGGATATGAAGACAATTCGACATGGAAAAAATAGTAACAAAATAACTTAGTACTGCTCAAATATGGAAATAGACATCCCATAGATATAAAAACATATACTTTTCAAATTTTTAGAAAATTTAAGAACATATATAAACCATTTAAAGTAGCATTCATTCTCCATTGTAAACAACTTGAAACATATCTGAAATTTAAAGTATAACATATCATATAATAACATGACCCACATATATCTGTGTGTGAGAGATCATCCTTATTCCCTCCCTAGTTTTAAATCTAAGTTAAAAGTCCATGCTCATGACCTCAATGAATATATTTTTAAAGGTTGATTAAGTAACTGGTGCGACTTCAAATTTCATTCCAAAGATTAAGGGGAACAATAGTCACAAAGTTTGTTTGAAATGATTCCTACGTTTCTTTGTGTCCGTTCTTTACTTTGGCTTGCTCTGCAAATTTTTTCTGGCCTATGCCATTTGAGTTTATATTTATTTATATGAAAAGCCATATGAACTTATAGTAAGGTTAAATAGTATAAGTAATTGTTAGCTATGAATAGTGAAAGTTACACTATCGCATAAGCATAATTTAGCCTTTTTAGTTGAAGTTCCACTCGAATTTATATTTGAGAAGAAATAAAATATATTCATCAATTGCAAAAGGCACCAATATCACAATGAAACCACCGTGTATTGAAAGTAGTCACTAGCAGCTTTCAGTCGTTGTAAAATAGACCCTAGGGCATATAGACTCTGAATCATGTAGTGAATACAGTGATCTATTGTAAACAGTCATACTTAGAAATTGTTCAGGACATCCGTCTTTTTATGTGTTGGAATGTAATTTCCAACTACGCGAAGGAGTTGCAGGGGGCAACAAATCTGGACAGCGCACAGGATGGCGATATGGTCAGCACGTCGGCAAGGAGATTGATGGACGGCAACAGGTTGATCAGGCGCAGAGGTTAAGGCGGGAGCAGGTTGACGACGATCAACGGATTACGGGGGTTCAAACTGCGCGGAAATTAACGGGAGTGTACCCCCCGCAGTTGACCCAACGATTGGGCGTTGACCCATGATCGACGGCTGTAATTTAGTGCGGGGGCTCACCCATTTTGTCTGTACGGGCAGACTTGTACCCCCCATAACCACCAGGAGAGGTGGCTCCGCCCAAGCTCCGCCCACGCGCCACCACTGCGAAAAATTTGCCAAACGGTGCCGAAATTCAAATTTGTCATAAATGAATTTTATGCGGTGCTGACAGAATTGTTAATGCCATTTATGAATTTTTCCAAGCGGTGAATTATGTCAATGAATGACATTAATTGTTCTTAGATATTTTTCTTGTATTATATTTATAAAACAAAATTGTAAATTTTTTTAGTAGTAGTTGAGAACACAACAGTGCGTCAATTGTTAAAAAAGACAGTGAGAGAAGAATTTAAAATAATACACATCAGTGTATATTTTGAAAAAGATAGAGAGTGCATCTTAAAATAATACACAACAGTGTATATTTTGAAAAAGACAGAGAGTTGTTTTTGAGATAAACAGAGTGATAATTTTTGAACTGTGTTTGCAGCAGTCAAAATTATTTTGTAATCCCTCTCTTGAGGAAGAATCTGTAGCAGTTTTTTTATGAAATAGAATTTTTTTTTCTGAGTTGAAACTCTGTCACTGTGAATGCAATTTTTGAATTTTCTCTGTGTTAAGGAAGGGACTTTTATTATTTTGGAATTCTGAAACATTCCAACATGGTATCAGAGCCAATTCAGGCTATTTGAAGGTCAAATAAGCTGAAGAAAAGGAATTCGTTTTTGCAGAAGCCTCTCCAACAGTGTGAAGGTTCAGACAAGAAGAATTCAAAGGTATTTCTCTATACAGTTCTGTGTTACTGTTGCAGTACAGTTAGTTAATTTAAACACACAGTCAAGTGTTTTTGAAGCATAGTTAAAGAGTGCAAAATGGCTGGAGCCAGCACTGGTATGAGTTTGGGAAATTTCCATCTCCCACAATTTAATGGGAAAAATTATGACTACTGGTCAATAACTATGAGAGCTTTATTTACCTCACAAGAGTTATGGGAATTAGTTGAGGATGGCTTTGAAGAGCCAGCAAATGAAGTAGAGTTTCTTCTTTTAACTCAGGCAGAAAGGGAGTCACTGAAGAACAATAAGAAGAGAGATGCCAAGGCTCTTTTCTTTTTGTATCAAGCAGTGCATGAGAGTGTGTTTCCGAGGATAGCAGCAGCTAACAGATCCAAAGAAGCATGGGAAACTCTCAAGACAGCTTATCAGGGCATGGAGAAGGTGAAGACAACAAAACTTCAGTTGCTGAGGAGAGACTTTGAGACTCTCTGTATGAAAGAGTCAGACACTATTGACTCATTCTTCACTCATGTGATTGGAATGGTCACACAAATTAGATCACATGGAGAAACTCTTGAAGACAAGAGGATTGTTGAAAAACTCTTGAGGAGTCTACCCTCAAGATTTGATGTGATTGTCACCACCATAGAGGAGACTAAGGATCTCACAAAGTTTTCAGTTGATGAGCTACATGCATCACTGATGACCCATGAACAGAGATTGAGTAGGAGTGAAAACTCATCTCTTGAGCATGCTTTTAAGACCCAGATGTCTTTCGGAAGAGGAAGAGGGCAAGGCAGAGGAAGAGGAAAAGGCAGAAGCCAAAACAGAGGTGGAAGGAACAGTCCTGCTAATGCTCAAGGAAGGGGCAGCAATCCAAATCAGCATCAAGGCCAAGGCAGCAGCCAGCAGAGTGGTCAGTAGAATGATCAAGGACAAAGGTATGATAAATCCAATGTCCAATGTTACAATTGTAAAAAATATGGTCATTATGATAATGAATGTAGAAAGAAGAAACAAGATATGAGAAGTGGAACTAGTGCAAATTTCACAAAAGAAAATAGCAGCCAAAACAATTTGTTTTTAGCTTGTAATATGGCTGAAGAAAAGAATGAGGATTTATGGTTTCTAGACTCCGGTTGTAGTAACCATATGACAAGAAACTTAGCAATGTTTTCTATGTTAGATGAAAGTGTGCAGTCACAAGTCACACTAGGAACTGATAGCAAAGTTTCTGTTATGGGAAAAGGAGATGTGAATGTTTTAACAAGATTAGGTGCAAAGAAATCCATAGCAGATGTTTATTATGTTCCAGGAATGAAGTGTAATCTCTTAAGTATTGGACAACTTGTTCATAAGGGGTATAATGTTTTCTTTGAGGATGATGTTTGTACCATCATGGATAAACCACCCAGCAATCAGTGTATTGCTGAAGTGAAGATGACAAGGAACATGATGTTCCCTCTCAGAATGAGAGCAGACTTGAAGAATGGTGAAGAGAAAGCAGCAGTTGCACAAGAGACTTACCAAAGTGAACCAAAGGATGATAATTGGTTATGGCACTTGAGATTTGGACATCTCAACTTTGGAGGTCTTAACTTGTTGAACAGAAAAGGAATGGTAAGTGGTTTACCATTGATAGAGAAACCGGACAACCTTTGTGAAGGTTGTATTCTTGGGAAACAACACAGAGAAAGTTTTCCTTCCGGGAAAAGCATAAGGGAAAAAGCACCCTTAGAGATTGTCCACTCAGATGTATGTGGACCGATGCAAACTCCATCACTTGCTAGCAGCCACTATGTGCTAACATTTATAGATGATTTTACAAGAAAAACTTGGGTTTACTTTTTGAAAAACAAAAGTGAAGTGTTTGAAAAATTTTGCAATTTCAAAGCACTTGTTGAGAAACAAAGTGGACTGCATATCAAAGTCTTAAGGACTGATAGAGGAGGTGAGTATATCTCTAAATATTTTCTACGTTTTTGTAGAGAAAATGGTATTCAAAAGCAGTTTACAACTAGATATACTCCGCAGCAAAATGGAGTAGCCGAAAGGAAGAATAGAACCATAATGGACATGGCGAGAAGTATGTTAAAGGTAAAGCATTTGCCTAATGATTATTGGGCTGAAGCTGTACATTGTGCAACGTATATTTTGAATAGGTGCCCTACAAAAATAGTTATGAACAAAGTGCTGGAAGAGGCATGGAGTGGCACAAAGCAAAGTGTCACACACATGAAGGTTTTTGGATGTGTGGCTTATGCACACATTCCGGATCAGCTAAGGAAGAAGTTGGACAACAAGGGGGAGAAATGTATTTTCATTGGATACAGTGAGGAATCCAAGGCCTACAGGTTATATAACCCATCCACCAAGAAGTTTATTGTGAGCAGAGATGTTCAGTTTATTGAGGAGGAAGCTTGGGATGGAAGCATAGAGAAAACAGTGAATGTTAAACACTGTTTATCTCATGATGAAAATGATGATGAGTTGGCTGAAATACATCCCCAAACAGCAGCACCAACACAAGAGCAGCAAAGCACACCCTTGAGGAGAAATGACAGTGCTTCTCCAAGCACACCACAAGGAGGAAATTCAAGTGCTTCTTCAAGCATTTGTACACCTACTAAAAGAGGTAAGAAATTCAGAAGTTTGAAAGATATTTATGAACAAGATATAGCTAATGAAGGTATCAATTCTTTGTTTGCTTTATATTGTCATGTTGATGATCCTGTTCATTTCGAAGAAGCCATCAAGGATGAGAAATGGATAGAAGCTATGGATGAGGAAATAAATGCCATAGAAAGAAACAAAACTTGGGATTTGGTTGAACTCCCAAAAGGTAAAGATGTCATTGGTGTTAAATGGGTCTACAAGACCAAGAGTAATGCTGAAGGTAAAATAGAGAGACACAAGGCAAGACTTGTTGTCAAAGGCTATAAGCAGAAACATGGGATAGATTATGAGGAAACTTTCGCACCGGTTGCAAGAATGGAAACCGTGAGAGCAGTGCTGTCCATAGCAGCACAAAACAAGTGGAAAGTTTACCAAATGGACGTGAAGTCAGCATTCCTAAATGGAGTGTTAATGGAAGAGGTTTACATTGAACAACCTCTTGGCTATGAAAAGAAAGGCCAAGAGCACAGAGTATGCAAGTTGAAGAAGGCTCTTTATGGGCTGAAGCAAGCGCCAAGAGCGTGGTACAGTAGGATAGATTCATATCTACTGGAAAATGGTTTTGAGAAGTGTGAGGGAGAACCCACCCTCTACATCAAAGAAAAAGACGGTAAAATCTTGATTGTAGTCTTATATGTTGATGATGTTATTTTTACAGGTAATGATGATTGCCTTATTGAACATTTCAAAACAGTCATGAAGGAAGAATTTGAAATGACTGATATGGGTTTGTTGAGATACTTCTTGGGAATAGAAGTAGAGCAAGATAAAAATGGGATTTTTATCTCACAAGCAAAGTATGTTAATGAGGTGCTTGAAAGATTTAACATGCAGGAAAGCAAAGCAGCAATCACTCCCACAGTGATGGGATTAAAACTCAGCAGAGAGGACAGCAACAAGGATTTTGATCCTAGTTTATACAAGAGCATAGTTGGCAGCCTCATGTATTTGACTGCAACTAGGCCAGACATAATGCATGCTGTTAGTTTGATTTATAGGTTCATGGAAAAGCCAAAGGATGCACATTGGCAAGCAGCAAAAAGGATTTTGAGGTATGTTAAAGGTACTAAAAGGTTTGGTATCTTTTATACTACTTCAGAAAGTTCAGATTTAGTTGGATACACTGACAGTGATTGGGCTGGAAGTGTTGATGATCGGAAGAGCACTTCCGGTTATGTTTTCCACATGGGTTCAGGAGCCATTTCATGGGCTTCTAAGAAACAACCCGTTGTAGCGTTGTCTACAGCAGAAGCAGAATATGTGGCAGCTACAGCAGCAGCGTGTCAAGCAGTTTGGATGCGGAAAATGTTGAGAAGCTTATGTCAAGAATAGGTAAAAGGGACAGTGATCTTTTGTGACAATAGCTCAGCTATTGCATTGTCTAAAAATTCTGTTTTTCATAAGAGGACTAAACACATTGACACCAAGTTTCACTTCATACGTGAATTGGTTAACAATGGTGAAATAGTTTTGCATCATTGCAGAACGGAGGATCAATTTTCTGATATCCTCACAAAGCCACTTGCGCAGAAAATCTTTGAACACTTGAGAAAATTCTTGGGTATGCAAGAAAACCTAGCATTTGAAATTAAGGGGGAGTGTTGGAATGTAATTTCCAACTGCGCGAAGGAGTTGCAGGCGGAAACAAATCTGGACAGTGCACAGGATGGCGATGTGGTCAGCACGTCGACAAGGAGATTGATGGACGGCAACAGGTTGATCAGGCGCAGAGGTTAAGGCGGGAGCAGGTTGACGACAATCAACGGATTACGGGGGTTCAAACTGCGCGGAAATTAACGGGAGTGTACCCCCCGCAGTTGACCCAACGATCGGGCGTTGACCCATGATCGACGGCTGTAATTTAGTGCGGGGGCTCACCCATTTGGTCAGTACGGGTAGACTTGTACCCCCCGTAACCACTAGGAGAGGTGGCTCCGCCCACGCGCCACCAACCCGCCACCACCGCGAAAAATTTTCCAAACGGTGCCGAAATTCAAATTTGTCATAAATGAATTTTATGCGGTGCTGACAGAATTGTTAATGCCATTTATGAATTTTTCCAAGCGGTGAATTATGTCAATGAATGACATTAATTGTTCTTAGATATTTTTCTTGTATTATATTTATAAAACAGAATTGTAAATTTTTTTAGTAGTAGTTGAGAACACAGCAGTGCGTCAATTGTTAAAAAAGACAGTGAGAGCAGAATTTAAAATAATACACAGTAGTGTATATTTTGAAAAAGATAGAGAGTGCATCTTAAAATAATACACAACAGTGTATATTTTGAAAAAGACAGAGAGTTGTTTTTGAGATAAACAGAGTGATAATTTTTGAACTGTGTTTGCAGCAGTCAAAATTATTTTGTAATCCCTCTCTTGAGGAAGAATCTGTAGCATTTTTTTTATGAAATAGAATTTTTTTTTCTGAGTTGAAACTCTGTCACTGTGAATGCAATTTTTGAATTTTCTCTGTGTTAAGGAAGGGACTTTTATTATTTTGGAATTCTGAAACATTCCAACATTATGCAGCAAAACATTATTTTCATCTTCTTCTAAAACGGACAATTTTCATCTAAATCCAGACCAGCTTTAGGGAGTTGATCTGCTTCTAAGTTCTGCTCCCGGGACACTGTAGAGATGTTGGAAGTTGATGAGCTGGAAATGGTCTTTGAAATCCCTTTTAACTGCTTTTCCAAAGGAAGAGGGAGTTGTTGATAACACGGACTAGATCAATCATCCATTTGATGGTTAGTAATGAATCTCATTTCACCTACAAAGTGTCAGTCTGATTATTGGGTGCAAACTTAAGCAGAAAAAACAGCAACTAAACTCACCATGGTTGTTGGTTCATCGGCCACAATTGGCTTTAAAATAGAAAACGTGAGAATCCACCAAGTATAGCGAAAACCCACATCAGCTATAGAGTCTCTTCCCCTGCAAGTGCCATCAAAGAAGGCCCAGGCCCACAGCCTCGCTTCAGTAAGTATCACTGTTTTTATCACACGTCGATCTTTAGGAGTATCCTCAGATAAATAGATTTGTAATAAGGACCAAATTTGTGAGACTATTTGAAAATGGGGGCAAAATCTATCATCAAATGTAATGGAGTTTCTTGAAATCTAGATTCTTCAAAGAACAAGAAAAGGAAAATTCCTCCATCTCTTCAAACCTCTAACTGTATACCACTTCTGAAGTCTGGCATCTATGGACTGTCCCTGCCATAAGGAGTGTTTCCCAACCAATTGGTTAAACTATAGCATGGGCATACAAAGTGGTGGTCTCTAAAGTTTAAACATTAAAATATATTTCAGAGCCCATAATTAATTCGTTGTATCTGTACTATGTGAGCTATCTATTGAATTTCGAACTATGTGAATATCCGTACAGCAATGGTATCGCTGATTCTTGTTACAATGCCATAATTGAGATTTTTTGTGTGATTAAAAAATTCCTATACCTAGCTATCTAAGCCAATGGTGATATAAGATTCTGTATTTTCAAAGGCGGGATCACCAAGACTCGAGACTCAATAGGAATAATACAATTCAAGAGTCCCACCATTGAAGTTATTATGTGGAAAGAAACCCTATCCTTTAATAATGGGCTTTAGTCCTTTTCATGGGTGGCACTTTCATCTGATATTTTGTTCCCCTGGTTTTTCAATGCTGAAGGTTTTTCATGCTTCTTGTACTTGACAAAAGACTATGCAGTGCGTGATGTCATTGAAAAGTTATGTCTATAATTCATTAACAAAAGAATTTATCTTTTCAGGTTCCAGAAATACTCCCAAAGAAGGTGCTCAAAAAAATGAATGCACCACCCAAGACTGAAGTGGCGATCATTGAGCTCCAGCAACTGGCAGATGCAAATGGCCTTTTATTTGGCTTTCCCACAAGATATGGAATGATGGCAGCTCAGTTTAAAGATTTTTTGGATGCGACAGGTGGGCTATGGCGAACTCAACAATTAGCAAGGAAGCCAGCTGGTCTTTTCTATAGCACAGGATCACAGAATGGTGGACAGGAGACTACCGTGTGAGTTTCCTTCTATGCTTTAGCATGATCACTCAGATGAATTCAAATTCTTGTATTTGTTTTTGTTGGAATTTCTAAAAATTCCAGAGCAACAATGGAGAAAATAATACTCTCCTCTACTAACACAGAGAAATATAAAGATTTCACTCACAAGAGACAAAGTTTCAACTCTTAAAACAAACTTCTATTTCTTAAAAAAAAACTGTTACAATGCTTCCTCACTGAGAGGGATTCAAAATAGTGACTGCTATAAACATAGTGCTCTCAAAACTTCTCTCTGTCTCTCAAAACAAAATGCACAAAACAATGTTCCTGTGGTCTACACTGTGTTTTCTTGCCTTCGGGCTCTCATAACTATACAACACACTTACAAATGCATTGCATTTTAATACTATGAGTCTTTCACTTTATATATAGCGCGGCGAAAAATAAAACATAAAACGAACTACAAAGAAAATGCATTGCCAAACATAAAAATTAACATAAGCGCGACGTACGAGTGGGGACCACATCGCAGTCGGCAATCGATGATCGGCGGATCGGCGGATCGGCTTGACAAACAAAAAACACGCAATGTGACAATTGCGATTTGCGATTGGCGAGACAATCGCAATCGGAAATCGGCGGAACAAAAGAAACTTGACAGAATGGTTTAACAAGCAAGCGCGATGTTGCGATTGCGATTGGATCGTATCGCTCCATCGGCATCGGCGGTATAACATATAGATGGGCGGAACACAATGTGACTTGCGATGTGCGATTGCGCGATGGCGCGACAATCACATCACGACTTTTCAACGGCGGTAACATATATATGGCACTTCGTTCCTTTGTGATTGCGATGATCGCATCGCGTCGGAACAATCCATATTAACAAGACACTGCAAGTAGAACTTGCGACTGCGATCAAGCGCTGATGGTGGGGATCACCATCACGTGCCTTTTTCATAACTTAAAGAACTTCGCCGTTTAAATATATTCTCATCAATTTGGTTGTTGAGAGCTTAAAAGCCCGAAATGACTATTTTCTCTGTAAAACTGTTCTTCCGTGCTTTGGAACCACGAAAGTCTTCGTCCCTCTGCAAAAATGGCTACGCCCATTCTAACATTAACTTCTCCTCTGCAAACTCGGCTGCGGCGATAAACAATTAAATTCATCCTTACGGTTCTTCTTCATTCCTCTTTAATACACGGCGCTGTGCACTCAATCTCTACTGCTGCTGCCTCTGTACTTTGTTTCTTCCTGCTAAGGGCTAGCAGGTGACTTTACTATTTTCAACAGTTTTCATGTCAATTTGTATAAATTTTTCTTTAGTGTAGCAGTAGAAAGGATCTTTGCCTTGGTAAGCAATACTTCCTTTATTATGAATACTTAAACTAGCACAACCACATTAGTAAAAACTAATGTGGTTGATATACGCCGATAGGCGTATATAAAATAGATTTACAACCACATTTACCAATGTGGTTGATATACGTCGATAGGCCTATATCCACTACCCATCACATTAATTTATATATCAATAAATAAATATTATATATAATAAATTTATTATATTAACTTGAAATATATATATTATATATTAATAAGAATTAGGCGTATATAAAATAGATTTACAACCACATTTACCAGTGTGGTTGATATACGTCGATAGGCCTATATCCACTACCCATCACATTAATTTATATATCAATAAATAAATATTATATATAATAGATTTATTATATTAACTTGATATATATATATTATATATTAATAAGAATATTAATATATTAAATATATTAATTATGATTAAAATCACAAAAATATTTTTTATATATTAATAATATTATAATAAGTATTAATAATATATATTAAAATTATTTATTAATATATTAAAAATATTAACAATATACATAAAATATATATAATATATATTAATATAAAAATAATATTAATAATATAAAATAATTTAATATTTATTTATATATTAATATCATAGATGGTTATATTATTAATAAACCAAAAGAACTAATAATATATTCATAATATATATTATATCATAGTTGATTATATTATTAATAATATTATAATATTACTAATAATCATTATTTATAAATATTTGAATACTTATTTATAATGATTATTGATAATATTATAATATTATTAATATATATTATTAATAATATATATTAATAATATTATAGTATTAATAATAAACATTATTAATAAATATTTGAATATTTATTAATAATATTATAATATTACTAATAATCATAATTAATAAATATTTGAATATTTATTTATAATATATATTAATATAATAATAATATTAATATTACTAAATAAATATTATAATATTATAATATTATTAATATATATTATTAATAATAATATTATTATAATATTACTAATAATCATTATTAATAAATATTTGAATATTTATTTAAAATGATTACTAGTAATATTATAATATTATTAATATTACTAAATAAATAATATATAATATATATAATATATATTAATAATATTTATTGATATAAAAATAATAAAAATAATATATAATATTTTAATATTATTTAAATATTGAGACAATTGTTGTCACAATGCGACGTTCGACCAACTATGACCATGGTTGGCCATGAGTGATTTTCATATTGAGACAATATTTGTCAGAATGTGACATTTGATCATGGATGACATTGATCGATTATTCATATTATAAACCAAAGGAACTAATAAACCTAAGGGTTTAATATTATAAACCAAAGGAATTGGTGAACCCAAGGGAAATCCATTACCCAACAAATTATAAACCAAAGGAATTGGTGAACCCAGGGGAATTGATTTAAACATTAAGACAATTGTTTTCATAATGCGACGTTGGTCCAACTATGACCATGGTTGGCCATGGGTGACTTTCATATTCGTAGACAATTTGATGATGGATGACATTGACTGATTATTCATATTATAAACTAAAGAAACTAATAAACCCCAAGTGGTTTAATATTATAAACCAAAGGAATTGGTGAACCTAGGGGAATTGATTTAAATATTGATACAATTGTTGTCACAATGCGACATTGGACCAACAATGACCATGGTTGGCCATGGGTGATTTTCATAGTGAGACATTATTTGTCAGAATGTGACATTTGATCATGGACAACATTGATCAATTATTCATATTATAAAACAAAATAACCAATAAACCGAAGGTTTTAATATTATAAACCAAAGGAATCGGTGAACCCAAAGGAAAACCATTACCTAACAAATTATAAACCAAAGGAATTGGTGAACACAGCGGAATTGATTTAAACATTGAGACAATTGTTGTCACAATGCGACGTTGGACCAAGTATGACCATGGTTGGCCACGCTGATTTCATAATTAGACAATTTGATGATGGATGACATTGATCGATTATTCATATTATAAAACCAAAAAGAACTAATAAACCCAAGGGTTTAATATTATAAACCAATGTAATTGGTGAACCCAAGGGAATTGATTTAAACGTTGAGACAATTGTTGTCACAATGCGACATTGGCCCAACTATGACTAGGGTTGGCCATGAGTGATTTTCATATTGAGACAATATTTGTTAGAATGTGACATTTGATCATGGATGACATTGATCGATTATTCATATTAGAAACCAAAAGAACTAATAAACCCAAGGGTTTCATATTATAAACCAAAGGAATTGGTCAACCTGAGGGGATTGATTTAAACATTGAGACAATTGTTCTCATAATGAGACATTTGATCATGGATGACATTGATTAATTATTCATATTATAAACCAAAAGAACTAATAACCCCAAGGGTTTAATATTATAAACCAAAGGAATTGGTGTACCCAAGGGAATTGATTTAAATATTCAGACAATTGTTGTCACAATGCGACGTTCGACCAACTATGACCATGGTTGGCCATGGGTGATATTCATATTGAGACAATGTTTGTCAGAATGTATCATTTGATCGTGGCTGACATTGATCGATTATTCATATTATAAACCAAAATAACTGATAAACCCAAGGCTTTAATATTATAAACCAAAGGAATTGGTGAACCCAAGGGAAAACCATTACCCAAAAAATTATAAACCAAAGGAATTGGTGAACCCAAGGGAATTCATTTAAACATTGAGACAATTGTTGTCAGAATGCGACGTTGGACAAAGTATGACCATGGTTGGCCATGGCTGATTTCATATTCAGACAATTTGATGATGGATGACATTGATCGATTATTCATATTATAAACCAAAAGAACTAATAAACCCAAGGGTTTAATAAAATAAACCAAAGGAATTGGTGAACCCAAGGGGATTGATTTAAAACATTGAGACAATTGTTCTTACAATGCGACATTTCATCATGGATGACATTGATCGATTATTCATATTATAAACCAAAAGAACTAATAAACCAAAGGGTTTAATATTATAAACCAAAGGAATTTGTGAACCCAAGGGAAACCATTACCCAACAAATTATAAACCAAAGGAATTGGTGAACCCAAGGAATTCATTTAAACATTGAGACAATTGTTGTTCTAATGCTAATGTTGACCAAGCATGACCATACGTCATGGCCGATTTCATATTCGCACAATTTGATGATGGAGGACATTGATCGATTATTCATATTATAAACCAAAAGAACTAATAAACCCAAGGTTTAATATAAAACCAAAGGAATAAGAACAAGGGGATTGATTTAAATATCGAGACAATTGTTCTTACAATGCGACATTTGATCGTTGATGACATTGATCGATTATTCATATTATAAACCAAAGGAATTGGTGAACCCAAGGGGATTGATTTAAACATTGAGATAATTGTTCTCACAATGAGACATTTGATCATGGATGACATTGATTAATTATTCATATTATAAACCAAAAGAACTAATAACCCCAAGGGTTTAATATTATAAACCAAAGGAATTGGTGTACCCAAGGGAATTGATTTAAATATTCAGACAATTGTTGTCACAATGCGACGTTCGACCAACTATGACCATGGTTGGCCATGGGTGATATTCATATTGAGACAATGTTTGTCAGAATGTATCATTTGATCGTGGCTGACATTGATCGATTATTCATATTATAAACCAAAATAACTGATAAACCCAAGGCTTTAATATTATAAACCAAAGGAATTGGTGAACCCAAGGGAAAACCATTACCCAAAAAATTATAAACCAAAGGAATTGGTGAACCCAAGGGAATTCATTTAAACATTGAGACAATTGTTGTCAGAATGCGACGTTGGACAAAGTATGACCATGGTTGGCCATGGCTGATTTCATATTCAGACAATTTGATGATGGATGACATTGATCGATTATTCATATTATAAACCAAAAGAACTAATAAACCCAAGGGTTTAATAAAATAAACCAAAGGAATTGGTGAACCCAAGGGAAAACCATTACCCAACAAATTATAAACCAAAGGAATTGGTGAACCCAAGGGAATTGACCATGGGTGATTTTCATATTGAGACAATGTTTGTTAGAATGTGACATTTGATCATGGATGACATTGAACTAATAAACCCAAGGGTTTAATATTATAAACCAAAGAAAGTGGTGAACCCAAGGGAAAATCACTACCCAAAAAATTATAAACCAAAGGAATTGGTGAACCCAAGGGCATTGATTTAAACATTGAGACAATTGTTGTCGCAATGCGACGTTGGACCAAGTATGACCATGGTTGGGCATGGGTGATTTTCATATCGATACAATGTTTGTCAGAATGTGACATTTGATCATGGATGACATTGATCGATTATTCATATTATAAACTAAAAAAACTAATAAACCCAAGGGTTTAATATTATAAACCAAAGGAATTGGTGAACCCAAGGGACAACCATTACCCAAAAAATTATAAACCAAAGTAATTGGTGAACCTAAGGGAATTGATTTAAACATTGAGACAATTGTTGTCACAATCCGACATTGGACCAACTATGACCAGGGTTGGCCATGGGTGATTTTCATATTGAGACAATATTTGTCAGAATGTGACATTTGATCATGGATGACATTGATCGATTATTCATATTATAAACCAAAAGAATTAATAAACCCAAGGGTTTAATATTATAAACTAAAGGAATTGGTGAACCCAAGGGACAACCATTACCCAATAAATTATAAACCAAAAGGAATTGGTGAACCCAAGGGAATTGATTTAAACATTGAGACAATTGTTGTCACAATGCAACATTGGACCAACTATGACCATGGTTGGCCATGGGTCATTTTCATATTGAGACAATTGTCAGAATGTGTCATTTGATCATGGATGACATTGATTGATTATTCATATTATAAACCAAAAAAACTAATAAACCCAAGGGTTTAATATTATAAACCAAAGGAATTGGTGAACCCAATGGAATTGATTTAAACATTGAGACAATTGTTGTCACAATGTGATGTTGGACCAAGTATGACCATGGTTGGGCATGGGTGATTTTCATATTGATACAATGTTTGTCAGAATGTGCCATTTGATCATGGATGAAATTGATCGATTATTGATATTATAAATAAAAAAAACTAATAAACCCAAGGCTTTAATATTATAAACCAAAGGAATTGGTGAACCCAAGGGACAACCATTACCCAAAAAATTAAAAACCAAAGTAATTGGTGAACCCAAGGGAATTGATTTAAACATTGACACAATTGTTGTCACAATGCGACCTTGGACCAACTAACTTAAAATTTAAATTATTTTAACTTTTTTATTTTAGTAGATTTTTTTGTCATTTTTAAAGTTATAATTGGTGAACCCAAGGGACAACCATTACCCAAAAATTAAAACCAAATTAATTGGTGAACCCACGGGAATTGATTTAAACATTGACACAATTGTTGTCACAATGCGACATTGGACCAACTAACTTAAAATTTAAATTATTTTAACTTTTTTATTTTAGTAGATTTTTTTGTCATTTTTAAAGTTATAACCAAAGTTATAATATATTTTTAATTTTTAAATTTTGTGTTTTTAAATTTTTGAATTTGTGCTAATTTTTTTTTGTCATTTTTAAAGTTATAACTTTTAAAGTTTTAATATATTCTTAATTTTTTAATTTTGAGTTTTATAAATTTTGTGTTTTATAATTTTTGAATTTGTGATTTTCATTTTAACAAATAAAAATAAATTAAATAATTTGTTTTTTACTTTAAATTTTAATACATTTTATTTTTTTATTGTTTTTAAATTTTAATATAATATAGTTTATTTATTTTTCGGTGACTTTTAAAATTATTTGAAATTTTTTATTTTAGTAATTTAAAAAGGTTTAACAAGTTTTAAATTTTCCTGTGACTTTTAAAATTTAAATTATTTTAACTTTTTTATTTTACTAATTTTTTCTCTTTTTAAAGTTATAACTAAAGTTATAACTTTTAAAGTTATAATATTTTTTAATTTTTTAATTTTGTGTTTTATAATTTTTGAATTTGTGCTAATTTTTTTTTGTCATTTTTAAAGTTATAACTTTTAAAGTTTTAATATATTTTAAATTTTTAAATTTTGTGTTTTATAAATTTTGAATTTGTGATTTTTATTTTAACAAATAAAAATAAATTAAATAATTTGCTTTTGTGCTTTTAATTTTAATATAATATTATTTATTTATTTTTTAAAAAATTTAACAAGTTTTTTATTTTCTTTTAAAATTTAAATTATTTTAACTTTTTTATTTAGTAATTTAAAAAGATTTAACAAGCTTTAAATTTTCCATGACTTTTAAAGTTGTAATATATTTTTAATTTTTTTATTTTGCGTTTTATAATTTTTGAATTTATGATTTTTATTTTAACAAATAAAAATAAACTAAATAATTTGTTTTTTAGATCAAAGTTTAGTCTTAGTGGAGTTTAACCACCACTATGATCATTTGACCTCTATATTTTTGTTATTGTTTTTAATTTTTAATATAATATAATTTATTTAAGTTTTAAAAATATTTTACAAGTTTTAAATTTTGCATTTTTCCCATGACTTAAAGTTAAAATGTATTTTAACTTTTTTATTTTTGTATTTTTTTTCATTTTAAAGTTTTTTTTAAAAGAATTAAGAAGTTTATTTTAAATTATTAATATATTTTTAATTATATAATTTTTTATTTTTGTTTGTAATGTTTAATATATATATATATATATATATATATATATATATATATTTAATTTCGCATTTTTCCTTGTTTAAATGTATTTTAACTTTAATATTTTTGCTTTTTTTTCATTTTTAAAGTTATAACTTTTAATATAATATAATTTTTTTTTTTTTTAAGATTTAACAAGTTTATTTTAAATTATTAATATATTTTTAATTATATAACTTTTTATTTTTGTTTGTAATTTTTAATATAATATAATTTATTTAAAAAAAAATTAACAAGTTTTTTTTTTTTTTTAATTCCTTTTTAATATAAATGAATATAATTTATTTTTACAATTTTTAATTTTTATTCATTTTTAATATAAATGGATATAATTTAATTTATATATATTTTTTAATGTTAACTTCTAATATTATTTTTTTTGGTCTTCCAATTTCTATTTTTATGTTTTTACTGTTAACTGGATTTCTTCCTAAAAATCCTATACTCAATCTATCTAGTTGCACGCTACTTCTAAACATAAAGAGAAGAGAAACCTAAAACTAAACCGTCTCAACTTTGCTATCATTTACAATTGTAAATTTCCAAATATATTTTCTGGCTAGCGATTATATTATAAAAATTATTGAAGTCACGGACACATTCTACATGTAATATTTTAATAAAATCTATTACACTCTAAAACAAAATTGTACAGGCTCAAGGCAATGTTCAAACTCTAAAGCGGAAATATACCATAAACTCTAATGTTTCCTTCGAAATTAGCAATATAATCAGGCCTGCATTTTTTGACATGGTCTGCCAAGCAACACTGGGTCCAAACACCAAACTCCAACTCGCATAACCTTTTTACAGTAGCTACAGTTAAAACAGAAATGGGCTTATTCTGTATTAAATAATGAAAGATTAAAATGGTATACACTCTCCTTAAATAAATATAGATGGCAAGGATTTTCAATGCCTACCATAAAGGTGTTTGTTCTCTTGTTGGGGCATTATGCAGAGGATAAGCTCGAGAGGGTTACCATTCCTCTCAGCTGAGTCTATCACATGTTTCACAACACCTTCAACATTCCCATTTATCTCTGTTGCCGGTGGTGCTGCCAAATTAGGGTTCATAAGCTGCAGATGGAGATACACAGTTACCATTGTAGCTGTAATCCTTGTGAACAAACAAAATATATTCAACTTTAGAGCTAATGATACATTTTACTGGTTATTCCCCTCCCAACACTCTTCCCATTGATATCACTACCCCATGCAACGGAGAAATAAGTGGCTGACAATTCTATTACATTTCTCTGTTTTGGGATGATACCAGTTTCACTTCGCTGGTTTCAAAATTGTCCTACTAGGTATGCAGACTTCTCATCGTCAGTCAAACACACATGCTTCTACATTATTATACAAACCAATCGAGTTACAAAGTGCAAAATATTGACAAGTGACCATGGGAAAGAACATAATTTCATTTCAAGCAAATGAGATTGGGAATCCATCCAATTCGTAAACCTTTTGCATGAAGTGCAATGCCTAAAAGGACAAACCAAAGCAATGTTACTTACAACACCATATGTCTTGCACAATTCTGGAAGTTTGTTAGAAAAATTTTGAACTGCTTGAGGTGGAACATATTTAGAAAAATTTATCACTGCCCAGGAACTTATTTTGGCACCCCTCCATATGACCTGCAGAGCAAGATAGCGACCACAATTTCAAATCAGTTTGCTAAGCAATTAACCATCATGGAAGAAAGCTCGGTACACACATACAGTAGGGTAAATGATGCTATGTTGTGCAAGAAAATTCATATGCTCCCAAATCTGTACAAAATGTTGAAAGACAGCCTGGGGAAAGTTAAACAAGTCGGGTGCCTTATCCAACTAAGGCATAGTTTCTAAAATTTGGGATAATATATTGTATACCTTCCCTCTCATATTCCATGCACCTTCTCTTGGATTTTCTTCATAAGATTTATACATTATCTGCAATGAAACAAACGATACAGATTCCACAAAAAGCATTCAATATATGTGTTAGAAATAGATAATGCTCAAATTTATGATCACATCTACCTTTGGTGGAGGTAAGACCCTCCTGGGGACTTCTATCATCAACGTGTTAATTTGAATACCAAATTCGGCAGCATCTTTGGCCGTTGAATCTCTCAACTGTCCTCCAATCTAAACGCATACACATTAAGTATATTGATTCCATTTCTTGTTGTTGACTTTTTGAAGATAAAACGAAAAAGGTAACATTATTTCTGCTTAATATTAAATGCAGTACGAAACACAACATAGCCACGGATGAACGGTTTATGGACTTACCACTTTAGTTCTCTCCCTTCGATCTTGGGGATGTAAACAAGTTAGATTTAATAAACCACTTCGTTGTTGTTTGGTTAGAGCTTTGATATAAGGCTGATCCATTTGGATACGACAAAGCTGCATCCGATAATTTTATAATTGATATGATAATGCAATAATAGAATAACTCAATAATTCTACACCAACCACAATATTTCATAAATACGGTAAGAGTTTACCTCAATGGGAATATATTTCTTTTTCTCTTTAGTACTGGCTTCGATAGCCGGAAAGCCCCGCAATCGCAGAGTCAGCTTGTACTGTTGTTGGAAATAGTCGGCAACAGAGAGTTTCACTCCATTGCTATCAAAACTGTTCAAATAAAACAATGCATGTGCTTTGAATTCCTAATAGGAAGAGACAAAAATCCGAGAAATATCTAGAAAGCCAAATGAAAACAATAAATTTCAGGAAGCCCCTTAAAAATAAGAATTAACACACCTTAAAACATCCAAAGGCCTATCAGTCAAAGCTTTAATTCGATAACTATGCCTGATATGAATAGTTTCGACACGAAGACCTTTAAGCAACCTTTTCAACTGCCGCATAAACAAAAATAATATAAAAAGCTACAAGTCACTTGGTCATATTTATGTTCCAGTTTAGAAAAAGGAAAGAAAATCCCCAACTATAAAAATAAATCGTGTCCTTATAACCAAAACAGGGTGAAGAAGAACGCAAACAAACTCCTCATACCCTAGATCGCATTCCGTCACTGACGGAGTCATTTTTGGAAAATTCGCGGTCCAACTCCCACTCATCTCTTCGAAAGGCCTCACTAATAAAGCTTGGTAATTCGACAGAATCATATATCTTGTTTTCCCATTGATATTTTATCCTCGAAAGACACTGCTCCTATTGTAATTAATTACATTATTGCAGATGTTTATGGATAGAAGTAGAGGTCCGCAAAACAAGATCCCATGTTATCACAATACTCTACAGCAACGAGACTCACAGAACGGTCCAGAGCGTATGCATTCTCTATACGTACCTAGAAAAGCTTTGATGAAAGCATCTAAAGATGGTGCTACGATGATGGCTGAGGATGGCCATTAATGGCGACGTCGGACCGGATCGGATTATCAGAATGATGGCTACTCTCATTGTGATCAGTTTTTGTATGGCGTTCATCGATGATTTTGACCCTATCAGGTGGAACCCACCTGCCCTCCGAGTTCTGGATCATTCCTTTGTTCGCATCTTGTCTCCAGAAGGCAGGAGCCAGGTAGTGTTCCTTCAGAAAATCGCATGACTTATTCACCATGGCAGGATCTCGACCCGACGACAGATGGAAGCGTCGTTCCGGTCCATGGTATCCGTCCAGGAGGTGCAGAAGGGCCTCCAGATTATGAAAGCATGAGAAATCGTTCGTGGGCTTCAAGAATGGGGAATGTGTGTGATCAAGAGCCAGCTCCACACCTACATGACTGTAACTCCACGGAAGCTTATCGATCCACTTCCTCATGATCTTGAATTTTTCGTTGAACAGAAATGCATGTACCGTTTCTTGGCCTTCACACCACCCTTCTGCTTCAGCCAGATGTCCCCGGTGGTTACAACCCCGTCCCCCTCCTCAACGTTCACGAGAGGCATGAGGAGACCCTTGGGAACGTGCGCACCAATGTGGTCAGGCCCGTTCTGATGCCTTCACCGCCAAGTGTATACCCAGTTTCAACACTTGGAGAAGATTTAATGTTTCGGTTTCCTTCTAGTTGTTAATCTTGATAGGTGGCGGTCAGCAAATGGCACAGTAAATTTTTAATCAAGATTTGTAAAAAATATATTTAAGTACGGTTTAGACACGTGATTTAGATATGCAAGGAAGTTAGTGGGGTAGATTTCATCCATGGATTGAGTGGCGACGACCAGAATATACTGGCATCTTTCAATCTAGACCATCAGATCAAAAAGATTAATTAGCCTAATCACAAAACATGCTCCTTCCGATAGGGGGTTACGCCTATCGACGTAATAAGATATTTATTTTGCATATTGTAAACCTGTAAGTAGAATTCACCACTGGAAGATCATTGAAAAACTATTAAAACTTTATGATAAGAAAATTAAGAAACATTACAACCCTAGAATACGAGAAATACATACGCAGAGACACTGTAATATACTTTTTAAAATCCGAGAAAATATGATATCTATCTAAGAAAATACGAAATCTATCTGAGATTCGATGTTCTCATTTTAAAAATGTAGATTACAGAGCAAGACCTTAGTTCAAGGCTGAAGTATTTCTAACTTCCTATAAATGAAAATTTGAAGTGTGTTTAACTGCACAATTGAAAAAGTATTTATGCTGTCAAAAGTACATAGGCATGCCATTTGATACTTGGTGAGATTATAATACAAAGGTGGTGATATTTTCGTCACTAACGTTCAAAACCGCAAGAAACATGTATCACCCCTCGTGGGTCATCTTGCCAATGCAAGTGGGCCATTCCAATGCAATTGGGGCCGGGTTCGAGGCCTTGGTAACATTGGTGGAAAAATGATCCGCATCCTACTACTTCTTAGCGAAAGGTTTTCTTTTGAAAAATTTTAGCCAGCTACACTTCATGGTTGAATTGGAGGTGGTTTCTACAATACAGTATGAGAGTGATGTATAATTCCCTGCGAAACCTCTCGAGTTGAGAAATGAAATTTAAAAAATATATTAATAACAAAAATATATTTCAATTAATGTAATGTCTGCTAATTAACATTGATTAAAAATAACACAAATTTATAAAAAGCTATCTCACATATTAAGAAAGGGAAAGGTTGATGAAAATTATTGGGTGCTTCAAATCAAATATTAGCTAAAGTGGATTACTCTGTATCAAAAGCATCAACAAGTACAAAGTTCTTATTTTTGTCTTCAGCATTAGCATTATTATTGTTTATAAGTTTTCACCCATGGATGTTATGTATGAGAACTAATTTTTTTTTAATGATATCCATAATTCATTAATGTACAATTAATGAAAGAATCTCGTAATGCCGATTATGCAATAGTGAATGAGGTAATGATTGTTAGCATAGTTCCAGTTTATGTCACAAGGTTTGTTGAATTTCAACTTTAAGGTGTCGAATTTCAACTTTGAGGTATCGAATTTTGGCGAACTTTGTAGCTATTAAGCAAGTCTATAGATTAAAACTCATAACTCTATTTCACAACTCAAGCTTGTAATTTATCTTTGCAATTTCCATGTTCGTGAAAGCATTTTATATGTTTATTGATGTTGATATCTTCCTATTTTATTCTATTTTTCATTTTAAAGTTATTATATGTATACATATAGAAAATGTATATAGACGAACTTAATGGTGAACCTCATCAAAAAATTCAAACTCGAGTCGAATCTGATCATTGCCGAACCCGAACCATGTGACTTAGGCTCCAACTTCATTCCAGTTCTATAAAATGTGCAGAGGGATCAAATCATTAAATCTTTAAAGGTGCAGGTTTTTTGAGGGATTAAAATTTGAGGAAGTGTTATACCTTGATTTAATCTCTTGCTCAAGTTCTTCTCCCTTACAAAGCTTTGCACCTCCATGGATATGATCCCTCTCTGCACTTGGTAGAGCAGGAGCTAATATGGTTCTAAGATGGTTTTATGCAGAAAATACTTCCAGATTGGAGAAGAGCACACTTTCTACATTGTGATTAGCAAGCTATTCAAAAAACATAACTAGGCACATATAACCATTTTGAAAGGATTGGAATATTGCATGGTCCAATTTTATCATGATTTTATATGATGGTAATTTGGTAATTTTACTTGGTGCATGATGTGATTCATTGTCAAAGCTGTATTCTGGATTCACTCTTTCTACCATATGCGTTGCTAAGTTGTTAGAGAACTTGTTGCTGAAAGTCAGCAAGTCAGTTTCAATTTTCTAGTACTATCCCTCTAGATCCAGGACCTTTGTTGCATCTATATGAATTTTAATTTCTTTAGTCTCCTTTCCTAGCGTGAGTAGTTTCTTCTCTATGCATTGTTTTCAAGATAAGATGGGGACAATAGTGGACAAATCTTGTTCAGTCTGTATTGTTTGGAAGCAAGGGATGAAACAGTTTAAGTTTATTTATCCGGGGATGAAACTAAACCTCCAAGTTCAATTTCTAGTGCCTAACACAAATTAGTTTGAGGCAGTTAAGAGAAGACAGAAAGAAAATATGCTTGACATTTAATGACAAACATAGATTGGTAGGTTCAATTGGTATTCACAAGCATACTAATCCAGGATCCTCTCAAAAGGAGTTCAACGGTCTTTCATATGGCCCACAGTTTTACTTGTTAATAGAATAATTTGAAAACTCAGGTCTCAACTAATAGATTCTTAGAGCTATGATGGCAAATTCAAATTCAAGGGAACAAATTTTAAATACTAAGGAAAATGCGCATAATTTATGATATACACCAAATGACCTGTATATTAGTACCTCATTTTTAAGTTGCTTTATCGGTAAAAGCTTTCTTCGTTTTATAACAATTATAGCAAGTATAAATATAAATTTTGCTCATTTTGGTATCTATAAACTTCTGGTCTATTAAAATTTAAAGTCTTAGACACCAATGTTCACAACTTTTTCTTGGGGGTAGTTGGAGCAGCTTATATTTTACATATTTTTTCTTGCAAGGTTAGCATTTTCTTACAAAGTTAGCATTCATAAAACTCTTATTCGCATCCTGGCCAATATAGCTATAGCATTAGTAGTATTCTATGATATGCTTAGTGATCAGTTTTTGTAGAAGGAAGCAATTGGGCAGTAAATGTGAATATAATTGTTGTTGATAATTTCATGAGATCCTGTATTCTTCATTGGGTATTGAACTCAAAACCACTTTAAATTGCTTTGGCTTGTGGTGCCACACTCGTGACTTGTTTTCTTTTAAAAGCTCTATTTGTGCACAAAGAATTTATTAATAGCAAAAAGGAAGCATTATTTTTGCAAAAATTAAACTCTTCTAATTCTTAAATTTGTTGAACTCCCCGGTTCCATTGTGATTTTAACAACATTAGCAACATGCAGATTGACGGCTGTAACACAGCTGGTTCACCATGGCATGCTCTATGTCCCATTAGGATACACCTTTGGAGCTGGAATGTTTGAGATGGAACAAGTGAAAGGCGGCAGTCCATATGGTTCTGGAACTTTTGCTGGTGATGGCTCGCTTTTCATCAAGGAAAATATCTTGCCGTCATTGCTAAGAAACTCAAGGGGAAAGCACACAGCACAAATGTGCCTTAGACATTGCTTCAATAGCTATTTTCTAATTCGGTGCCAATTTAGCTTGATTCACATTGCCATTATTCAGTTCATAGTACAATAGTTCATATCACGTTGTTTGTGATATGGTACTTATCTCATTATTTTGGTGCATTCTATATTGTTTTTAGTTTATTAGTTGTCTGGCATTGCTATTGTAATGATGATGCACTGAACAACTTTAAAAGCTCTGAAATACCTACTAATAATTCCATCCTACCGTAACCCAGTTCTCTGGGTGCATGTTCTCGAGCGATACAGTGTGCATTTGAAAAACATGGATTGCAGGTATGTGCAGGTAGTTTTTATATTTGTTTTTTTTAAGAATTACAAACGTTTCAGGTGCTATATATAGTATACTGTGCACTAAATGGAATATATTTACATCCAATGATGATTTTAATTTAGTAACAGCCTGTTTCATCTATTTTTCAAGGGCAACTCATTTTAGTGCATTAAATTTCTCCCAACTTCTTTACTTGCCATGATTGAATGCCAAGACATCAACTTACCACTTTGGCCATCTATAATTCGGTTATAACCCTATTTTCCACATCATTTTAGTGAGAGGAACCACATGTCAACTTCCTTCAGTTGCTGGCCTGAATGTAGCCATTCTCCTTGTTTGAGCTCAGTTAGCAGTCCATCGCTCCCACAACCTTGGCAACTTGTGTACCCATTGCTCCATGCATGTGTGCATCCTATCACCTGGTATACAACCTGTCTTCTTCTTGGGAGTGATGGAGGTCAGAAGTCTAGAAGAATCCCTTCCCAAGGAGATCAGCTTGACATATCTTATCATGAATTGTTTGAAGGTCAATAATTATAGAAGCTTCCTAACTTCTCTTGGCCCTAGGTCTAGATAAATCCTCTAAATTTGGGAGAGGCCTATTTAGTGAGACCCTCTCAAGGGTGAGAAGAGGAATCAGAGAGAGATAGCCCAATAATGTTGGTAAAATATCACCAAAACACTTTTCCCTTGCATCTCCAATGAGCCTAATTTGTCTATAAGTCAAGGGATTCGAATGAATTTTCTCGACAGTAACTTAGTACTCTTGATCCATAGGCCTTTCCAAGACCTATGACAAATTGTATGTGCAAAACCTACTTAGCCTAGAAAGTATATGACACAAACATGCAAAACAAGAGTAAACAAAGAGGAAGAATGAGGTCCACCTTATCATGGAAGGTGGATGCTCAATGCTTGCGATGATATAACTCGAGATCTTGGCTTCTTGGTTCCCTTCGCTTGTGACCTACCCAAAAACAACAACAAATCACCATTTCTATATCCCTGCAAACTTATGTTAGTATTAGTACCATAATAACCTATAAACAAGTATAATAATACAAAAGAAAAATAATGTTAAGGGGGAAAATGAAAATTATTTTCATTATACCATGACAATTACAATGTTACTCCGTTTTCGTAGTCCCTATCCTTGTCTCCTCCTCTTACCAAAACTCATAATCAGACTCACTGTGCCCTGTAGCTTATCACAAGGAGAAAATAGGTTCTCAATTCAACAACATTTCGTTATGTTCGATTTTTCTCTCCTTTTTCCATTGAGAGAATTTCTTATATAGAAGGCTCTAAGGAGTGATAAGATGTATCTAGAAACTTTTTTGACCATATTTGATATGCTCCTTTCATCCTTATCTTCTAGAACTTATCATGTTTTACCTTTTCTATCATGATCCATTCGCTCTTCCAGCCCTAGTCGCTTCAACTCTCTTTTGTTGTGTAATTAGAGCATTGCAATTGTCCCTGGAAATCCAACAAGAGCATTGCAACTCTCCTCACTAGTGTTCTAGGGGCATTGAAGAGAAAAAATAGTGTTTTTGTTAGGGTTTCCATGGGGTTTCTTCTGCATTCTAGCCTTCAATTTGAGGTGTTTCCGTAGTAGACCCAAGGGGGTGTCACTTTGAGCTATGATAGACCATGAGGGTGACATTTAGAGATGTAATAGATGACTCCTAATGTATGAGGTCGGAAGAGAAGTTGATGGCAAAAATGCATTATAATAATCTTAGTGTGATAGGCAGATAAAGGGAGCCAAGGACATGGAACCTTTAGAGGGTTGAAAAGTCATAGTCTGATACATATAAGATACATCCTCAAGGTAGGCATACCCATACTCGGTACTAAAAGAATAGAGCATGGCTACCCACATAAAATACTACAAACTCATGTCATCAAGGAGTGGTCATGATACAATGTACATCTCTTTCACAGTAGATATCAATAGGGCTACGAAAACTAATGAGTGCTCAAATGTGGCCCTCAAAGTACATAATCTATTTTCCAATGCAACTTGGGAGAGGAAATGTGCATGAGTGAGGTAGCTCCATGCCCCAAGATATTTGATTCATCTCAATAGTACGACTCAACTACATGTCAATGACTGAGTTGAGGTTGAGCATACAAGCAGACTGTCTGATTACTAGGCATTGAGGGATCTCATCAACAAACACAAGGGAGACCGCCAATAATGAAAAATGGTTCCCAAGGTACCTAGCACAATCCAACATGTGCAAATGAATGAGTTGATGTCAAGCACTCAGAGAATCGGTTAACATGGGCCAATGAGTAAAACCCACTTTCAACAATGAGGAAGCCTGCCACTAACGACCGCGAGCTCCAAGGTACTAGACTGTTTCTAGATCTACATCCCAGATAAGGTGTTGGTGTTTATGGGAAGAGATTTTTCAAAGGAGGGCCTTGATGGAGATGAATCAAGTGGAGAAAGGGGAAAGGTGCCCACCAATGAAGAGTCTTTGAACATCTGCTTCAATGATTCTAATAGCAAAAGGGGATTCTCCTACACAGGGAATTGACTCATTATCATAGAAGTGCAAGTCGGTTATAAAATGTCAACCAATCGATAATGACTATTTTACATTAATGGGTGAACATCATGATATGGAAGATAAATGAGACAATAATAGTCATGGCATAAAACCAGCTTCGCCCAAGAAAGATATTGTAGTCTAATGGGGCATCAATGGCTTTGACTTTGATTGATATCTTTTTACCTCCGAGCTTCAGGACAGAGAAATACCCAACCTTCAATGTCACTATTGGGAATCAAAGCAAGAGGATTCAAAATCCTTACACAAGATTACAAATCCATCTATTTGAAGTGGATTTGATAGTGTTCTGACTAAGAAGAGGATTAAGAGGACTAAATATCAAATTGGCATAACCTTGGGCTTAGACTGGTGCAAGGAAACCTGAGAAAATTCATAGAAAACTATTGCAAGACCCTCTTTTGAGTGTTCAACACTCTGTCATTGAGAAAATAGAGAGTTGCAATGCTTTGTCATAAGACAAACAATGCTCTTTTAAGACTATAGAGGAGAGTTGAAGGGTTTTAGACCCTATTCTAAATTTTTTTCGAGCATAACATTTTAGGAAATTTTTTCCTAATACCCCTAATGATGACTCAGAAGTGAGATATTGTAGTCTAATGGGGCATCAATGGCTTTGACTTTGATTGATATATTTTTACCTCGGAGCTTCAGGATAGAGAAATACCCAACCTTCAATGTCACTATTGGGAATCAAACCAAGAGTATTCAAAATCCTTTACACAAGATTACAAATCCATCTATTTGAAGTGGGTTTGATAGTGTTCTGAGTTAACTGAGAAAAAAAGACTACGAAAAGATCATTTGGGACTCCCCAGTGGAGTCACCAATTTTGTTTAGACAAAATTTCCTTGGAAATATCCGAGTACTCTTGACCATAGGTCTGCCCAACACCTCTGATAGATGGTTTGTGTAGTACCTTCTTAACCCAAAAAGCATATTACACAAACATGCAAAACAAGAGTAAAAAAATATCAAGAATGAGGTGCACCTTATCATGGAAGGTGGATGCTCAATGCTTGCAATGAAAAAAATCCTTGTGATCTTGGCTCATTGGTTCCCTTCAGCTATGAAATGCACACAAACAATAGAAAACCACCATTTCTATATCCTTGCAAATTTATGTCAACATTAGTACCATAATAACCCAGAAAAAGCTATTAACAATGCAAAAGAAAAGTCACGTTGCTAGGGTGAAAAGCAAGATATTTTCATTATACCATAATAATAAAATGTTGCTTCCTTTTTGTAGTTCATGCCCTTGGATTCTCCTCTTGCCATAGCTCACAATTAGGCTCATCATGCTCCTCGGGTCACCCCAAAATGTCGTCGTATTGCAGATTGAATATACACCTATTGAAGGGACATTATAAATGTAACAACCTTGCTCAACCCATGGAATGTAAATAAAATGTATATGTGGAATTAGGTTGGTGAGATGGACATGTGAAGTAGGCTGGTGATCCAAGGACATATTTTAAAGCCTGTTATGCCCATATGCATGCGTGTTTCCGTGTTTTGAAGAGTCGTTGTGCATGTATACATGTGCATTTGTGTTTTGGGGATTGTATACTCGGGTGCACATGTTGCTAATTGGATGTGTGTTTTGAGGCTAGAAGGCTTAGAAGATAACACATGCATGTTAACAAAAATATAATGGTTGTGAACAAAAAATACGTAAAGAGTATGGGGGGAGAAACTCTGTGGATGGGTAAAAGGAGACTCATGTGATTTAATAATCATAAAAAAGGAGCATATGCATATAGCCAAATTCCATTAAGTGGCTTGGGGAAGTGCTAAATGGCAATAAGAAAGACATGCATATGAAAAGAGGCATGTTGGCACTTTGAAGGATTATCACCACGATGATTATTTAGGTTCATCCATTATGACAGACAGTCATGGAAGCATGGATTTAGTATGGAATGAAATCATGTAAGGGTACCTAGAAGGCCTATCAAGGAAGTGGAACTCATGGAAGCCACATGACTCTAGAACATTCTTGTCTAGCCAAGTAAGACACCCTAGATAAGGGTGTGCACTGCTTGGGTATAGCCTGCTGGGGAATGTAAGCCTTCTAGTAGGAGGATGTCAGGTTTAGTACCTTGGCTATATGAAGGAATGGAATGGTACCTGGAAGACTTGTGAGAGAAATGGAACTCCTATAAGCTGTAGGAATTTGGAACATCCTTGTTCGAATAAGATAGGGGGTTGATGGGGGATGTGATCCTACTGGTTGGAGGTTTTTGGGTTTGGTTGGTTGATAGTATCGAGCATGTACCCACATTTGGTAGAATAATTCCCATCAAGTCGAAGCCCTAGCTCGAGGGTTACACATTGTTGAGATAAAATGAAAAGCATGGTCTATGGCTTGGTGGAGTGTTGAAGGTTTGCATCCAGTTGGGAACAAATTAAAAGATAAATATTTAAATTCTATAATTATTTGCGCTACAATGTTTTATATGTGTAATGAATTGTAGCTTGAATTTTAATTACGATATTCATGTAGAATGTGAATATGCATAAGTAGTCCACCTTCACATGCATTTAGACATGTATTGTATTATGCCAGAAATTTCTAGAATAAAAGGGATTTTTTTATTACATAATACCAGTCATATCATATACATAATTGGGCCTCAACTAGAAGCTGGAATACACCAGCAGTGGGCTGGGGAACATTATGGGTGATATCAGAGCCATGGGTGCAACATTGGGCTTGTATGGGTCAAGCACATATATGGTTGTATACTGGTCATAGAAAAAATGTTTGAAAAAGTGTGGGTATGAGAATGCATGCCAAGTGTTTGTCGGAATGGCTCAAACAGAATTAAGGAAATTTTGAGAAATTTGAGGAAATTGAGGCTAAGGGTTAAATTTTTTCAATTTGAACCTTGCTTGAATGACTCCAAACTTGGTTGGATGTATTAGGAAACTTGGCTGTAACATTGGGACTACAAAGGCTAAAGACAAAGACAACCATGGAGGAATTTAGAGAAATCTAGGAAATTCCCCAACTTTTTGAGACTTTTTTTGAAATTTTATAAAAATGGATCAAAAGCACAGAGTCAAAATGGAAAATAGTCATTGATTAGTGGCAACGCCAAATATGATGGTCGAGAATGATCGTGGGTCCTCCTTTGTGGTTGAAGTTTAACAGGGGAGGGGGGTGGTGGAATGTTGTGACCCCACTGACCATTCTATTTCAAGGATCAACTGCCATAGATCGATGGTCTAGCCAATCTGGCTTTAAGATTACTGTTGTATTCATACACTTGAAAATAGTTGTTCATGTTTATTAGCCAAGCCTCAGCCACTTCCTCCTCTACTCCATAAAATGTAGGAGGCTTTATTTTTCGAAATTCCCCTTGTAGCTCCACTTTTGTCGCTTAACTTCTTTCTGATCTGATACATTATCTGACTCAGCTTCATTGTAGTTTTTATTTCTGTTACTCCGCTGAGACTGACTTCTTTCCATTATTTCAGTTTCATGGTCTCTTGTCTGTTGCTCATTTCCTTCCTGAAACTCTCTATCAGTACTTGGCTTCTTATTTCCTTGATTCTGCTTGTCTGAGAGGCTTTTTAATATCCTCTCTTTTTCTTGCATCAAACACGCATTATCATTTCCGACCCTCTCCATTTCCTCTTGTAACTTCTGTACTATATTTAAGAGGATGTTGGTTTGGTGTTGCTGCTCCTCCAACAACCTACTGGTTTGCTAGTGCTGATCCACACTCAGTTGCACCCACATCTTTGAATTCATCTCTGATCGGGGTTGGGTTTCCCCATTGTTCTGGGGTGGCTGTTGTGTTTGACGCCTTCTCATATTGTCTCCTGTTATAATTCTCTTCTTTCTCTGTGCATCAGTTTATACTCAGTTTGAAAACATAAGTTGACCCATAGGGTCCCAGCGTTACAACGTTGCTCTGATACCACTTATAACATTCATCAACTCAACATTGTAAAAATAAAAAAATAAAAAAATATTTTTCACCTTGTTTTACATAATGTAACATATATTGTTACGTCATGGCACAACACAACATGTTTTTGTCACATTTCAACATATAAAAGTCATGCAGTAAAGTATCCCATACTCAAAATTTATACTACTGATTTACTATATGATATAAATTCTAAACTCTAATGTTTATTCTTTGCGTAATATTTTGTAGCATATATAAACTATATGCAGTCTAGGCCAAGTCACCTCAGTACATACTTGACGGTACTTACACCTGGCTACAGATTTTATTACTTCTGATTTCGTGAGATAAGGTTACTTCCAAGTCTATCTACTTACCCTTGATTGTGGTACTTCACATTAACCTCATTTAATTCCTCCAGTGGATCTCTCGTACCATACTACTCCTTTGGATCTGTGTTATGACAACTGGGTAATATTGCATCGAAGGATCATTTTGTATCTACGGCTATAGATTCTCCCTCCAATCTGACTTATCATCTTAACCATAAACCCTAACGGTTTCGCTCATTTTCGTGAAGTTTTCTGGGGTTTGGCAGCTCTGCATCTCAAATCGCTTACCTTCATTGTTCATGGCTCCTTCTCATATCGAAATACAAGTATTCATGGCTTGTAATATACGCCGAGGGTGTCATGACAAGCTGGCTACACCATTCATCCGTGTTCTTTATTTCTTCTTTTCGTTGCTCTCAGAGCTGCTGCCTTCATGAACAAAGGTTTAAGGGTTGAGGTTGTGTTCGAATGGATTCCTTCCAAGTTCAAATGGGAACATTTCTTCTGCAGGCTATGCTCCACAGCCTCGCTGAGTTTCCTTACCTGTTCTGGATCAAACATTCTCAGGTTCTATGTTATTCCAAATTTCACTACCGGAATGTCGTTCAATATTTTCCACCACCAGGAGGAAAGCTAAATTTTTCCTTTGCTACATCTGCAATTTGTTTTTTCTACATTTATTAATCTTCCTTCCTCTTCTCGGTCATTGACCGCATCTTTTAACCCTACACCTATCTGTTGCAGGGTATTTATCTCTTTTTGGCACCAATTTGATATAGGTAATGAATTATAGTTTTACCCTAGCCGTTAAAAGAAATTATCTCTTCTTTTCTTAAATATTTAGCATTCAGAGTTATTCTCTAATCTTCAGCTATGATATTTTTGGCACATGTATGATTGTCTCATGACTGGTTATCATTGTCCATTTGGTACCACTATGGCATACTCCATCATTTACCAGTTTCTCATCAGATATAGTGAATTCCTATTACGGGTACCGTGAATGGCTTCCACTCTGATTTGCCTTAGTCTTCACGTTCATGTGTTAAATTCCATCATAAATACTTGTTTATTATATTCTTGTAGTTCTGAGTTTATAAATATTTGTATATGGATTTTGTTCACATATATTCAAACTCGACTAGCGGAGTCAAAAGCTCATTCATAAGTCTAGGACAGAGTAATTATTATCAGTTTATCATTTTTGTTTAAATCCCTTCGAAGGCTCTGTAATAATTTGAGGGTTTTTACTCAAGTACCTCTTTATAACACAATATTTGTATATCCTGCAGTTTTAATCCTCTGCTCTAGTAGCTCAAGGATATTATCATATCTGTAAACTTGTTTCTTCCGAAATATTATTTGAACCATATGCATATTGAATTTTTTTGTAACAAATGATTGGTTATGGTTTGTGATTTACAATTATCATGGTTTTTCTAAATTCGATGTAATGTATTAGTTGCTACTTAGGTAGCTCTGTTGTGATTATATGTAGGATGTTAAAGTCGACTGGACTGACTTTTCCTCCAGTCCGTGTATAGTTTTTGTTTGTTGGAACAATAACCTGAGTACCGAAGCCTCTGTGCTCTGGAATTTAGGTAGATTCCTGTTAGCAATTCATATCTGAATTCCTTTCCTATTTTCTTGTTTACAACTAAGTTAATATTTCACAAATATTGCCCAGTTTGTCTTATATTCAAGATATGTATATACTAATGGTTAATAAAACTCAGTCTTTGGGCTAACTGTAATTTTTCTACGTTGTATTGCTAATTTTTGCTGTAGAACAGAAATACTTCTTTTGCCCATAATTTAATAGGACAGAAAAGAGTTTGTACCGAGCATAGTGTGGAATTTTCACATTTAAGTAAAACATTCTAGAATATGTTATCCTCTGTTCTTATTGCCTGTAGAATTTTCTTTTTAAGATACTGTAAACAATAACTAGAATTATTTAGCAGGTTAACACATTATTCTTCCTACTTCAAACTGAAGATCTTCCTCAATAGTTTTCAACCATATTTATTCAAACTATATATGACACAGTAATTTCTTACTAAGTACATAGTATTAAGAAATAAATCTAGCAGTTTGTACAATAACATCTCCTTTTCCTAATCGTAGAATTTTCCTGTAATTCTTTCTTTAAACAGCAATTTCCAGAGTTTACTTCTCTAAAACAACAACATAATTTTACTTATTTGTAATTGACTTTGGCTGTCCTCCATACCATGTATGAGGCAATCACGTCCTCATACCTCCTGTGCTCCACTCCTGAGCCAAGTAGAAAGAAACAATGCTCGGAAGGGAGCTCAGGACTTCGGTCCAATCCACCTTCCAGAAGTTTATAGGATAGCTAAGAGGATTTTCCACTGGTTTCCACCAGCTCGGGAATTCAATCTCTCTCTCCTTTCTTCACTTTGTAGCACATAAGTCAGAACCCCTCTTCCTCACAGGGATCTTGCCTTTATCCACCGAGGAAGAGTAACTGACCAAAACTGTTCCCTTCAACTACTTCTCAGTTGCAATAAAATATTTTTTTTTACCATCAATCTTTCAATTATGGAACCAATTCCATAACCAATTTTATTTACTCAAATTAAATCTCTATCTGTAATATACTATTTCAAATTAATAACAGTAAATTGACTTAAATTCTTAACAATAAACTTAATCATCAATTAACATTTAAACTAGCCGTTACAAATTCCCATGGGCTTCAAAGTGAGACTAGGCGGTGGTCTATTCCCAAGACCCCCTGGAATGATAGAATCTATCATATTTGCGATTCTAAGCAGGTGGAAGATGAAAATCAATTCCATTTTATAATTTCCAACTCTTACTCACATTTGCTCTCAATTCCCTACCATCTACCACACTTCCAATCTTCTTGACCTATCACTACAAGGAAAAGACCCTCTAGCAGATTTTTTTGAGGAACCCCTTATAAAAATAGCCCAGACATCTATTTCTGGCGGAGGTTCCTAGAGGAGGTTGGCGGGCGGAGGTTTTTGTGGATGTATTTTTTCCAGTGCTCTTATCACCGAAAAATGCACTGGTGTGTTCAAGACGACATAACACCGGTGCGGTTAAAAATTTGGCACACCGGACACCATGCGCTCCATACACACATGCCCCATGCATTGTAATTCTGTAGAGTACTGGTACTTTACATAACTTCTGCACTGGTGTGGAATCAAGAAAACGCACCGGGGCATCAATAAAATGCGCGCACCTATAGATGGTTAAATAAAAAAAATAAGGGAAAAAAAACCGCATAAAACATTATCACACCGGAAACCGTGCGCTCTGTACACACCCGCCGGGTGCCTTTTATTAAGGAAAAACACCGGTGCGTGTTAACTCGTCAGCACTGGTGTCTCATAAAAATCACGCGAACAGAAACCGCGCGAGCTGGAATGAATGAAATGCACCGGGGCCCCATAAATTCCATGCACCGGAAAAGGGTTAAAAAAACAAAATTACGCCCAAAAAACCGCACAAATCATTGGTTCACCAGGCATCATTCCCGGTGCGTCTTATTACTGTAGAACACCGGTGTGTTACCTCTAATCTGCCCCGATGTCTCATAAAAAGCGCGTGGAACAGAAACTGCCCAGTGCGGAATTAATGAAACGCATCGGGGCTCTAGTAATACCGCGCATCGGAAAAGGGTTTAAAAAAACAAAATTGCGGCCAAAAAACCACAGAAATCATTGGTTCACTGGAGAACGTTCCCGGTGCGTCTTATTACTGTAGAGCACCAGTGTGTTACTTCTAAGCCACCCCGGTGTCTCATAAAAAGTGCTTGGAACAGAAACCGCCTAGTGCGGAATTACTAAAACACACTGGGGTTCCAGTAATACCGCGCATCGGAAAAGGGTTAAAAAAATAAAATTACTGCCAAAAAACCACAGAAATCATTGATTCACCGGACAACGTTCCCAGTGCGTCTTATTACTGTAGAGCACCAGTGTGTTACCGCTAATCCGCCCCAGTGTCTCATAAAAAATGCGCGGAACAGAAACCGCCCGGTGCAGAATGATCGAAACGCATCGGGGCCCCATTAATGCCGCGCACCGGAAAAGGGTTTAAAAAAAGCAAAATTATGGCCAAAAAAACGCACAAATCATTGGTTCACCGGAAAGCGTGCTTGATGCGTCTTATTATTGTAGAGCACCAATGCATTACCGCTAGGCCGCCCCGGTGCCTCCTAAATGCGCGCAAAAACAGAAACTGCCCAGGGCGGCATAGTGCAAACGCACCGGTACGCCAATAAAAACCACGCGCATCGGAACAGGGTTAAATAAAAAAAAATTACGGCCAAAAAACCTCATTTTTCATTTTTGTTAGTGCTATAGATCTCTCAAGCACCTGTGCAAGTTATCCTTGTTTGAGTCGCACTGACATCCGTGCTCCCATTGCACTTATTGCATGCACTGCTGCTGTGCATTGTCACCAATCTCCAGCTTGAATTTTATAAAACAGTGGAAAATTTTTCTTTTGCAAATTGTACAGCCAATATTCCTCCTCGACGGGTATATGTACAGGTATTTTTCTTGTTTTTCCATAATTAAACCTTTTAGCAGATTAGAATTTAAAAAACCTTAAAATTAACCATTTAAAAAAAAAAAAAAAAATTGTCACGTGGTGCGCTCGAGTCATTCAGCTCACACCGGTTTGCGGTGCTGCCTGTAAATTTACAGGCTGCACCACAACTGGTGCTGACGGTATCTGCACCGGTTCCAGCGTGGTACTTCACAATGCACCACATTATTTTACAAAAATTTAAAAAGTGTGGTGCGGTCGGTTACCAGGCCGCACCGTTGACAATGGTGTATCACGGCAACTCGGTGCGTTGACGGATTTATAAGCCCCAAGGCGGGTAATGTTTTCAGTGCACCAAAACCGCAATTCGACATTCTCAATGGTTCGAGCTGGTAAACCGGTGCTAAGGGCATCCGCACCGATTCCGGGGCGGATACCACAGGCGCACCGTGTTATTTAAATTTCTTTAAAAAGAGTGGTGCGGTCAGCTACCTGGCCACACCGTTGACCTAGTTCAATTGTGGTGGAGAGGTGCATTGACTGAGATAACCGCCCCGGGCTAGCTATTTTTGTCAGCGCACAACTTACCGTATTTGGCCTAGGTCAACGGTGTGGTGCGACATCTTAAAATACCGCACCGACGACTATGTATGGTAGCAGGAGGGCGGTGTGCTGACTTAGTTATAAGCCCCGGGCGGATAGTGAAGTCAGCGCACCAGCCTCCTGACACTGCACGTAGTGAATGGTGTGCTAAAAATTTTTTCTGGAGCACCGCTTCCGGTGCGGTCGATATCATGAGGTGCATCATATCCGGTGTGCTCTGTGGTGTGACGCACCGGGACCGGTGCATGATTGTGTTTTTGGTGCACCGACTCTTGTTTTATTTATTTTTCAAAAAATAAATATATACTTATATTTGTAAATACATGTGTAATTTAATTAAAAAAATTGTGTTTAATATGTCAATCATTGAGAGATGTGAAAGGAGAGAAGAGGGGCAACAACAACAAAAACAAGCGGAACAGTATAACATGGTTCTCCTGTGGGAGGCAAGGGAGAGGGAGAGAGATGCATACCCTCGCCCTATTACAGCAGCAATGCAGGAGCTCCTTAGGCAGGTAGGCCTCCTCAAGTTCTATGAGGAGGCTACTTCCCTAAAGTCCCATAGTTTGTTTTTGAGACATCTTATCCGAAGGTGGAATGCCCGGCAACAGGCTTTCCGGGTTGGTATCAACCAGTGGTACATGCCCACTGAGGAGAATGTATATTTTATTACAGGGCTATCAAGGAGAGGGGTGGATTTTCCCTCGTTCCTTGAGGTTCTAGCTGGCTTTGTGGCAGGGATTCAGTTAGTTTACTCCCAGAGATACATTGGAGAAAATTTAGTATCTTCTGCAGAGTTTGAGGTCGCTGGAGGGCAGTTACGTATTGGTGCGTTTGGTCGTGAGGAGGTCCAGTGTCTCTCACTTATCATTTCGACCATTTCGCACAAAAACAGTGATGGGAAACACATTAGTTTCCAGCTTTTATATTATGTTGATTCTTTACTACAACGGCCACGACTTGTCAGGTGGTTTGCCATTTTTTGCAGTAGTTCAAGCATAAGGGAGGGTCAACTTCCCTTTTGCTTCAGAGCTTTTTTGTTTATTTTTTGAGAGGTTTCCAGAGACAAGGCCTTCTTTTCTTCGGTAGCCTCATAGGCCGATTACTGAGGCATGTATGCACATGTGAAGGAAGATGATGCCCAAGATGGAGGAGACTCTTTTTCCAGCGAGGATATCAAATGATGCACTGGAGTTGCTAGCCAATGTTGATGAGAATCCCTTCATTTTGGTCCTCTGTCCTTATGCAGGGTTGAATTAGCGAGGGTGTGCCAACATTATCTTCATAGCTGATGAGCCGCCATATGATAGAGGTAATATTACTGTTTTATTTAAATTTATTCTAACATTTTCTTTAACTTGTCTTTATTAAATTGTGTAATAAAATCCTCTAATTATTGTTGTGTACTTGTATATATTTTGCAGACATTGGCTCTTTTGATGGTGAGGAGATGCCCCCACCACCACCTGATCCAGGCGTGGATCCTCATGATGAGGATGAGGGAATGCTAGATATTGTCGAGGATCATTAGGAGGCTGGTCCAGATCAGAGACGTGCTCCTGCTGGTGCGCCGGTGCACGGTTGACGTCTTAGTGATGCTAAATACAGGATGGAGTTGGGCGACCAACTCATTGCATTGATTGTTGAGGCGAGCATCAGGCCCGCTGATTTCAGAGACATAGAGGCCAATGACAGGCTATTACGGATGTGGAGAGGCATGCCGCGTGACATGTACAGCCTGATGCGGCATGTCGTAGGAGTTACAACAAATTTTATGCGACCGACGAGGATTGTTGCACGTTACGATCGAGCCGCAGCACATGATGGACAGTCTGCAAGGCGCAGCGTACCATCATCTCATGATCATTCACAGCCTCGCGTCGCGCCAGATTTGCATGAGCCTCCACTAGCATCTACTAGCAGTCATCATGGAGATGAGGCTGGACCATCGGCCACTTGTACTAATATTGATGTTGTACTACCACCACCTGATCCATGACATTTATATTACATTTGTATATTTTTAACATTATTCAGTTATATATATATATATATATATATATATTATGGTCCATGTATTTTATGTTCATGTTGCAGTTGTACTTAATTTACATGTTGGTGATCATCATGATGTGTATGTTGTTAGGTCATGTTAGATATGTTCATTTAATGTGCAGCTTGTAGATAGATGTGTATGTGATAGAATGAGATGTATATTTAACATGAGATTTATATTTTATGTTTGTGTTGTACTGATGATGTTAATAGATAATGTTAATTGTGTTTTGTTAGATGATCATGATCACGATGATGCAGTTAGCGATTTTGAATGTGTTTTTTAGTCAAATATGATATTTGTACGATGGTTATCATGAACGTGATGTTTATTAATTTATTGGGGCATATTTTTGGCATATTTTATTTTAAATGATCGGGATAAGGCACACTTCTACCATTTAACCGTCTAAATTCTTTCCTGTCACTATTCCATTTCATCCTGTTTTGTTCGTACAATTCGACCCATGGTTGTGTCGCTTCAGAATTGTAAAGAATGAATTTATTGATTGCTTCAATTTCTGCATTCGCTGATGAAATCAAACCAACATTATATAGTACTTAGAGATCAAAATATACATTATATCGAAGTTCAACATGAATATTAATTAATTTTTGTAAATTTGAAAAATTATAAGTCGCTTACTCTTTATCAAGCGCTTTTTATCCACTTGTTTGGAGCAACTCTCCTTCTCTTTTGTCTTCATCCAATTCATCACCCCAAATCACCGCACCTGGTCTGTTGTCGATCTGCTTGATGTACTCACTGGCATAGTAGAAAGACTCATACGATATGTACCCCTCTGCCATAGACCCCTCGGGTTTTTCCCTTTGTCGAACAAAACCTTTCAATTTCTCCATGTACCTCTCTAAGAAGAACATCCAATGACAAGAAACAACCCCAACTAATTCAACCTCATCTACCAGGTGGATTAGAAGATGAACCTGTAAGTCCATGAAACTCGTCGGCAGTTCCTTCTCAAACATACAAACAATCTCAACTATCTCTTGACGCCACCATGGAATGCTAGCCACATGAATCTCCTTTGACGTGATCCAACGTACAAATGCAGATAATTTAGATATGGCATGTCCTAGGTCTTGAGGGAATTCATGTTTCACACACCCATGCACAAACAAAGGATAATGACACTGCAAAGTTATAAACACGTGCAATAATATACAAAATTAGTTATGTTTTATGATCCCCACATGGGATAAAATTTATTAATATAACAAATAATAAAATCATGCTTTTTACATTATACGTGCTCTTAGAAGATTCAAATGGTCATGCGATTTCAACCCCGACAAATGGTCATCCATGGTGAAGCAGCGCCATAGTGAAGACTCGTATGAAGTTGGCACCCTCACATCCATTATAACTTCCTTTGCCAAAGATATATCATCTTTTTTAAAAATCCATGGGACATCACCTTCTTTGAAAAACCATGAATTAGAGGGACCATCGCCTGCCTCTGATCCCGTACTTTCTAATCTTCTTGGCCAATATTTATTTTTAGTTTTTGAAGTAATAAGATCTTTTCTAATAGCCAATGTGTCACTTTGTTTCGATGATATGTGCCTCCATAAAGAAGATGAAACTTTTTTAAATATATGCATGAGATCTAATAAGTGGGAAATCTTAAGATGCTCCCAATATGGGAGGTCATAAAAGATAGGTTTCCTTTTCATCCCAATGGGCAATTTCTCAACATAGGTGTTGAAGAAATCTGGATCATCGAACTTAGGCTCCCCATTTGAATCGAACATTTCTATGAACTCCTTCTCCTTCTCTCTCTCATATGCTCTAAGCCATTCAGCTGGTGTCATTATTGGAGGCCCTTGGGTTCTCTCTCTTTTACCATTGAAAGCGGATGCTACTCTTCTGTAAGGGTGTTGTTCTGGTAGGAATATCCTAGAGAAATCATACAGTAGCTTTCGTAGGTCCTTGGACCGTCTAGCTTTCAGAGAAGGTCCACAACATTTACATCCAAAATACCTTTTTGTTACAAGACCTGCGAGATTATATTTGTATACATTAATTAATATGCATGGCATGTTAAAGAATATCATGAAGATCAAAACAAATATTATTACAACGAATTAAATAACTAATATGTGAAAGAATATTGTTACATTTTATATAAACAAATCAATAAATTAAACATGTAATTTACCAGAGAAAATTCCTAAGCCTGGATAATCATGTATCGTGTAAGCACATATGCCATACAACGTAAAACTCCTCTCTGCTGCGATGGGTCTTGATACATCGTATACATTTATCCCATCCCATAATTCCCTCAATTCATCTACCAGTGGTTGTAAGTAGACATCCATATTCTTCACTTGTCTTCTACTAGGGACCATGAGAGCCAACATAAGATGTTCATTCTTCACGGAAAACCATGGGGGGATATTTTTATTGATCACTACTACAGGTCAAACAAAATAGTTGGTGTTCTGGAGGGAATACGGGTTGATGCCATCCATGGCTATGTTGAGTCGTAGACTTCGTACTTCATTCTTGAATTTTTTGGGCCATGTATCCTCTATATGCTTCATGGCTATTGAATCAGTTGGGATTCACATAACTCCCAACTCACCTCTGTGTGAGGCATGCCATCCCTTCAACATAGCTAATTCTTTGCAATGAAAGAGCCTTTGAATCCTTGGGATTACAGGCATGTGCCTCAATATCTTGAAAGGAGGACCAGTACGCGATTTACCCTTCTTTTTTTATTTATCATACCTGTCATGCCCACATTTTGGACACATATCTTTGTTTGCATATTCTCCTCTATATAGAATACAATCATTTGGACATGCATGATATGATATGTACTCAACACCCAACATTTTCAACAATTTATTTGCCTCTTCGCAGCTACCAGGCAAGACATTATCACTCGGAAGAACCTTATCTTTGAATAACCTGTAGTTGGTGATCATGGAAAAATATATTAATATTAAATGTACATTAATGTTGATATAATTATTAACGTTCATAAAATTTAACATTTGTAATGTTCATTGCAGTGTACTGATTATATTTCAAATTTATATAAGGGGAGTACTTTATGGTAACTTACCTCAAAAGTTCCGAGAAACATGCATTCGACAAGCCAAACTTTGCTTTCAATTTGTACAGTAACATTGTTGTCCCCAACTGGGTAGACTTTGACTGACCGCCAGGTCCAAAGAGAGGGGTGGTGGAAGCAAATTTAAGGCTTTCGAAAAAGGTGTCAGCGATATGAGCATCATCCCCTAGCTGATCATCATTTTGGAATGCATCTAACAACATTGTCTCCATGGCAGTCGTATCCCTTAATTAATCATCCATACCAACCTCTATTTGATTGTCTCCATTGCCAGCTTGTGAAGAACTACTATTGTTGTAGTCATTCCTAATTGGTGAATCTGGACGTAGTGGGAATTGAATTGGTGGTTGATTCAACCATTCTTGGTATCGTTCCTCTCCAATTTTTTCTCTTAATTCAGTCTTCTCTCGATTTGACATTGTCGTGGGGTGCAACAGAAGATGGTAGGTAGGTCGTTCATCATCACTAGAATCCTAATAATTAAAAAAAAAATTGAACATGATTAGTACAAAATATATGATATCAATTAGTAACCACGTTGACAATATTGCATGATTATAAATTGGTTTGACATTGAAATAATTACATATTAATCAATATATATACCAAACAATTATAATTATAATTACCATCATTGTCCCGGGATTGTGGCTAGAAGATGCAATATTGTTACAATTGGCAGGGTGAAGTGGCTGCCCATTTTCATCTACCAAATGCACCTTGCAGTATGCAGCTCCTGATAAGAACTTCTGACGTTTTGGAACAGTTTGAATATTTTGTGCATCTGAACTCAATGCTAAATCGGCATAAACCTGCAAATTTTTATACATTATAAATTTAATTAAGTTGTGTGTGATTGACTGCATGGATAAAAAACATATATAAATTCAATTAGATAGTGAAAAAATAAAACAAATCTGAAGTAAATATTACGTCTCTACATGGATAGGGAGAACTCTGCGATGGACTTTGAGAAATATTATGGAACAAGCTGGATTTTGAAGAATTTTCCATTCCATATAATATATGATATTTTCTCCCTGCATTTGAGCAAAACAACAATAAATTTTGGTGCACAAACTTCAATGTCATTCCAGTGCGTAATGTATAGATAATCGCATCGGTGAGTTTTTTATTTTGCGCACTAGTGTCGTTTTATAAAACAACAACTGGTGCAATTAAATTAAAGGACGCATCAGTAAACGAATAACCACAAATAAAAAAAGCGCAACCCTATTTTCTTTAAGTGAAAAAAAAAAATTGGTAAATTGAAAAATGGGTGACAAAATATTTTCAAAAATCTAATTTCTCAAAACATTTCTTTAAATACTAAACACCTTTCATTATTTCACTATTTTCGCAAAAAATTTCAGCCAGAGATTTGCAGGATACATACCTGGAGCAAACAGAACACGAGAGCACTGTGGAGCAGGGAAATACGTTCGAACAGAAGTATTCAGACAATTAGAATTCCAAACCTCTGGTTAGTCAAACCCTGTACCATAGAATTTCAAATGATGTGAGTAAGTATATTGATTTTTTGTACTTTTTCTGCAGTTTTTATTATGCAGTAAAATAAGAAATCTAAGTCTATTATTTTTTTTTTTACTTTTTTCTTGTATTTTTTTTTTATCGAGTAAAATAAAAAAAATCAAAGCTTATTGTTTTTTAAACCTTTTTTCCTTCTTCTTCTTCTTCTTCTTCTTCTTCTTCTTCTTTTTTTTTTTTTTTGCGGTTTTTTTTACCTTTTCTATAGTTTTTAGAAACAAAAATAAAAAAGAAATCCATTTTTACAAACAAAACCCTAGATTCTTTTTGTTTCTACCCTTTCTTCTCCCTCTTTCTTTTCAATTTAGATTCATAGGGTTTGTATAGTCATAAGACATCCAACCCACGGGATGACTTGCATATTCGGATCCCAATCCATGTTGGCCCTTATGTCAATCTTAAAAAAATACAAATTTTTTTTCTTCGGTGCGCCCTGTGTAACAGAGTGCACCGGTGCACTCCTTTATAGCAGCGCACCGCAAAAGTACAGTGAAAAAAAATGTTTTTATCATTATGCCATACGTAACATATGGCATCGATGCACTATTGCATTATGGCGCACCGCAAACGTGTTGTTTTGCAAAAAAAACCATTTTAGAAACAAACCCTACATTCTTTTTGTTTCTGCCCTTTCTTCTTCCACTTTCTGTGATTTCATAATTAGGGCTTTTCAATTTATATTTATAGGATTTTTATTGCTAAATGTAAGCCTAAGACATCCAACCAACTTGAAGACTTGCATAGTCGGATACCAATCCATGTCGGCCCTTGCATCAATTTTAAAAAAATACAGACTTTTTTTCGTCAGTGCATCCTGCGTAACATAGCACACCAGTGCGCTCGGTTATAGCAGCGCACCGCGAAAGTACAGTGATAAAAAATAAAAAAATAAAATGTGTTTTTATCAGTGCACCATATGTAACATATGGCATCGATGCACTATTTCATTATGGTGCACCGCAAACGTGTTGTTTTAAAAAAAAAAACTATTTTAGAAACAAACCCTACATTCTTTTTGTTTTTTCCCTTTCTTCTCCCACTTTCTGTGATTTTGGAATTAGGACTTTTCAATTTATATTTATAGGGTTTGTATTGCTAAATATAAGCCTAAGACATGCAACCAACGGGAGGACCTACATAGTTTGATCCCAATCCATGTCTGCCCTTGCGTAAAAAAAAAAAAAAAAAAAATGTTGGTACGCCCCGTGCGGAATACCGCACCGGTGCTCTCGGTTCTCCCAATGCGCCATGCAATTACTGTGATAAAAAATTAGAAAAACAAAATAATTTTTCAGTGCGCCATTTGTAAAATATGCAGTCGGTGCACTATTTCATTATGGCGCATCGCGAACATTTTGTTTCGAAAAAAAAAACTTTCAAGAGATACAAACCTTACATTGTTTTTGTTTCTCCCCTTTCTTCTTCCTCTTTCTGTGATTTTAGAATTAGGGCTTTTCAATTTAGATTTATAGGGTTTATAGTGCTAAATATAGACCTAAGAAATCCAACCGACGAGACGATTAGCATAGTTAGATCCCAATCCATGTGGGCCCTAGCATGAATTTAAAAAAAAAATAGATTTTTTTATCGGTGCACCTGGAGTACGTAGCGCACCGGGGCTCTTTATTTTACAGGGACACCACACAATGTAATGTGATAATTTTTTTTTTTTTAATCGGTGCGCCATATGTAAAATATGGCACCGATTTCTGCTAAAAAACTAACGCTAGACAATTTTTATTATTTTAGCATGGTTAACCGGTGCAGTCATTGACATGTAACACACTGGTGCTCCTTGTTGACATATAACACCATATGGTATATTATACTATTATGGCAGTGCGTTTGGAAGAGAGACACGCACCGGCATCGGTGCGTAAACCATGAATGGCTCACCAATTTTTTGAGATTTTTTGTTTACTTGAAAAGTTGACAATTTATTTATAAATATATTATTGAATGATATGGTACATGTTTGAGATTGATAAAGAAATGAGTGACAAGAGATCAAGTAACAAAAATAATGATAAACATCAAGAAAAGCAAAAAAGGCAAGTTCTTTGTAAATTTTTTACAAAAAAATTATTTTTGAACTATATGTAAGTTTAACTAATATGTATTGTTTACTGTGTATTATGTAGAGCCACAAAATGACGAATCTTGATAAGATTATTTCTGATCTAGGACCAGAAGAGCATAAAATCTTGATGGAAAAATTGCAAAAGGATGAATCAGGTGAATGAAAAAATACTATCGATCCAATATGAGTTTCTTTTTTTAGTTTTCATTAATAATATAATTAAAATTATTAGATAACATGTGTGAAACAGTCTATCAATTCACATCTGTTTAATGTTCTACATGGACCAACAACTCAAAAAAGGAATGTTGTTCTAAGAAAATAAAATAAAATAGAACATGCAAATAAAAATGAATTTCTCCTTAGCTCATCTGGAGTGGTGCTGGAGGTTAACGAAAGGGGGAAAAACTTTTACAAAAGTTTGAGGGCTCTAGTGGAACAAATGTATAGACGTTCTTTCCACTTACAATACAAAAACCAATCCAATGATTCCAAGAACCAAATTTTATCTAAACTACAGGAAGAGTTTCCAGAGAATTGGTCAATGAGACATGTCAGACTTTTAATAGCAAAAACGTACAACAACAAAAAAAAAGGAATGAAAAAGTAATATTCCTTTAAATGTTTGTCTAGAATTATTTATAAATATCACTTTTGTTATATTTACTTTTCATATATCAATATAAAAATTAAATAGTTTATTGTCATGTTACATTTTCTGGAAGATTATGAAAATCTCAAAAGATGAACGAGCTGATATCAAAAATATGCCAGTAGGAATGTCCAAAAAGGTGTACAAGGAGATGGTCAAAGAAATGAACAAAATTGCATCGCGGGAGGAGCCATCTCAACAACAACGTGCTTCAAATGTAATATGTAATCATTGATTTTTTTGATCATTAGGTAAAATAAATAAACAATTTAGCATTAAATATTAATTTTCAAGTATTTTCTTGTAGAAAAGAAAAGAAAATGGAACCCATTCAGCACATAAAATAGGATGACAAGGAAGAAAATGATTGATATCTAAGTTTGTGAGTAATTGTTACTTCCTTATAACAACTTAACTAGATTTCATTTTTGTATTTTTTAAGTTGTTTTACAAAAATCATCATTGAATGTATTCAAACAGGTGCTAACATACAAAGAAGAACCATCAGAGGAATTGATTGAAATTGGGTTAAATATGGGTTGTGCATATATATTGGCATATCAGAACTTAATTGTGGAATTTGTAAGCATCTATCGATCTTGTTTTACTTAGCTCCATATATAATTAATAGAAAAAATAAATCTTTTATATTAAATCTATGATTTTTTATGGGGTATATAACTTGCAGGAAACAAAGTATGGCACTGTGCCAACAGATCAAATCTTGAAAGATGGCATGTTACATGGTTTTGAAAGAATGTGTATAGTTTATGAGTCAATTTTTCCATTGGTACGTCATCTCTTTTCGATTTACCTTGATGTATATTATTTAATATTGCAATTTTCATTATTCTCACCAATTTATATACACTCATTACAGTTTATTTTTATGTTTCTAGATGGAAGGTGAAGAAGAAGAAAATAATCAACACCATGAACAAAACATTTCTGAAAATAACCCAAGTCATGGAAGTAGCTCTAGTAGTGACAACAGTTCAAGCGAAGAATGATGATCACTATGTTTGGATATAAAAGCAAGGCGTTGTATTTTTTGAAAAATGTCTGTGAAATCAGACATTTTAATGGACATAATGTCCAAATTGAAAGATAAAGGGATACCAATAACTGTCCCATTTTGTATGACAAAGAATGTCTTATTCAAATATATATATAATAATAATAATAATAATAATAATAATAAAAACTTTTAATTTATTCTATTGCGTTCTCTATTGTCGCTATTGCGTTCTCCATTGTCATTCTCAAATGCATTAATAAAAATTTAATTCATATGAATATTGTTATAAGATATATATGTGTCGAATTTTGATGAATAATGAATTTCAAAAAACCACAATAATTTTGATATGATATAACAAATTAATCCAAACATCACATTCAAAGGCATTAATAAAAATTTAATTAATATGAATATTGTTATAATATGTGTCGACTTTTAATGAATAATGAATTTAAAACAATCACAATAATTTCACTGTCGCAGGTCGATGTTTCTAAAAAATACAAAATGAAAACCGGTGCGTGAATACTTACACTGGTGCACTTGTATTCTTAAGCGCCTCGGTGCGTTTTTATGACCTATGGGCACTGCACAAATACCAAAACTAGTTAAAAATATTGAGGCATTTGTACGGTACGGCTCTCCGGTGCGTTTATGTCTATCTACGCATTGGTGCCTTTTTACGACCTATTAGCACCGAAAAAATACAGATACCAATTATAAATCTCGGTGCGTTTGTGTGATACTATGCACCGGGGCATTTTTGTGTCTATACGCACTAGTGCATTTAGGGACCTATGGGCACCACACGGATACCGATACCAATTATAAATCTCTGTGCATTTGTGTGATACTGCGTACCGGGGTGTTTAAGAGTCTATACGCACTGGTGTATTTGTATGACATATTTGCACTGCACGAATACTGATACCAATTATAAAGCTCGGTGCATTTTTGTGAAAGGATGCACCGGTGTGTTTCTATAAGTCTACGCACCAGCGCGTTGATACAACCTATGGGAATCACTCAATTCCCAAGACCAATTATAACTTCTCTGTGCATTGTATCACCAACACTACAAAAGGTGTTGTTTTATACCTTAACGGCCCGGTGCATTCTCCTTAGACCGCCCTGGGGCGCCGTTCATAGGTATGCACTGGTGCGTTAAATCCTGATTAGCGCACTAATGAAAAAAACATCTGTAATAACCTCCGGCCGCCCATTTTTTTTTGGTTGTGTTGAATTTCTGTTAAAAGCTCTGCCAAAACCTCCGTAACCATAAACGGATGTGGTAGCATATGTTTTTTTGACAATTTTGGAAAATTTTATAACACTAAAAACGTCCTTTATAACCTCCGCTAGAGGGTCTTTTCCTTGTAGTGTATTAAGCCAACCCACCTATAACGATCTTGGAGCACTTATTTCCCTTCTCTTTGACCATAGAAACAAGATTTTAAAGAATCAAACTTAGATTTTTTCTCCTCTCTTAAGATTCAATAGTTTGCATGGTCTTAACGGACAGTAACCATCATCATCATCATAATTATTAATTTAAAATAACAAATTCATAAATTGAAATTTTCCTTGCGTTTTATTATAATTAGTATTTTTAATTAATATATAAAAATAAATTAATAAAATTATATGTTAAAGATAAAATTTAATTTAAATTTTTTATTAAATTTTAAATTATTTTAATAATTTTTTATTAATATTATAAAAAATATATAATAATAATAATTATTATATTATATAAATAAAATTTATAATGTATAATATATTATTAAAAAACCATTAAAAATATAATAAAAAGCAATAAAATAATAATTAATAAATTACACTCAAACTAACTCAAACTACGACCATAGTTGTGGGGTTGTGATAATGTTATGCATCACTAGTTAAATTTCCCCACAAGAATGATTTCTTATGTGAATAACGTATTAACCACATCATCACTTTTATAATGTCGATGTTGTAAGTGTGATGAGTGAAAATGGCTGCCACGTCTATAATGTAAATTCAACGAGTGTAAGTAGGGTTTACTTTGGAATCATTAAAAAGCCAATTCAAATCAAAAGGCATAAATAAATGAGTATTCTTTGTAGCATCAATTGTGGAAAGTATGAAAATATATTTTAATTATGAACTTAGGTCTTCAACCTAAAGGGAGTGCACATCACCAAATGATACTCAAAGCTCATTTGTCCACATGACACCATTCATAACCAATTAAAATTTGAGGTCTCTTTTCTCTATCTTATTAAAATGATATATTTATATTTAATACTTTTTCGTATTATTTTTTTTTTTTTCTGAATAAGGCTAATTCTATTAAGAGAAAACATATGGTACAATCAGCGCTTGCATGCAAGCGAAGCAGAGAAGCAGGGGAGCCGGAGGAGAAAGGCTATCAACCCTGCCCCAGAATAACAGCTAAGGAAAGAGCAACAAGATAACAAGGAAGCAGAAAGTACGAGAGCTGGACAGAGGTATCTACCCAGAATGGGTGGATACTTCCAACCGACATTTTTTCCCTTTTTTCTTGCTTACTTTGACCCAATCAGTGGAACCTGGCTGGGCTGAGACCAGTTGAAGACTATTCTGCACTGAGCGCAGAATATCCTTATTAGAGTCAGAGGACGAAGACACATGTGAGCATTTCTGGATGAATGGAGGGGCTGAGGGATCCGCAGGACTGGCAGTGGGCGCGTCCATCGAAGTCCCAACATTCTCCCCATCAGCATCAATTTCCTCCTCATCCGAGCAGGAGGAGTCTGTGTCTTCCAAAGGGGGGGGAGGAACACAAGAATTCCAGTGCTTAGATTTGGATTTGCGATTGGGATTCATCCTTTTGTTGGGGAACTGAGTGCAAGAATTTTGGAGATGCCCTGTTTGATGACAATGGCGACATCGGAAGGCCATATTCTCGTAGTCCAAGGTTTGTGTCCAGTGGAAGTCCCCAATTTTGAGGTTGATCTGATCCGGCAGACCTTTGCTGATGTCTATTTCTGCGCATAATCTTTCGTAGGTGTAGAGTCCATTCTCCCTTCTTGAGGTATCTGTAGTGAGATAGTGGCCTAAGGTGTCGCCAATGCTTAAAAATACCGAGAGATGCCATAGATGTGCTGGAAGGTTAGGGAGTCTAACCCAGATGGGTATTTTGGTGATGACCGCAGTAGAGGGGTCGAAATCTGGAAACCAAGGGGTGAGGAAAAGCCCAGCCGAGCCCCAGAACCAAGGGCCTCCCGTTAAGGCTTTCTGGTAATCTTCACTTACGGAAAAAGCCACAATGAAGAAGCCTTTGGAGCATAAGAAGAACCTGCATTTAGTAGTCCAGTTGGAGTGAATCCATTGGTATAAATCTGTTGTTTTAGGCCATAGGCCATTGAATCTACATATTATTGTGGTTTCTGCAAATGTCTGATAATGATCGGCAAGCGCAGGATGAGAGAGTTCAATAGAAGGAACTTCCTCCAATTTATCCACCAAAAATGGTTTGGGAGCCATAGAGGGTTGAGCAGCCTTTGAAGAAGTTTGTGGGCAGACTGCATCCTTATGAACTGCATCTTTGTATGAGAAAGGAGGAGCAGAGGAGGTCTGCCCGAAGGCCCCTCCTCTTAGATGAAGAGTAAATACAATAGAAGCATTTCTTTCAATACAATAAAAGGAGAGGGGAAAAGGATCCTCTAGCTGTTTACCTTTATACAACAATCTTTGGTGAGAGGAAGGAATCCCCAGCTTGTGTTCAAGTTTGCGTGAAAGATCCTGCACTAGATCTGTAGCACGCACCCAAAGCAGCAACGTTTTGCCAGAGAGAAGAGTGACTTGGATCTGAAAAGCATGTGCTTCAGCGTTTTGATCTAGCAGGTTCGGGAAGCAAGACCGCTTCTTGCAAATGGAAGAGGTGGAGTCTGAAGGCCCACCCGCTCGGAACCCATATTCCCTGTGGGCATGGTATTCTAAAACATCTCCTGTCCAGTTGCTAATCGCCGTTTTGCTATGGAGACATAAAATTGTTTGGGCACTCTCTGAATCGGCAGAATCACCAGAGAGAACCCTCGATATATTTGTCCTATCAAAATCAGCGGCGGTCCAAAGAGGTGGAGTTTGACTCCAAGACGGAGCCGCAGCTGAAACCATTTGTTTAACAGAAGGGACGGCAGTACCAGAGCCTTCAGAAATATTTGCAAAGAATGGGTTCTCACTAGCCACGTCCGCATCTGCTCCGAGGAGGAGCCAGAACCGGATCAAGCGTCCCTGCAGACTTAGGAATGTAGCCAGGAGCTTGAATGAGCGTTGATCAGCTATAAAAACTATTATTAAGGAGCTAAGAGCTCTATCTTTGATGGCCGTGCTGAGTTCATGAGATGCATAGGCCAAATGAAGCTTCAGGCAGGAGCAGGAGCTCAATGAGCTTGAGTCTGCAGAAAGTTGAGGGCAACGAATACTGCTAGAAAATGGAGATCTGTAGAAAAAAAACATCCAGCAGTTGGGACCCTAGATCTTCAGGCTGGCGAAGAGCTGCCATTATCTAGAGGACTTGTGAACAGTCGTCCCAGCGCCACTGAAAAACGCAGAACATCAAACCCTTGCTTCGCTCGCCATCGCTCAATCCTTCAGTAACTCTACTTTTTCGTATTATTAATATAGTTGTATTTAGACTATTAAATAATGTTTTAAAATATTCTTTTATAGTCTATTTTTTTATATTATTATAATAATATATTTGTATTTTTACATTTTATTTATTATTATTATTATTATTATTTTTCTTTTTCTTTTTTTAATTTAAAATTCATTTTATATTAATATTTCTTTTTTCTCTGTCTCGGGGGTAGTGCAATTGGTTATCCGAGAAATATGAAATTATTGTAACTGAAAAGACCCAGGTTCAAATCCCCCTATTGTGATCCGAGTTTCAAGGAGGAGGACAACTTGTAGCCCCTCGGAAATTTGCTAGTAGTTATGTGTCAGGTAGGTTGTTGGGTTCCTCTGAGTTACTATATATATATATATATATATATATATATATATATATATATATATATATATATATATATATATATATTCTTCTCTTAAATCTATATATTAGAAATTTTTTTATTATATTAATCTTTTTTCTTAGAAGTAATTTTTTGAAACAAATTATGTCATTAATATTACATAAAAGCATGTCCTAAAAAACCCATAATTTGGTCCTGAAAATAATAGAAATTCCAACAAGATTATGACAAAATTCAGCATAAAGTTTTGAAAATGGGTTGCAATTGTCAAACTTCGGGATTCCAGCGAGATTATGACAAAATTCAACATAAATTTTTGAAAATGGGTTACAATTGTCAAACTTCGGGATTTTGGGTGCTCCAAGTGTTCTTGATGGTGTTGAATCTATTTCCACCATAAAAAAAACAATTCAAATACTCCAACATTCTGATTTTTTCGAAAACAAATTACCAGATTTCGGCGACAAAATTGTCGTCCGGGCGAACTTGTGGCATCAGTATACAACACCTTTCATAAACGAAATGTTTTATAGAAATTCACTCTAGATGTGTCACTAGGGTATATATTCTTCATTGTCATTGGTTTTGCAATTATCTCTAGAGGATTATGCATGAAAAAGTTGTTTTGGACTACAAATTGCGATTAACTTTTATTGTACGACTGTCCATGCCAAAAAACAATTGTGTGGGAACACTATGTTTTGTTATTTATGGACGAGTTTTACAATTGGTTCAATGGCTAAAAAAATGTATCCACAAGTAAAATATTTCTAGTTAGCTTCTTAACGCTAAGCAATGAGAAATAACTTTTTGTCTAGGATATTTGTAAAATGAATGGAAGTTTTCCTTAAGTTGGAACCTCTATCTTTGGAACTAGGAAAAAAATCCCTTATTATGTTTGAGTGTGCTCTAATTGGTAAGTTGATGAGAATTTGGTCTAGCCGAAGAGCTATGAAATCATAGGTATTAGAGAACTCGCCACCCCAAATTCATGGTTAAATATTTTAGTTTACTTTTTAGCAAGGTTTCTTTGTGTTTTTCTTTCTCAATAATGAGGAGTAGTACTTAATATTTTGTTCAATATCATATCCCGTGGGATCAAGGGGAATGCATTTATCTCCTTATACTCTTCAATCCAAAATAGGACATTTCCTCATCCCAGTATGGATTAGGCAACCTCATATTCTTTTGATATTTTGGGATGAAATATATCTTAGAGATATCAAGAACAAGTTGGGTAGATTTATAAATATAGGAAAGGAAAAAGGAAATTTGTAATCTTGCATGTGTACATTTGTGGAGGTGGACCTAAAGAAAGGACTCATAAAGACATTATAAATAAATATAGATTGGTGGATCCATTAGTGATCTTTAAATTATGATCAGTTTCCATTTAAATGCAGCTCCTATCTTTCTTATCAACAATTTTGCTAAAAAATGTGCAAATATTCAAGTGTTCCAACCCCCTTAAAAGAAACCATAAAATAAAGATAATGGGTTCAAGTAGAATCCTAGTTAGCATAGATATCCTCAATGTAATTGGAAACAAGAATAAAAATTATCCCAAGAGGGACCTCCCAAATCAAACAATAAAGGATTTTGATGTCCTTGAAAACTTAGAAAAAATGGAGAAGGAAACTATCAAGGAAAATGAATTGCTATAAGATCCCACCTCTAGCATAGATCATCCTAAAGGAAATGTAGGTCCATCTAATCCCAATAGGATTAAAATAATAATGTTCCAAGGAGGAGATAAAAGCAGAAAGTAGGGTATGGAGAGGAGAAAGAAAAATAATCAAAGGAAGAAGTAATATTCCAGTGGGGGGAGAAGAGGAGGAAGTAGAGGATGGAGAGAATGAAAAGGTGTAATGAAAAGAACCAAAGGAGGAAGTAAGGGAAGAATAGGTAGAGGAGGTAGAAAATGAGGAATAAGAAGTGGAGAAAGAACAAGGATAGGGCATAGATACTCTTGCACTTCTAATGGTACATAATCATATGTAATTGTAGAATCTCCATCTTTTTTCAAAGTCTTGAAGAAAATGCTCCTTCCGTCCCCTCCTCTCACAAGGGGAAGGAAATAAAGCTAGAAATTGCGAGATGAGGGGATGGGAGGAGAAATTAACTTTGGTTTCTCCCTTATTGAGGTTTAGTGGAGGGGTGGGGGTGGGGTTGTCCAAAATTGATAATTATGTACTATTTTGCATCCTTTTATGTAGGAAATTTGTAAGAATATGTTATTGAGATCAAACATCAAAAAGGAAAAAATTATATAGGAATATGTTTTTTTTACTCTTTTCTTCATGAGTGCTTCATCGCGAGGATAAAATAACCACAAGTTGTGCTATATCCTCCTTAAGTTTTTCATTAAAAAACTTTTTAGTGTGGTTGTGTCATTTTCTTAATACAAACTCTAATTATATCAATTAAACACACACACATATCAATTGGATGCTCAAGTGGTTGAGATAAATGTTGTTATCCTCGCCACCGAAATTCAATTCCTTCATGTGACTTTTTGAGCTCATAATGAGTATTTCTTGTAATGACTTCGAGCCTTGTTGTTTGAGGAGTCCCTCCATAACTAAGACATATATTTCTAATATGAAATATGTGTTTTTGTTGTTGTGTGTGTGTGTGTGTGTGTGTGTGTGTGTGTGTGAGAGAGAGAGAGAGAGAGAGAGAGAGAGATTTTCAGCAAAAGAGGAGGAAAGAGAATTTGAGAAGAGAAGAGAGAGGAGTATTGATGTGGAACAATTCCAACATAAATGAGAGAAAAAGAGGAGAAAATAATTGAGATAAATATTTAAGAGGAGAAAAGAGAGGAGTGTTAAGGTGCAGTAAAATGTGAACATAGAGATGTCATTGCAATAATATAACAAAATGTTTAAGATTTTAGCTTATATAATTTTTATATTAAAAGAGGCCAACACTCATAGTACATATAAAAAGACTCATAATTAATAAAAATAATAATTTTCAGATATATCTTCCCTCTTTTTATTTTAAGAATTAATTATATCTGTGTATTACAACAATGATGCAACCAGACAATATAGTAGGATACTTTATATAGCAGGACTCACAATGAACATTTCCAAAGTTATTCAAAACTCAATAAAATTATTCTCTACTAACACTATCCTTAGAGTTTGGGACCACTACTAGCTATTTGACATGTATATAGCAACACAAATTGCCCTACCAAAAATACAACTTTACCCCTTTGGATTCCTTTGTGCAGGTTTGAATTTTCCAAATTGTACTATTTTCAAAATGACAGAGGGAGATGATCTGAAATAGGTGGTTGACTTGTTTCATTGTGAAAGCACCTTCTATTCCATTTAAAAAACTTAAGGATCATGCTCATACATCCAATTATGCAACAAAATTCTTGTGTCAAATTTATGTGTTTTTTAAGTGTTTTATGTGTGAGAAATTTAACAATTATTTAAGCTGATGAAAGGCATGAACAACAAACATAATTTGCAGAAAAATAACCAGAAACTCACAACAGCAAAAGAATAAAGTAGTTCACTCTCAACACTTGGCTTCAAAAGGCCCAATACAGTAAAAAATGACTATTCATTTTCGAAATTTGGTTGAAATATGCTCAAGATAGAGAATAATCAAAATTTTCCCCAATTTTCTCCACCAATTTTGGGAAAACTCCAGTTAGCATGGGTAAAAATAACATGGCTACCAAAATTGGCGTGCTCCGCCATAAAGTCCGCCAACCTTAACTACTGATTAACTAATCCATAAGCGCAGTTTAATGGTTAAGATAAGCGCAATAAATATTAAACGTGTTTAGCGCTAATAGTTGGCTTAAAATGCTCTGCCAGTCCCACCTGTACTGCAATAAATATATGTGGCAATGGTTTGATTAACAAACATGTGTCGCGGTGTATTGGAGAGATTGTTGGCTTGTGGGGCGGAGATCCAGGGTTTAAAACCTGACCCGACTCCCAATATCACACATTTTACCATAACTTTAAAACAACTATGGAAAACAACCATATAATATTTAATAAACAACCTTTGCCATATGATTTTGGATTTGTATGGTTTTAATTATAATTTAATTATAACAAATATTTAATATATATTGATAGCGGGCAAACCCCACTCAACCCATAATCACACTCTCTATGCATATAAAATTAATGCACTTCAAGTTTATGCCAAATAAATTCTCAGTCTGAGCAAATTCAATTATTTTAATGCGGAAGCACTTTTCTTCATTTACTGATCAGAAAACCAAACAACCCAGAATTTCACTCCTATATGCGGAAGCTTGATTTGTTAATCAAGTCTATGGTTATAAAACCATATTTTAAAACCCATTTGATGATCTTCGAATTAATATCCGAATAAAACATTTCAAACCAAAGTAATGAACTTCGGCTTCCCATTATGATTATCTGAATGCATATATTTGATTTTGAATAAAACCCAAAATACAATATAATTCTATGGGTCAACAACTCACATATAACAATTCTTATATGCATTTTGATTCAAAACGCATTCCATTCTTTTAATCTTGACTTCGATTAACCCAAGGTCATGCGAACATAAACTTCAAAAGTTCAACTTTTGTTTAGAATTCAAAGCCCCAGCATATATAAAAACGACCTTCTCGGCCATGTAATTGAACTCTCACAAAAAATAATAAATCCCGAACTTCAAATAACACTCGGGCCCACAACTTAACTTACCATTTCATCCATCAAACGACTATACGCTTATCACACTACCATTCAATAATTCAACAAATATAAACGCTGACTCATACCTCACTTAACAACCCAGCAGCTTTGTGATGCGACCATCGTTGATTTTCTCAAGCTCATGATCGGACGGAAATCGCGTCCATTCGATCCCCATGAGTTAACAATAAAAACTTACACGACATTCGTGGTTTTTAGAAACCACCTCCATCTTACATGTCAAGCAAGGACCCTTATCGCATTAATTTTCACAAAATAGATTACCTTTTAAAAGCTATGCGATACCACCGGTTTATTGGCTCAAAACCGCTTCACGTTTTACTATTCATTCTTTATGGTTCTGTTGCGCTTTCACCAAGGTTCCTTTGCAAGGTTCCATCGAAACCTGTCTTTGCTATTCTAAATGGATCCTTCATTACATCATCGCAGATTACAACACTCCACTTTGCTGGATTTAAATCTCGGTTCCAGCCACTTCTACGTTGTCTATTCGATTAACTCAGGCTCCATTATCTCCCTTTCAATGCTGCTCCATCGAATTCAACATAATGCAATTCTTCGATTCAGTCTTCAATCAGGATTTCATGAAACTTAGCTTCTATGCCACTGTTGTTCCATCCCTTGCGCATTCCACGACTCTTCATACAGTTTTGGACCACCTACAAATGCAATTTCGACTTGCAATATCATTTCAACCTTCGGCAATATTATTTCAATGTTCATTTCAATTAAAACCGAGGCATGTAATGCATCATAACACTCCAGGCTTGCGTGGCCTCTCAACACATAAAATTTAACTTTGCATCGATCCTGTGTGTCTTCTCAAACAACATCAAACTTCAACTTTGTTTCTAAGCTCGAATAGCTTATACGATATCCTCAACTTTCAATGTGACTTTTAAAATCTTCACTATGGTATTTCAATGGTACTGCGCCTTTGCTTGGTCTTCCACCATGATACATTTAATGTTTCGAACAAGCATCAAAACCCCTCTGTTAATTCATCTACGCAGGAATGGACTTCTACTTCTAAGCTTCTCGGTGGTTTAATTTTAAGACAGGCTTTAAAAGAACCTTCCAAATCAACTTAAAACCTCAACAATAAGAATCAGATTGTGAAATCAATCATTCTATGATTGATTCACATAGTTCTACACACAAATTAATAATTCAATTCCATTGCACACAATATATACACAGAACTCAACTCAGAAATTGGGTTTATGTATTAAAACCAGTAATTACATAGGAAATCTTCCTTGGCCTGATATTCTGTATCAGTGGCCTCTTCCTACAATCTACCCGAAGGTTTAAAAGAAAAAACCCTGCCTTTCTTCCACTCAATATCTATTATCTCTTAATGCCTTTGAGGCCTGTATTTTATACAAAAATTTCCTAAATCTATTTTCGTTTTCAGTTCCTTCATTATCTCAACAATTCCCTATGAATCCTACTTAATCCCTAAGGATCCTATTTTATCCCAAAAATAAAACCAACTCTAAATTAAGATTTACAAAATCTCGCAATCCCTAGACACTCTCAATTAATCAAATTCTCTCATGTTCTCAAACATTCTCAAACATTTACAAATCCTCTCAATATTTAATTAAAAACAATTAAAACCCACTCAAATCATTTATAAAAATCCAACTCCTTTAAAAACTTAAAAAACCCTAAGTTTAATAAAAATACATGGAATTTGTTTTAGCCTAATGCCCCTGCATCAGACTCCCAAGGTAAAAATTAATCATGATCTCCTGATCATGTGTCTTTAATCTCTGCCTCCTGGATCCCATACTTGGTTTTGTTGCTGTCCATAAGCTGCATTATTTCTCAACTGCACTTTTCCAGGTTTCCATATCTTGTTCTGCAACTTGCCACCAGCTATACTTTTACATTCCGTTCTGGTCTTTCCTTTGTTAAAATTCTTCTACTTTCTTGCTGTTGTCTGCTGCTTCCGAGACACCTTCATCATCAGTCTTCTGATGCTTTCAATTTCTATGTCCAGCTTATATTCTATCTAGAAATTCCTCTGCCTCTTGTTGCTGCTTTCACTTTCCACTGTTGTTTTTGTTTTTGCTGCTCTTGTTGTCCCACATGTTTCTTCTCCTGCAGATGTTACCTCCCCGATTGTTGCTGCCTCCCAAACTTCCTGCATTAGGGGAATTTTGAGATCTAAAATAGGCCTCCTAAGGAAAATGTACACTCAAAATTCACTTTATGAGAACCAATCACATATTAGGGGATGACACCATCCCTAATGGTTGAGGTGGCATTGTTTGAGTTAAAGGTATTTACTTGTCATATTCTCAACAGTGGATAAAAACTCATGGTTAACCATGGTAGTGATCTAAGTAGTTTTAAAGTCAAAGTAAAGTACTCATAATAAATGTCATTTCACACTTTTTGAATAAAATAATTTTGTTGTCATTTCATATTTCTTGAAAGAAACAATGCATATCCCTACACATTTATTATATTATATTATATTATTTTTATATAGTATATTGATTACATGTTATTATACAATTTAAATAATATAAATATAAATTAATAATATATAATATAATTAAGAATTTATAAATTTATATTTATATTTTATTTTAAGTTATTTAAGTACAAAGTACAAATGCATTAGTTGTTCAATGATAATGAGTTTTTCTTGAAAAACTCATTCATATTTATAGTCACATCAATACAATTTTTTATTAATTTTGTTTTGGTACAAGTTTTGAATTGAATTTAACTATGGTTACATGGATTTTGGTGCAAAAAGTGAATTGCAAATTCATAAATATTATTTTATTGTTTTAGCTATTATTTTATTATTTCCTTAGGAGGCCCATTTTAGACCTCAAAATTCCCCTAATGAATATCTCTTAAGATATCTCCCTCTACAAAAAATTTATTCTGCTCATCACCTGCCAATTTATCTTCAAAAAATAAATTGTCATTTAATTCTCTACCTGCAGTAACATACTCATTCAGTATACTAGTAAGCATAATAAAATTTGACAAACTAGTATCTGCTCCTATTCTTTTCACAGCTTCAGGCATCCTTATTTCAGTGTATGCAATTTCTTTCTCTGGTTCAAATGTCTTCAGCAAACATTTTAGCCATCTCATTTGTACTTGTTTCACATCAATAGTATGTTACAATTCAGTTTCAGCATATCCCTCTTCTTCCTTGACAATCTTCAATAATTGTCTTCCACCTTCTTGATTGATTCTGGCAATCAAATCAAGTTCTTCAAGCACTGTACCTTCATCTTCTATCAGAATAGAATTCTGATTCTCCATCATTGTAGCAGTTCCAAAAGTTTGTCCTTCAGTCTTCTCTTGGCTATTCAGACAAACCAAATTCTCCTTGTCACCAATAGTAACAAGTTCTTGTATATGAGACATGACTGTCTCACCTTCTTTCTGCAACAATTCTTCTTTTTTCAAGACAACTCCAAGAGATGGATTGTCTTCTGCAATAAAAAAATTGTCAATTTTAAAATAACAAGACCCAATGGTCTTAATTGATGATCCAGTCACCAATTCTTCTTTCTGCAGTTCTAAGTCTCTTTCAAGACTCAGAAAATATTCACTGGCTTTCTCTTCTGACAACACATCAGTATGTTGTTCTGAGTTTCTTTCCAATTCCTCTGTCAGCACATCAGTATGCTGATTTGCATCCTCCATGAGACTGTCAGTTAGTCGCTGCTTCTTTCCATCATTTTTTTCATGAATGTCTCCCTGCTGTGATTCACCAAAATGAACTTCTTCATTTTGCTGAATCGTTCTTTTATCCTTATCCTCTGTTCTCTGATTGTCATTCATGACAATTTCTCTGTCTTGCTTCTTCAACAAATTATCCTGTGTGTAAGTCCTTTGCTTCTCCAATTCTCTTCTCTGAAGATGTAACTTCTAATATAATTCAACAATTTCATTTTAAATAGATTTAGGAAACTTCACACTATTTTCCATACCTTCATTTGATCTTGACCAGTCATCAGATGGTCTTTCTTTCTCTGCTCCAATATTCCGTTGAATATTTTCATGAGACTCACTCCGTCTTCAATTCCTCCTGAGATCTTGCTATCTCAGCATTGAGTTGAACAAATTTCAGATTCAATTCTCTCCCCTTCTCTTTAACAAAATTTAAAGCTTGTTCATCTCCCTGTGATGTACCTGCAAACATACACAACTCATTAGTTTTTAAACCACAAAAATTTTCAGTCTTGGTTGCTTTCTCAAGCACTTCCCTTTGAACAGATCTGCATGTGGAATCTTCAAATTCCATCTTTAACTCAAGAACCCTAAGTTATTCTTTCAATAAGGCAATCTCCCTTTGCCTCCACTTCAACTGTAATGGTTGCCAAATTACTCTCTTTCCCTTCAGTGGAAAGATCCATCCTCCTTTTTGGTTTTCCTCTTCTTGCAGCCATTCCTGTAGTTCCTGCAATTGTACTTTCATCACTGCAATTTCTCTTTCTCTATTAGTCATCTTACTTCTGTGGCATTCTTCTGAACCTCTTCTCTGATCCTTCATGATCATTTCCTCCATGAGCTTCTCACTCACCATGAGTTGCACTAAGCCTCTGCAACAACAAGCTCTCCTGCTGCCACTTACCTCACCAATCCTTCACTGGACTTGGTCTTTTGGAAAGTACTGGTTCACTATGTCTGGAACCTCTTGAGCAATCTCTTTTGCTCTCTCTAGGCTATACCCTCAACTCACCTTCTCTTGAGAACACTTCAGCTGTTCTCCCTATCCAACCTTCTGCTGGAATATCAGGTTCACTGCCATCACCATAAAAAAAATTTCTTCATCATATCTGCAACCATAATTCTGCAATTATAATTTCAAAATCAGATTTAAAATTATTTTAGCTGCAAGATCCCTGCATGATATTGTTCTCCATTCATTTCTACAAATGTCTATTCACTGCAATTCTGTGTACTTTGCTGCATATCAGATTTAAAAATCTAATCTTCCTTCATTCTCTCATCACATGCACTCATTCAGATTTAATTAAAAAAAATCTTCAATTTCAACAGAGCCTTCTTGCTCAGATACCACTTGATAATGGGCAAACCCTGCTCAACCCACAATCACACTCTCTATGCATATAAAATTAATGCACTTCAAGTTTATGCCAAATAAATTCTCAGTCTGGGCAAATTCAATTATTTTAATGTGGAAGCACTTTTCTTCATTTACTGGTTAGAAAAACAAACAACCCAGAATTTCACTCCTATATGCGAAAGCTTCATTTTTCAATCAAGTCTATGGTTATAAAACCATATTTTAGAACCCATTTGATGATCTTCGAATTAATATCCGAATAAAACATTTCAAACCAAAGTAATGAACTTTGGCTTCCCATTATGATTATCTGAATGCATATATTTGATTTTGAATAAAACCCAGAATACAATATAATTCTATGGGTCAACAACTCACATATAACAATTCTTATATGCGTTTTGATTCAAAACGCATTCCATTCTTTTAATCTCGACTTCGATTAACCCAAGGTCATGCGAACATAACCTTCAAAAGTTCAAATTCTGTTTAGAATTCAAAGCCCCAACATATATAAAAACGACCTTCTCGGCCATGTAATTGAACTCTCACAAACAATAATAAATCTTGAACTTCAAATAACACTCGGGCCCACAACTTAACTTACCATTTCATCCATCAAACGGCTGTACGCTTATCACACTACCATTCAATAATTCAACAAATATAAATGCTGACTCATACCTCACTCAACAACCCAGCAACTTTGTGATGCGACCATCGTTGATTTTCTCAAGCTCATGATCGGATGGAAATCGCGTCCATTCGATCCCCATGAGTTAAAAATAAAAACTTACGCGACATTTGTGGTGTTTAGAAACCACCTCCATCTTACGTGTCAAGCAAGGACCCTTATCACGTTAATTTTCACAACACAGCTTACCTTTTAAAAGCTATGCAATACCACTGGTTTATTGGCTCAAAATCGCTTCACGTTTTACTATTCATTCCTCATGGTTCCGTTGCGCTTTCACCGAGGTTCCTTTGCAAGGTTCCATCGAAACTTGTCTTTGCTATTCTAAACAGATCCTTCATTACATCATCGCAGATTACAACACTCCACTCTGCCGGATTTAAATCTCGATTCCAGCCACTTTTGCGATGTCTATTCGATTAACTCAGGGTCCATTATCTCCCTTTCAACACTACTCCATCAAATTCAACATAATGCAATTCTTCGATTCTGTCTTCAATCAGGATTTCATGAAACTCGACTTCTATGCCACTACTGTTCCATCCCTTGCGCATTCCACGACTCTTCATACAGGTTTGGACCACCTACAAATGCAATTTCGACCTGCAATATCATTTCAACCTTCGGCAATATTATTTCAATTACAACCGAGGCATGTAATGCATCATAACACTCCAGGCTTGCGTGGCCTCTCAACGCATAAACTTTAACTTTGCATCGATCCTGCGTGTCTTCTCAAACAACATAAAACTTCAACTTTGTTTCTAAGCTCGAATAGCTTATATGATATCCTCAACTTTCAATGTGACTTTTAAAATCTTCACTACGGTATTTCAATGGTACTGTGCCTTTGCTTGGTCTTCCACCGTGATACATTTAATGTTTCGAACAGGCATAAAAACCCCTCTTTTCATTCATCTATGCAGGAATGGACTTCTACTTCTAAGCTTCTCGGTGGTTTAATTTTAAGACAGGCTTTAAAAGAACCTTCCCAATCAACTTAAAACCTCATCAATAAGAATCGGATTGTGAAATCGATCATTCTATGATTGATTCACACAGTTCTACACACAAATTAATAATTCAATTCCATTGCACACAATATATACACAGAACTCAACTCAGAAATTAGGTTTCTATATTAAAACCATTAATTACATAGGAAATCTTCCTCGACCTGATATTCTGTATCAGTGGCCTCTTCCTACAATCTGCCCGAAGGCTTACAAGAAAAAACCCTGCCTTTTTTCTACTGAATCTCTACTATCTCTTAATGCCTTTGAGGCCTGTATTTTATAAAAAAAGGTCCTGAATCTATTTTAGTTTTCAGTTCCTTCATTATCTCAACAATTCCCTATGAATCCTACTTAATCCCTAAGGATCCTATTTTATCCCAAAAATAAAACCAACTCTAAATTAATATTTATAAAATCTCTCAATCCCTAGGCACTCTCAACTAATCAAATTCTCTCATGTTCTCAAACATTCGAGAAAATTTACAAATCCTCTCAATATTTAATTAAAAAAAATTAAAACCCACTCAAATCATTTATAAAAATCCAGCTCTTTTAAAAACTTAAAAACCCCTAAGTTTAATAAAAATACATGGAATTTGTTTTAGCCTAATGCCCCTGCATCATATATATATATAATATGTTTATAAAACATATAATATATTATATTTATAAAACATATAATATATTATATTTTATAATATATATATAATTAAAAAAAATACAATTTCCAACCTTAGATCCATTAGGAAATTTACCCCCACATAGACCAAAATGGAAAATCTAAAACTACCACTTGTCATATCCTCATTGGTAGAAACTTGTAGAATATTCCCAAAAGATTCATTTTTGTTCACTGGGCTGCCATGTCAGCAACCTACAATTTTTTAGTTGTTTGAGTAAACAAACAACTGGTCATAACTTACTCATACGAACTCGGAATTTGATGAAACGAGTTGCGTTGGAATCCTTGCGATGAGCTCTATGCTTTCATCCTAGTCTGAAGCATTTCTGAGAACTTTTAATATTTAGTTAAATTTTAGGCCCTGATCCAAATTCTGATCAGGAGATGGTCATGTTTTCAAGGCACAAGACAAATTAACCATCTAATTTCTAGCACATAAAGATGAGTTCACACCTTTGATCAGAACATAGAGCCAATCGAGTCTTGCTATCCTCTATAATTAAAAAACAATTAATAAGTCAAATCCTACCATAAAGAAGAACTTGTGTATTGTTTTCACTATTATGACACATGTCTTCTCCCATCCCATCCTTGCAAGGAAAATAAATGAGACATTTAGTGACATATTATATAGGAGTACATGGGGAGATAGCTCCTAAAATGTTTGATAAAACATATCCATTCATGCTTTCCACCTATCCTTTAGACATATGCTTCATTCTTGATACCTATAAAAAAATTAGACAATAACTCAACTACAAACAATATCATAAAAGATTTAATTTAAAAAAATATTTTCTAAAAAATACGTAATCCAATCCAAAACACGTGCATACCTCTAAGAAAAATCACACCGCCTCCAAGAAATGTCTTCCAAAAAAATTCTCTAAATCCAAAATTTGAAGAAAAGTTTTTGAACAAAGAAGCTCAAAAGATTTATTTCAACACAAAACACGTACATACCTCCAAGAAAAATCACGCCGCCTCCAAAAAATGTCTTCCAAAACAGTTCTTTAAACTCAAACTTTGAACCTCCAAGAAAAATCACGCCGCCTCCAGAAAATGTCTTCAAAAAAAGTTTTTTAAACCCAAACTTTCAAGAAAAGTTTTTGAATTCAAATCAAGTTGTAAAATGAAATGAAGTGCGAAATGTGCGAAAATTGTGAATCATTTCGCGGCAATTTATATTGACGCGAAATATGTGTTTTGTAGGGGGCTCCACAAAAGTTTCCGGCCGACGGAGAATTACACAATAGTTCGGTCGAACTTTGGATAAGAAGTTCGGCCGAACTATTAAGACGTTAGTTTTAACGACTCATAAGTGGAAAACATAGTTCGGCCGAACTATTAAGACGTTAGTTTTAACGACTCATAAGTGGAAAACATAGTTCGGCCGAACTTTCGCTAATAGTTCGGCCGAACTAACGCGTCACCAATTACGCAAAACCAGGCTCTGAAAACGGTTTTGCAACTTTGGACTGATTAAACTCCATGAAAGGTTGTTAATTAACTGTCGAAACCAAGACAAGCATTTTCAGAATTGAATATACTTTCAGGAAATACAAATTTTATGGAATTTCGTAAATGTTTATTAATTTTAATTATTTTTCTAATAAAATGAGTGCAAACAATTTCTGAGGGTCATCGTGATTCAGTGAAATCAAAATTTTGTGTCTCCCAAAATACATTGTAAAAAAAATTGAAAAAATTATGGGTCATTACATTGGTCCGTTGACTCTAATGGGTAGCTTTTAGATTTTTATTTTATAACTTATATGTTAAGAAATTTGTTGCCACGCAAAACATATAAAAAATACGCAGTTTTTCGTATTGGACCAGTTCAAAAAATTCTAGTAATTATGATATGCATCCATTGGCTTTGTAAATATGACGAAACCAAAGTAGACTCTGTCTAGATTGTTGTAACACATTTTGGTTTTTCAAAAACACAAATTTTCAATGAATACAACGTTGCGACATAACATGACTTCTTATGAATTCTTTGATTGTTAAGAAACACACACTCAAAGAAACGCTAAGTTGACATATCAAATCTGCATAAAAAAATTTCAAAAAATAAGTAATATAAAGCTAACAAAATTTCTCACAACTTTTATTTTTATCGCAAAATGAAATTCTACACAGAAAAATTGTTATAGTTTGCAGAAAGTTGAAGAACCGAAAAAAATGAAATTTTTTTCTCAAAAAAGGGCAAAAAGTGTAACACAGCTTCACATTTTCAACCATGTATTGGATATATATATATATATTCTAGAATGAAATTAATTGTTCTTGTATATTAATTTTTCTTGTATATGTTCTCCGACCATATGGTACAAATTATTTCACTTTATTTTGTAAGGTCAGATTCGGTCCCCATATGGCCTAGCCTCCAAGGGACGAGATAACAAGTGGTTGTCCCCACTTGCCCGAATCTCAACTTTTAAGTACAATTTTACTATTTATGTCAAGCATCTTACATGATGTCCTAGCCAAAGATAGATTCTCTTTGTTTCAAGTTTCCAGTAAAAGTTGTCACCGAATGACCTGCTCGAACTCTTGTAGTAAACACCATACCTTATCTCTCTTGCTCTCCAATATTATTAGGTTTAATTATTATAACACAAAAATCATTCTACATTGTCAATAATTTTTGCGCTTACACTAAAATCAATGAACACTATTAATCCAATGACTTTACAAGTAATGTACCATCATACATGCAATTATATCAAATTAGAAATCAACATATACAATGAAATCAATGGGTATTGTCTTGTTACAAGTAACATAATTTCAATTTACCATATGTGCAAATGTAGGTTGAAACCATCCAAAACTTTAAGTTGTAGATTGAAACCATCCAAAACTTCAAGTTTTAAAACCCTTTTGATTATATATTGTGCATCATTAAAACATTTAACATTTAAAGTTCATTAAATATCACATGCAAAATGTAGATTGAAACCATCCAAAACTCGAGTTTTAAAAACTTCACATGCCATGCCAATTATAATTCGAAAGTCTTAGACTATCAATCAATTTAAAGTATCATTCACCCTAGGGAGTGTAAAATATTCAATGTAGGTTGGTGACGATGCTCACTCCTAGCTTGAAGCAGCGCCAATGACCAATTCTTTAATGAATTCCAATGCACTAGACCAAAGTTGGTTCAACCTACTTGGTTTTTCACCCAAGAAATTCCAAGGATGGACTTTCTAGACAAATTGCTGAAATTGAAAAGCTTGACATGGAGATACGACAAGGTGAACAAAGACTTCAGGAACTCTTTATGGAAAGGGCTCACTTGAAGGAAAGAAGCACCACGTTGCAGGCTAAAGTCAAGAACATGGAAGATAAGATCAAGAGGGACTTTTTTGATCCGAAACCTATTGGTTTGAAGAAATAAAATGCATGTGTTGGCACACTTGGAAAAGAAGACGACCACACTATGAGGATTGGTGCACTTCGTTTGGAAGGAGTCAATATATGTCGTATTGGAGCAATTAAACAGAATTCAAAAAGGAAAGAGCTTGAACCAGTTCAAGCAGACTCAAGATCGAATTGTTCTATGGAGCTTCATGAGAAGAGATATGTGAAAAGCACTGTTAAGCCAAGGGCTAGTTCGAAAGACATATTGGAAGAGGAAATGTTGAAGAAGATTGCAGAAGTAAGGCGCAAGACAAGGAGGAGGAATGATGATGAAAGCTCCTTGGACTTGAGATTCATGTCTACAACCGTACATGGGAAACATTTCTCTGCTTTGATAGACACGGGGGCTACCCATAGCTTCCTAAGTCGAAAGGCAGCTTCATCTCTTAGAAAGAGGAAGGCTAGCATCGAGAAAGAGTTGAGTGCTTTCAAGGCAGTCAACTCGAGGATGAAAGCAGTGACTGGTGTCATGAAAGGCACACATGTGAGAATAGGGTCATGGTTTGGAAAGATAGAATTAAGAGTCATTGACATGGATGATCATTCTATGGTGTTGGGACGAGACTTCATGGTTGCAGCATAAGCCATACCAATGATGGACCGAGACATTCTCTTAATTCTTGTGATCAATCTTAAACTATTTTCTGAAAGATAGATAAACCATTTAAATATTTAGCTCAAACTCTTGTAGTAAACACCATACCTCAAGTCTCTCTTGCTCTCCAATATTATTAGGTTTAATTATTATAACACAAAAATCATTCTACATTGTCAATAATTGTCAATAATTTTTTGCGCTTACACTGAAATAAATGAACACTATTAATCCAATGACTTTACAAGGAATGTACCATCATAAATGCAATTATATCAAATCAGAAATCAACATATACTGTAATGAAATCAATGGGGATTGTCTTGTTACAAGTAACATTTCAATTTACCACATGTGCAAATGTAGGTTCACATTCTATCATTCATGTAGTTTTAAAAACTTCAGATGGCATGCCAATTATAATTCAACTAGATCAAACAAAAACATTTAACATTAAATATCACATGCCATGCCAATTATAATTCAACTATCCAACAAAAACATTTAACATTAAATATCACATGTCAAATGTAATTCAGATGACAACATTACTTCACATTCACATGCAAAAAGTACTAAAACCATCCAAAGAACACTAAAATCAATGAACACTATTAATCCAATGACTTTATAAGTAATGTACCATCATACATGCAATTATATCAAATCAGAAATCAACATATATTGTAATGAAATCAATGGGGATTGTCTTGTTACAAGTAACATTTCAATTTACCACATGTGCAAATGTAGGTTCACATTATATCATTCATGTAGTTTTAAAAACTTCAGATGCCATGCCAATTATAATTCAACTATCTAACAAAAACATTTAACATTAAATATCACATGCCATGCCAATTATAATTCAACTATCCAACAAAAGCATTTAACATATGTCCAAAAATATGTCCAAAAAACTTATTGTAATAAAATATGTCCAAAAATTGTAAATCTCACTCAAGTATCAAACTGTATCAAGTTTAACAAATTTTAAAACCATCTAAATTTTGAAATCAAATCAAATCTACTGTAAATCTTGTCCATCAAATGGAGGATCTAGCCTCTGGGTCTCAGTTAGCTCCCTATCCTGTAAATAGGAAACCTACATACACAATGCACATGTACTTGAACATTAAAATTTGAAGTTTTAAAAATGAATGAGAATATATATATCTAGAACTCCATGTAAAAAACAAAATATAACAAAAAAATCACGCAATACCTCGTAAGGTTGCCTCTCCATTTGATGAACAGGTTCTGCCATAGAAACATCTGCAGTGGTAACCTGTACAATATACATGTACAGTTAAATATAAATATATATATATATATATATATATACATAAATAATTTATATAAATTAAAAAATTTCAAATGAAATGCACGTGTACATATATAAACTTATTTGAACAATAATATTAAAAAAAAGAACTAAAGACAACTTCTTCAAATGCTGTGGATGTTCCTATCTCCATCGCTAAAGTCCTCGGATTAAAAAAATCTTCTATACGAACCTAAATTCAAAAATTTTTAAATAACTCAAAATATAGATCTCTCTCTATATATCTCAATTTTTAATGGAAATTTTTGAGGTAACATAAATTTTGAACTTGTGAAAAATTGTCCATACTTGTACATCTCCCAATGAAGTAGAAGGTATATCTCCTAAAGAAGAAGAAGGCACCGGCATCCCAAAAACATCAGACGGAATCGGTACCTGTTAAAACATTTTATCGAATTATATATATACATACATGTACATGTGTGGCAACAATTATTTATTTTAGAGTCACTTAAAAAACACTAACATACATGTGCCAACATTGGTCAGACCCATCTGCATCGTTTGAGCCAGAGGTCCCGAACGTAATATTAACATTTTCATCACGCATCATGCCTAAGAACTGCAAATGGTGTTTTAACATATAATCATACATTTTTGTTAGATTAATGTACACACACAAATAAATGTTTACATGTGTACATACACATGTATTTATTACAAATTGTACACATGTATATGTAAATATAATTTCAAACCCTAAGGTCACTAACACATACCGTTCCGGTGCCCTCTTCCTCACGAAAAATTAGGTCTTGCGGACCATTGCGACAATTTATTGCGTATGTTCGGAGATCTTCAACATTCATGTTGTAAATCTCCTCATCTGTATGATAAACAAAATTGGCACGTGCATTTTCACGTGCTCTTTGTCGATTTAAGCCAATATTGACTCCACTCAATCCGCTATGAACATTTTCGATCATAGCATCTCTTGCTTCACGACTTATTTGAGAAGTCGCATCCATCTCTGATCGCAGGGTTTCGACTCGAGACGGTCGACTCACCAATGGTGGCTCAGGGCGAGGCAACTCCACATCTCGCTTAGCGCCCTTACGTTGATATAATCGACCTCTCCCCGGGCCAAAAAATTCTGAAGGAAGGTCATTGTAGTCGGGTTTCATACCCAAAAAAAATTCTGCATAAAACATTTGTGCAAAATAAAGAGGAACCTCATCATTCCATGGAAGCCTTCCAAAGGCCGCAAGATGTCGAATATACAAATATTTTGCTTTTTCTGGGTGCTTGAAATACTGCACCTTCAACATTTTTCTTTTTAGCCCTTCCTTATAATTAAAAATTGACTTAGCATCATCTCTTGAAACTCTTTTTTTTATGTCCTGCCATTTATCGGGACCTATCACTGTTTCTTTTCTCTTTCTCATCACTTCTACAAACGAATCAGTCGTTGGCCCCAAATCTTTGTACACTTTTACCATTTCACTCAATGAATGTGTAACTATTTCTAGGCTTTGTCTACTCTCAGCAGGTAGAGGCAAAGACTCAAGATCTCTTTGCAATTTTGCATGAAGGCTTTGACACCTTTGTAAGGTGCATTCCGCCATGTTTGTTTCCCATGGTATATCAGTAATCTCAGCCGGATAAGTTGTGCTGGGTTGATAGCCTTCTTCTTCAATGTAGCGCGCTGCCCTGCATCTTTTTTGACCACTGGCTCAAACATTTTCAGCCTCTGCATCAATATATATATAATTTCGTATATTAGAAAAAACACGTGTAAAAAAAGTTATACAAATTTAATGAAAAAATATTGAAATTGATGGCAACCTTAATGTTGTTGGTTAACATCATCTCCAACATCACCCTGCTGAGAACCAACCCCAGAATGACACTGCTGAGAACCATACCCACAGTGACCATGTTGAGAACCAGCGGCCGTTGATTGGCCTTCGGGGGAATAAATATCACCCCCTTCTCGCAACCTGCTACCACTCGTCCCTCGACTGGTTGAACCTTGGCCATGCTCCATGGATGGAGTAGAAACCCTTCTCCTCTTGCCTCCTAAAAAATAAAATATGAAACTTATTAACAACTAATTTCACTCACAAAGTTAATAAAAAAATCAATTCCATATGTACACACATGTATGGAGATTTAAGATTATATTCAAATACCGTGAACATCCTCCGATCCCTGAGCCTCCATATGGGATTCGGCTGATCTTCGTCTTTCATCCTCCATGATATATATCTATTGGTCTACATTCACAAAATAGATTTCAAAAAATCAATACCTCAGAGTAAAATCCAGTTTGGGGCTGTTAAATCTAGTATGTTCTATATTTCTTACATTTCTGCCCTCCTATTTTTCTTTCCAACCAAGGTTTATAAAATAACATGAGAAGCAACATGAGACTTAGAACAATCATTTTCATTATCTATATCGAAGGCAAGAAGGATTGTATCCCCTTAAGCTTAAGCTTATGTAGTTTGTCAATTTTTATCATATATTTTTTGGTAAGTGTAAATGTTTTTTTATCTATAGTACAAGTCATGAGTTCCCCAATTTTACCTTATGTAAAGCATGATTCTAGGATTACTAAAATTTGTACTAGGTTTTTAAGAATATATCAAATAAAGTTTTTGAGAAGCAAATATGGCTTGTTCCTTAGAATTTGGCACTTAGAATTTCCATAACGCTTATAACCCCATCCTTACAATTTTTATAATTTCCATGATGAGACATTTGAATTTCCTTCCCCATATTTCTTGTTAATAATTATAACCTTAAAATGGCTAATATTGGTTTGTCATCATCATCTAAAAATGACTTGGCAGATGAAAATTTACCATGTCAATCATCATCACTTCACACCATCTCATACATGACCCCTTCTACATATTATATACATGAAATTTTGGAATGTCATCCTCTCTACCTATCCCATGAATGATTGTGACAACAGGTGAATAAAATACAATTTATAAGCAGAAGATAGTTTCTAGTTTGTCCTCCTCCATCCGCCCCATAGCTAGTGATTTCTCAATTTTCCACTTCCAACTTTCTATTCTCGAAATTCATTAGCAGCTAATTTTATCGATAGCCACACAACTATACATATAATTATCATATACACTACTACATTAATGAACTCTACGTTGTTTGTTATTGTAAAGTCCAATAACAAACAATGTTAATTGAATTTAGTAGTGTATATAACAATTTCTTTGACTTCCAGGTGTGTTGTGACTATTAGTAGAATTAACTACCAAAATGAATTTCCAAAATAAAATGTTGGAAGAGAAAAAATAGGCAATCATTGGATATGGAGTGGGTGGAGGAGTACAAACTTATAGTGATCCCTTCCTTATCAAATTTCCTTTATTCACCTAATGTCACAATCAATCATGGTCTAGATAGAAGGGATGACCTACCATAAATTCAATCATATAATGTGTAGAAGGGTCATATGTAGATGGTGTGAAACGATGATTACAAACATGGTAATTTTTCATCTACTAGGTCATTTTGAGATGATGATTACAGACCAGTGCTAGCCCATTAAAGGTTATAATCATTCGCCTAATGTGGGATGGACAATTTAAATCAAGTTCGTATCAAAGTACAATTTATCTCATTTTAGTCAAGGTTAGTTAGAAGAATTAGCTATTGGTTTCTACCTTCAATTTCCTCTGAAAATGAATGTGTACGTGCTTTTGAGAGACATTAGAGGAATAAGGTCCAAATTTTTGATGAAAATGTGCTATGAAAGTAAAGGGTTTTAAAGGCAAGCATGTACAAGGCATAGTTGAGCCAGATGTTCTTCAAGAAGGGCCTAATTATTTGGGTCTTGGTTATGGAAAACATGGAAAATGCTCCAAAGCCAAGGAGGCACATGAAGCTATTCCAAGAAGGAATTTTATTTCGTGTTCATTAACTCAAGCTTGTGAATTTTTTGTTTATGATGAATGGAACATGTACATAGTTTACCTTAAAGTTGTTGTGTTTTATGGATATTAAAATGAAGAACTTCTATTAAGATCCATTCCAGAGATTGACTGCAGGGGCATTTACTAGATATGTCACCTTTCATAAAAGATGAGATCCAAAGGCTACCTGGCCCTTTACAGACTCTACCTATAGAACTTGTAGAAGTAAACAATAGAGGCATTAACAATATCAAAGAACGTTTTCATGCTCATACATGGGAATGTGTCTCTTTCCATACGCAAAAAAATAGTTCAAGGTAGTTAATCTTCATAGACATGTCATCAAGCAAGTCAATGTGATCATCCCTCCTTCCCTCCCTTGTAAAATAATTATGTTTTGCGGGTCAGAAAGCCAAAATATGGAGACAATTATCACCAAATCCAACGTACGATTATGCATGATGGAGAATATATAGCGCTTTCCCTTGTTAATATATTTAATAATCTCAATATTTATTTAAAAGTATCAATAGTATTTCGACGACATCACATTGTTCAAATCTCCTGGTCGAATCTCATGGTCGAAATACTATTGATACTTTTAAATAAATATTGAGATTATTAAATATATTAACGGGGGCTAAATAAATTACATGTCGTTATTCTTTATAGGTGAAAAATTTGAAAGAATCAACTTGTAGGGTCATTTTAATGGGGGGTGGTGAATTAGGTCTTTGCTGGGAATTCAAAGTATGGTGCATGTTGCATGAAGCGAGATGTTGAAAGTAAGAGTTATGTTCGACACACTTAAATGCAACAAATATGGAAATTTGTACGCAGGCTCTATTATTTGACCTTTAGAGTCAGTTGTTTGAAGAGGAATGTTTTGTCGACTTATGTTTGGTTGATGGTTTTGTACACCAATATGTAAGAGTACGTGGAGATATTCACATGATGTGAATTTTTTTTTCTTTGAAGGAGAAAAATGATGTGTTTTCAGTTTGATGTTTTTGTTTTTGAAAAGACTTCATAAGATTTTGCGAAGGTCCACTCTTGAGCAAGAGCCTCATGATTACAACCTATTCGTGAGAATCAAATGGGAGTGCATACTTATTTTGAAAACAAGTAGGATTCTAAGCTACCTAGGACTCGAACCATCATTTTTAAATTTGAAATATAATGGTGTTGTTTCAATTCCTGAATCCACAACCCTAACACATGAAATCACTAATCTAATTACACATGAAATAAATAGTTATTTTTTCCAACATTAAAAATATAACTAAAAACTAAATTCAACATAGTTGAAAGAAAAAGAAACGCCATTGAAATGGTTTCTTTGACAAATGGTTAGATTTCTTATCCAATTAAGGCCTAGCATGTATTTTGATGTTTCATTAATTTCTTTGCAAATTCCAAAAATATGGTGCATGTTGCATGAAGCAAGATGTTGAAAGTACATGAGCTCTGTTATTTGACTTGAGAGTCGGTTGTTTAAAGGCATGTTTTGTCAACTTGTGTCTAGTTGATGGTTTTGTACACCAATATGTAAGAGTACATGGATATATTCACATGATGTGAATTTTTTTTTTTCTTTGAATGAGAAAAATGATGTGTTTTCAGTTTGATGTTTTTGTTTGTGACAAGACGTCACAAGATATTGCGAAGGTCCACTCTTTAGCGAGAGCCTCATGATTACAACCTATCCGTGAGAATCAAATGGGAGTGCATCCTTATTTTGAAAACAAGTAGGATTATAAGCTACCTAGGATTTCCGAACCATCATTTTTAAATTTGAAATATAATGGTGTTGTTTCAATGCTGAATCCACAACCCTAACACATGAAATCACTAATCTAATTACACATGAAATAAATAGTAATTTTCTCCAAAAATTAAAAATATAACTAAAAACTAAATTCAACATAGTGGAAAGTAAAAGAAAGCGCCATTGAAATGGTTTCTTGACAAATGGTGTTAGATTTCTTATCAATTAAGGCTTTAGCATGTATTTTGATGTTTCATTAATTTGTTTGCAAATTCAAAATATGAATTGCATGTTGCATGAAGCAAGATGTTGAAAGTACATTAGCTCTATTATTTGACTTGAGAGTCAGTTGTTTGAAGAGGCATGTTTTGTCGATTTGTGTTTGGTTGATGGTTTTGTACACCAATATGTAAGAGTACATGGAGATATTCACATGATGTGAATTTTTTTTCTTTGAAGGAGAAAAATGATATGTAAACGAGCTATGTTTCTTGCATGATGTGTTTTCAATTTGATGGTTTTGTTTGTGACAAGGCGTCACAAGATTTTGGGAAGGTCCACTCTTGAGCGAGAGCCTCATGATTACAACCTAATCATGAGAATAAAATGGGAGTGCATCCTTATTTTGAAAACAAATAGGATTCTGAGCTACCTAGGACTCAAACCATTAATTTTAAATTTGAAATATCATGGTGTTGTTTTCGTACGAATCACAACCTAACACATGAAATCACTAATCTAATTACACATGAAATAAATAGTCATTTTCTCCAAAATTAAATATAACTAAAAACTAAATTCAACATAGTTGAAAGAAAAAGAAGCGCCATTGAAATGGTTTGCGACAAATGGTTAGATTTCTTATCCAATTAAGGCACAACATGTATTTTGATGTTTCATTAATTTCTTTCAAATTCAAAATATGGTGCATGTTGCATGAAGCAAGATGTTGAAAGTACATGAGCTCTATTATTTGACTTAAGAGTCAGTTGTTTGAAAAGGCATGTTTTGTCAACTTGTGTTTGGTTGATGGTTTTGTACACCAATATGTAAGAGTACATGGAAATATTCACATGATGTGAATTTTTTTTTTCTTTGAAGGAGAAAAATGATGTGTTTTCAGTTTGATGGTTTTGTTTGTGACAAGATGTCACAAGATTTTGCGAAGGTCCACTCTTGAGCGAGAGCCTCATGATTACAACCTATCCGTGAGAATCAAATGGGAGTGCATCCTTATTTTGAAAACAAGTAGGATTATAAGCTACCTAGGACTCGAACCATCATTTTTAAATTTGAAATATAATGGTGTTGTTTCAATGCCTGAATCCACAACCCTGACACATGAAATCACTAATCTAATTACACATGAAATAAATAGTCATTTTCTCCAAAATTAAAAATATAACTAAAAACTAAATTCAACATAGTTGAAAGAAAAAGAAGCGCCATTGAAATGGTTTGCTGACAAATGGTTAGATTTATTATCCAATTAAGGCCTAGCATGTATTTTGATGTTTCATTAATTTGTTTGCAAATTCAAAGTATGGTGCATGTTGCATGAAGCAAGATGTTGAAAGTACATGAGCTCTATTATTTGACTTGAGAGTCAGTTGTTTGAAGAGGCATGTTTTGTCAACTTGTGTTTTGTTGATGGTTTTGTACACCAATATGTAAGAGTACATGGACATATTCACATGATGTGAATTTTTTTTTTCTTTGAAGGAGAAAAATGATGTGTTTTCAATTTGATGGTTTTTTTTGTGACAAGACGTCACAAGATTTTGCGAAGGTCCACTCTTTAGCGAGAGCCTCATGATTACAACCTATCCGTGAGAATCAAATGGGAGTGCATCCTTATTTTGAAAACAAGTAGGATTCTAAGCTATCTAGGACTCGAACCATCATTTTTAAATTTGAAATATAATGGTGTTGTTTCAATGCCTGAATCCACAACCCTAACACATGAAATCACTAATCTAATTACACATGAAATAAATAGTTATTTTTTCCAAAATTAAAAATATAACTAAAAACTAAATTCAACATAGTTGAAAGAAAAAGAAGCGCCATTGAAATGGTTTGCTGACAAATGGTTAGATTTCTTATCCAATTAAGGCCTAGCATGTATTTTGATGTTTCATTAATTTTTTTGCAAATTCAAAGTATGGTGCATGTTGCATGAAGCAAGATGTTGAAAGTACATGAGCTCTATTATTTGACTTAAGAGTCAGTTGTTTGAAGAGGCATGTTTTGTCAACTTGTGTTTGGTTGATGGTTTTGTACACCAATATGTAAGAGTACATGGACATATTCACATGATGTGAATTTTTTTTTTCTTTGAAGGAGAAAAATGATGTGTTTTTAGTTTGATGGCATAATATACCAAGACATGTGTTTTTTTTTCTTTGAAGGAGAAAAATGATGTGTTTTCAGTTTGATGGCATAATATACCAAGATGTGTTTTCAGTTTGATGGCATAACTGGCCAGGAAAACTTCCTCCTAAAACCATAATATACCAAGACATGTCCACAATTAAGAAGAGTATTAAAAGGTTAATTCAATAGCAATGTGGCAACAATAAATGTGAATAAAAACATAATATTACAAGATTTTTTTTTCAAGAGAAAAAAAACACTGTTTTCAGTATATTAAAAGGGGAAAACAGTCTATATACCGATTACATATGTCCACCCATAGAGGGAGAGCCCATGTTTATCCAAACAGGATAAAAGGAAGACTCGGCCCTGGCCAATTGTGGTAAAAAACCCCATATCAAAAAGATACAGAATCAGCAGAAATATACAGTATGACCCTCATATGGGATATGAGGAAATCTGTAAAGTCAAAAGCAGAATACAGGAATGATGCATATAACTCGAGGGTAGGATGATACAAAAAAAGACATCAGACACCCTGATGATCAGTTCCACCCAAAAAGCACAAATAAAGTTCAAAGACCAGCCCCCTTTGAGAGGAAATAGTAGTTATGGTTGAATCAGATCTTTATCAGTAAACATATCTAGTACTAACTCCAATTTCGATAAGATGACCCTACCCTTCAAAGGAAATGCATGGGCACTAGAGGGATTTGGAAGGAAAATATATTTCATTAGGTCTGAAGTACAGTGGGACAGGGATTAGCAACCATATTACAACACTTAAGTTGCAGATCCAGAAATTGGCAACAGTTCTTGATAGGATAACTTGAGTCTGTGAAAGAAGTTATTGTGTTGAAATTCAGTTTTAACTGAAGGGAAGTTTTGTTGAACTGTCTAATTCAGTGATAGAAGCGCGTGCATAAGCCATTTTAGCCCAAATCTGAAGCAACGTTACTGCCCATCAAAATCTATTGTAATTTTTGCTTCGAGTTATAAGCAAATTTTTATAAAGAAAACTACAAGGAAAGTTTTAATAAGCCACAATATCCCTACAATTGTCAAAACAAGCTAAATTTTCAGGGCCTGTTTAGTGGCTATTGCAGCTCTATTTTTGGGTTGGATATAGAGAAACTTATATGATGTAACGACTTCATTTATTAATGCAAAATATGTTGTTTTTTTTCTCTGTGAAAAGCTAAATTTTCAGTGCATTTTCATTTTTAAATGTCAAGCTAATCTTTGAAGCCTATGAAAAACATAAATGAAAACAGGGGATTATCTCAATGTCCAATGTGAAACAAAATATATTTTTTAATTTTTCTAAACTAAAATATAACATATACCAACAAATTTTTAATTAACAAATCAGTAAAAAAATTATCAAATCATTTACATTAAAAACTAAACATACATACAGTAAATACCCGATGACTAAACTAAACTAAACATACAGTAAACTAAACTAAACTAAACATACAGTAAACTAAACTAAACATAGAGTAAATACCCGATGACCAGCGCGGCGACGAGGACGACCGTGGCGGCGACGAGAAACAGCGACAGCACCAGCGCGGCGACGAGGACAACCGTGGCAGCGACGAGAAACAGCGACAGCACCAGCGCGGTGACAAGAAACAGCGACAGCACCAGCGACGGAGAAAACGCGGGAGAAACAGCGACAGCAACAACGACAGAGAAAACGCGGGGACAATAAACCACATAACTTCGCGGGCGATTTATTTATAGAAAATAGTTCGGCCGAACTATTTTAAATGTAAAAGTTCAGCCGAACTCCATGTTCGGCCGAACTTTTATATAAGTTCGGCCGAACTTTAGTTGCCGGTTTTGCAATCTCCGGCAAAAATTCTGTTTGCCCGCACCGTCAATGGGCCGTCAGGCTAAACGGAATCACGAGTTCGGCCGAACGTTAAAAACAAGTTCGGCCGAACTAGTTCCGAAAAAAATTTTCAACCCGCAATTCTCACAAAAGTGTAACCCAGGTTCACGTATTCACCCCTAGTGAAATGAGGGGTATTCTAAATTGGGAAGATGTATTGGTTTTGTTAGAGGTATTTTCCATTTGTGTCAAAGGTTCATTGAGTGAAGCCTCCATGGTAACAACTTGTTGCTATATGTTTATCATTCTTCATTCTTAATTATTGAACCATTTCTCCATGGGGGGACGGTACATATCCTTTTAACCTAGCCTCCCCCATTCACTTCACTCTTAAGCTTGTAATGCATCTGCAATTCGGCAATAGTTTTTAAAGTTGCTCAATGGTGTTATCAATTCAAGCATGGGGGGTGGTGCACACTCATGGTAATTGGAATCAGTTGGCCTTATAGTGACGAGGTTTGTGTTTTGATTAGGTGTTCAAATATTAGGGTCAATCTCACAGCCACCCTTAGTAGAGTTTGGCACAATATATTATGTGTTTACGTTTTGACTCTCACCTGGTCCAATTTACTTAGCATTATTTTTCTTGTCAATGTTTTTCATACTCTCTCTGCTCAGTCTATTTCATTGAATTAATACACTTTGAATCCTCCCACTTGGGCCCTCAAGGCATGTCTTGACTCTACTTTGTCAAACTTTGAGTTTGTCCTATGCTCTTCCTTGCTAGCTGAGACTCCACATCCTCTCTATTGGCATAGTCTCGACAGTGCCATCTCATCTCCTACCTAGTGTGACCTTGTCGACCTCCACCCTCGTATTTTTGTCTCAACTTGTATTGTCTCCCCTATGTGGTTTTTCTTTGTGTCCTTTATCATCATATCCCTCTTGATCCTACCATCCATGCATCATCAAAGAAAAATGAGTCACTGCAGCCCCACAAGTAGAGCATAAGGTAGGGTTAGAGGCCGACAATAAGCTCACTCAGCAACACATCATTATCAATCCCAAGCCCTTGACCATATACAAATAGAAATTGACAATGCATCATCAGTGGCCATGGCTAATAGGGATGACTATATGGATGCAAATATTTTTTCCTTGGTTGCTAAGCGGTTCCTGGATCCCATCCACACTCGAGGAATGAAAAACCAATATTTATGGATTGTGGATTTATATTGGCACATCGGGGCTCTTATTGGTAAAACTTTATTGGACGGAAACAATGTTAAAAGGGAGCTATCTCTTCAGTTGGATGACATACAAAGTAACCATAAGGAAACGTCCCTGGAACATAGGGACATGGCCTTTCGATTGACTAGAATTGAGGCCATTCTCTCCACAAGAAGAGGGCTTTCTTCTCCTAGTACCCTTGAAGCTCCTATAGATGTTTCCACCTTTAGACAAGTTGTGTTATGGTTTCTCCATTGACTATGGTAGCTCTTCTTTGAGATATTATAGCTTGTAGGCACATAAGTGCAATTTTGCTAGGATCAAAATTGTGTATTACAATAGCAAATTAACAACTAATAGTATATCATGGCTGAGCTATGGCCATTGCTAGTCTTTTATTGTTTTTTGGATAAAGATATTGTTTTTCCAACTCCTATGGTTTCCCTAGTCACAAACCATGACAAAAAAACCTCTGATATAAATTTATATAATGTAACACTCTTGATTAACCAATAAAATTTAAAGCTTAATTTTTTTTAAAATTCCATATTTAAATTTTAAACCATAATTAACTATTTAATAATAATAATATTTATAATCTATTTTTTTTAAATAATGATGAATATAGTCCAAACATCTCTGATCTTTACAACACTCTTATTCAAAAACACTCCAAACATCTCTGATCTTTACAACACTGTTATTCAAAACCACTTCCAGTTTCTAAATAAGAATGTATATCAACATAATCATCACAATCCATGAAACAAAACTCCAAACTTAGCAAAATAAAATTCCATATCATCTGATACACATGAGATGCATCAGCTATAGTGCATAATAAGTAAATTAAGCAGAAGATTATTATTAGCTCTAATGGCGGACAAGGCTTTTGTGAAGCTCAACATCAAGATTCCATGAACGTTGGCCATAATTACCGTTTGTGGGGACCCAGGTCCCCCCTCTGTGATCTCTACAATTGCTTTAGATCACCATGTAGAAATTTAATAATTTCAGAATAGGCTCATGGCTTCTGTGGCAACGATGGTGAGAAGAGATAATGGGTATCACCTTATGTTATTTGAGTTGTTTTTGGTGTTATTTTTTTAGATGTTTGTTTTTTGTTTTTTAAATTGGTAGAAATTTATTGAAATCACAAGTTGGATGGGTAATCTTCACATAATCAAAATGTTTGAAAAGTTTTTCAAGATTTTTTTTTTGTAAATTCGGTAGGACCTTCTATTTTCGATTTATCAACAAAGGACAGGCTACAAAATATAGAGTTTTTTCTATGGCCTCAACCTGCCCGGAGGAAACCAGGTCTGTTGGCCATCTGTGTGCATGAAAAACTTGCCAAAACCGAAATTGTCTTTTTCTTCTATATGCCGCTTGAACTAGCTGTCCTACTATGACATTATAATCAAGACTAAAACAGAAACTAAATACAACAAATATCCAAAAGTACATATAACAACTTCCTAAGCCAACTATCCATCAGAGGAAGAAACTGGTGCTGGATCCTTCACAGTGGATCCAGGCATATCTACTTGCTGCATTTGTTGGAGCAGCTTCTCAATGCGTCCAATCTTGTCATATGTTCTCTGAATTCTATCAGTTGCTTGATATTGGGTGATTTTAATATGGTGTAGCTGACATTTAATATCTTCTAGCAGTTCTTTGACCTGAGGTTCACTCTTTAGCTGTCCTACTTTGTCCTGCGTGGGCTTAAAACTTTGCATTGCCTTTGCAAGAAGGCATTTCAGAAGCCAGTAAGTATGGATGGTCTGGTTTAATAAAGTAAGTCTGCCCCGGGTGTTTCCAGGATCCTGGATGAAATCCAAAATCTCTGCTTCAGCCTCATTGTCCTCTGGTTCAATCTGCAGGTCTCTTTCCCAACCTCGAATTTGTTGGCACACTGGTGAAGAATTGCCCATGATATAACTGACAACCAGATTCTCCAAATGTTCCTGGTTAGTTTTTCTACCTCTTTTCTTTGAAACTTGCTCTGACTGCACCTTATGTTTGCCTTTCGCAATCTCAGACCTTAAACAACGTTTCCCCATCCTTATCCTGTGCCTATACAACGAATACATAATGTATGAAAGAGCATACAGGAGGTTAGAAGGACTATTCAAATGAAACAGGTTTACGGACAGCTTGTATCTGTCAACAGTGCGATAATTAGGACTGCCTGGGCGCAACTTAATGACCCAGGACTGTCGCTGCCCCAATTCGCTTTTCAAACCAAGGCTATCAGTTTCCAAGGGACGAGAGCTACAGCGGCAGTCATACCCAACTCCCCGAATGAAGATATAATAAACAGTGAGCAAAGAGCCAAAGCCACTATAAATCTGCAGGTTTAAAGCTTGGGTGCAGGGTTTGTTCAAGGTGTTATGAAAGGCATTTATACCCGCATGACATTGCAACTCCTCGTGGATTGTTTGCAGCCATGCATGGTGGCAGGGATTATATGAAACCATTGTATGACAAACTAGGACCGACTCTAACCACTGGTTTTTTAAAGGCATAACATTTGGAAGGGTGGTAGCTGCGAATTTTGAACATGGGTCTCTGAAACAAGGATGAACCAACCAAGCATAGTTGCAGGGATTATATAAAACCATTGTATGACTAACAAGGCCCGACTCTAACCACTGGTTTTTTAAAGAAGTAACATTTGGATGGATGGTAGCTGCGGAATTTAAACATGGGTCTCTGAAACAAGGTTGAACCGATTTGGGCAGGGGAATAAACAACCCAAAAAACCAACATGTAACCCAACTATCCTGCGTATAGTCGAAAACCATGATCATATGCCAAGAGGTGAATGCCATGCAATGGAGAAGGAATACCGATACATACCGTTCAAGCGTTTCCCGGTTGATAAATTCCTCGCACCGTCGCTTCTGCTCCCAAGCTTTTGCATGCACAGAGCTTTGCATGAGCAATTGGGGCGAAGGAGGGCGGATACAAACCTTAAGCGGAAAATGTTGTTCGTGCGCTGACAGACCAGGCTGGATCGCGTACATAGTGATCATTCCAAAGCAGGTGCTCACACACTCCAGTGATCGGATGAGGCGGTGCATCATAATGAGAAGTAATTGCCGGGAGAAGGCCTCCGCCAGAGCGCCACGTTACACCATCTAATCACCCCGATTGGGGGGTAAAAGTTTTTCAAGATGTTGAATCCATATATACAATAAAAAAACCAATTTAAATAACACAAATCAAGATTTCACCTCAAAATTTTCCATACCAACAATTAAATTTCCAAAAAATCACATAAAAACAACGGAGTTGTATTTAGTGCGACTTTTTGGAGTTTCAAAAACCTAATTCCAGTGAAAAAAAATTGAAGTTAAATATTGATTTTTGTTATTTAAACTGGTTTTTTGACTCTATATATAGATTTAGCACCCTCAAAAACCGCTAGAGCACTTTGATTATGAAAGGTTAACAATCAAACTTATCTTTTCAATAAATTCTTGTCAGATTTTAGAAAAATTACATAGTAAAAAACCACCATAAAAACCTTCAAAAAATAAGGAGTCGTCTAACGAGCCGGAGGAATTGCCCGGACGGTCAAAATTGACCGGAATCCGGGCCAAAAAAATTTAAAAAATCTTGCAGAAACAGTGTTTGAATCCTGATTTTGACATTGGAAATGGATTCAGCACCATCAAAAACCTGTAGGACACCCAAAATATTAAACTTTGATAGTTATAACATGGATTTAGAAAAATTCCTGCCGGACTTTTTGAAAATCTTATCGGAATTTTCATGATTTTCAGGGCGATTCCTCTGGCTAGTTAGACTACGGCAAAAAATAACGCTAAAAACTAGTCGAAAAACAATTCTCTGATTGTCGTGGAATTGCGATCCGAGTGTCAGCGGTGACGGCGGCGGATTCGATGCACGAATATGTCAACTACCCGATGCTATGGTCGGCCGTTGTCATTTCTTGACTAGTATCCAAGATATGTTGCATTTCTTTATAGCCATCGTATGATAGTATCTTCATGTTTAGACAATTAGCTTTATTTTATAATGTTTGATTTTATTTTTATTTATTTTATAGTGTTTTTGATTCATGAATGAGGTTTATCAGGATTATGATTCTTCACAATTGGATATTATAATTGTGTTAAGAAATTTGTTTGAAATCTTATTAATTATATATTTGATTCCTATTATCAAGATATTATAATTGCGTTAAGAAATTGGTTTGAAATTTTATTAATTATTTGTTTGATTCATAGTGTGAAGTTTATTGTTCAAGAAGGATTTGAAGGAAATCTATCTGACCATCATAAAGTGACTATTTTATATATTAAAAGAATACCTATATAAAAAGAATATTTCAGTTGAATAGTAAGTATATCTATTTATGAAATCTATCTAACTATCATTAATGAGATTGCTTTATATATTAAATATATATATATATATATAATTTGAGTTTATGCTTTTGTAAAATGTAACAAGTTATTTTTATATTAATGGTTGATCTTGAATGTTGGTATTGAGTTGTTAGATTTACAATTTATAGGAAAGTTTGAATTTAATGTATTATGACAATAAGAGTATAATATAAATGCTTAAATTAATGGAAATTGAATTTATATATATATGTACATCTCACATTTAATCTGATTTCATGCTTTTGTAAAATGTAACAAGTTGTTTTTATATTAATAGTTGATCTTGAATATAGGCTTTGAGTAGTTAGGTTTACAATTTAAGGGAAAGCCTGAATTTAATGCATTGTGACAATAAGAGTATAATATAAATGCTTGAATTTAATGGATTTTAATGTATTGTGACAATAAGAGTATAATATAAATGGGTCATAATTCTATTACATATCTTAAAATGAATTGTGTTAAGTTTTATTTACACTATTTTAAATATTTATAATATTATTGAAATTCATAGCTCTGGTTTATTGTTGAATAAATAACCATATTATTAACATTTTTATTAATTCATAGTGGAAAAAGATCCAGATATTTATAGATTTTATTTGATGTTTCAGGACCACCAATCACGTCTAAGGTCTAGGGTCTATCTTCTAGACTTCAATAAAAGTGAAAAGCATATATGAAAATAAATATTGCTACAGATGATGAGATGCAACAATCAAGAACCATAAATGATAGACCTAATTTAGGTTGACTATTTAGGGTTTATTATTGTCTCATATCATAGTGTGTGTTACCACTATTTATTTTTATATATGCTCTTCACATTTTCTCAAATTTATTTTCATATATGCTCTTCACCTTTCCTTAAAGTCTCCAAAATGGACCTTGTTGGCAATTTTGAAAAGTCTATAAATTTGTAGATATTTCTCCACTTAACAATAACAACTGATAACTTAACAATACCAAACACAAAAATATGAGAACTTAGTTTATTTAACTTCCACGCAATTTTTTGATATAGGAATTCTTATGATTTAGAAAGTTTTTATCTCTAAAAATGTTGTTAAAATGTGACATATTAATAATGAAATTTTGTCTAATGAGGATGTTGAAATATGTTCAAAAGTAAAAGTTGTGGTTCAACAAAATTAAAAGCAATAACTAAACTGAGTAAATAAAAAATCAAATAAATGGTTTTGATGAAGTCAAATTAAATTGACTTTAAACATAAATTCCAACAACCACAAATTTATCTAATTGGTTGTTAGAAGGTTTGGTAATCAAAGGTGACCAAAATAAGCATGTTTTAAGAAAACTAATTATTCACTTTTATAATATAATATGAAATTATTTTGTTGTGTTTTGGAATGCCATAATGGTTGCTACAATATTATTTTATAGATATTATCAATTATTTTTATTTATTATTACATTGATTTTTAAATAATATTATTTGTTTTACTATTTTCTAATACAAATAAGTATAAATGTATATTTAGTTTAAAAATATTTTTTAACACAATTTCAACTATCATCAGATTAATTTTAAGTTTATTTTATAAAATAAAAAAAACGAAAATATAATGATTTAAGAGTGAAGAGAATTGAACACTAACTTTTTATTTTTAATAACAAAAGTCTAACCCATTAAACTAATTCTAAAAGATATTATATTAATTTATATATTAATAAAATTTAAATTATAATTTTTTTTGTTTGATTAATAATTTCCGTATTGATTAATTAATTAATATGAATTAAAAGTAAATCTACTTATCTTTGTATTAAAAATTAATTAAAAATAAACCTGCTAAAATTTATATTAAAAACACAATATCAATGTTTTAATTGAGAATAGTTTTAATTTTAGTATAATCAATTGTAATATATATATATATATGTTTTCATTTATTAAACTATTATATAAATTTAAGAGGTCATATACCTTTCTCATTTAGTGCACACACGATGGCTTACACTAATTGAGATTTGAACATAGATTATTCATATATCTACAGTATGTTTAAATAAATCATGATCTAATAAGGTAATCCAATATTTTAATTTTATAATGAAAATTAAATTGTGGTTATATATATATATATATATATATATATATATATATATATATATTGAATTTTTAAAGAATTTTTTTTAATTAATTAACAAAATAATAATAATAGTATAGATAATAAGAAAAAGCTCAAAAAAATTAAGTTATTTGAAACATATTTAAAATGTTTCGAATGAAGCATAATAATTTAAAATAACAAGTTTATAAATATGGTATATATTTATGAAGAATTTTATTTTTATTTTTATTATAATTATTAATTTAAAAAACAAGTTTATAAATGTAATATATATTTATGAAGAAATTTTCTTTGAGTTTTATTATAATTATTATTTTTAATTAATATATAAAAGTAGATTAATAAAATTACATGTTAAAAATAAAACTATATATTAACAATAAAATTATATTTTTATTTTTTATTAAATTTTAAATGATTTAATAAAAAAATTATTAATATTATAAAAATATATATATAATAATTATTATTATTATTATAATATATAAATAAAATTCAAAATTTAAAATTGATAATATATCTGAGAGTGTAAGCTTCTGTGATCCATATCATATTAAAATAAATTTTCCGGGAAATCACATGAGAAATTTTGGAACCAACGCTTTTCGAACTACTGATTGTATTTCATCATCAGGACACTGAAGACTGGGTATGTCACTTTCATCCAAACATTATTTATCATCATAAAAAAAAAAATCATTTCACGAAACATATTATATTATATACAATACACAGCAGTATTTAAGCATTACATATTAAATATATCAGCCTTCTTCATTAAAGTTGATATCATATTAACCGATCATCGGATCCGTCGCCAAGGTTAATTTATGGTTTGAGGATTTCTTGAGATTTGCGATAGGCCACTTGGCCCTTTAACTTCTGGCCGTGATAGGGTTTGGCAACTCGAATTAAACCTAGTTGTACTGGGCTTTTAATAGCTGGGACAATTGTTAATCTGCCCTCGGATTCTACACAAATCACGAGGGAAACCTCTGGTGACTTCTGCCAGTTAGCTAGTCGATCCTCAATTTGTTCATTTCTCCATGGCGCGCTCGCAGAGTTGGCTTCTCCTTGGCATCTCCGTCACAAATTTCTTTTAAGGTGAGCTTGGAACTGTTACACTAAAACCTTCGCTCTGATTTTCTTACCATTCCAGTTCTCAATACGTTTATTTGTAAGTTTTTTGAGTTGTATCATATGTTAGCCCTCTGAGTTCCATCTTTTACTGATGGTTAACGCTCACAGAGTGAAAAGGGCTCTTTTATCGACACTGGAAGCTGAGATTTTAGGCTAGGAATGACACATGTAGACATTATCAGGTAATCCCCTCTGGTTATCACTTATTCTGGGTTTTAAATTCCGTTGTTTGATATAGAGCTAGCTACAGATTTAACATTCTCGACTTCATATCTTCTCACGGCATAATTTTAATTTCAGGTTCGACGATGGTCAATTTCTTCAACAAGTATTTCTCCCGGCTTAACCAATCGATAATAGCTTTGTTTTTAAAACTCTTTTCCTTAATTGTTTTTGCTTACAGACTGGTTTCTCACCAGGGTTTGTTCTTGTGTCTCACGGTTAGTGGAATTCACCCAAAACCCTACCAGCATTTCTCACCAGGACTTTATCATTCCATGGCTAATGTACATCCCCTTACCAACAGGTACATCGCTATGCGAAGAGAGAGTTTGCCAACGTACATATTATATGGCACTTAAAATTAAAGGCTCAGGGTTTGAATCCCGACCTAGGGTTTATATATTTCTTGAAGCTTTTCGCATCTTAATGGTGAAGGGTTTTAATTTGGGGTTTCAACCCAGATTGTATTTGAGTACAGTTAATAGCATTTATGGTTTTGTTATACAAACTAGTTAACTTCTACTGTTCTTATTTTGAGGCCGAGGGCCGTGAATAGCCGTTCAGACATTTACATGTAATCCTAAACATTGCGCTATTTTCTATCTATATATAAATATTACAGCATTCTTGAATGATATTTCTCGGTTTATATATATATCGTATACCAGAATTTTATTTACTCGTCGCATGTTATAGTGACAAGGGTTTTCTATGGATTCTTTCGTATAGGTCCTGGTTCTTGCCTCTGTATTACAGCGATACAGTTAACTTACACACAGCCAGTCTTTATTTTCTTACTCGATGCTTATCATAGGTTACACGGTAACCGGTCCACCGAATTAAGGACCGAGTATAGAGAATTGTTTATAAAGAACAAATGGGCAAGGGTAGGGTTTCGGCCCAAACCCTAAACCTCAAGTTCTCTGTTTCTTGACTTACTGGTTGCTACATTTAACAGTCTTCAAGAAGTTTAAGTCTATGAGTTTCAATGTATATTACAACATGCATTTTTCGTATCTATTTGTATCATTTCATTGTTTGCTTCCTTACTGAATACTTTTTGGTAGCTATGCGTACAGTATGGTTATAGCTGTAATAAGATAATACCATTTATTTTCCTGTAGAAGAAATGAAACCCTGTATATTCTTCATAGAGTAAACATATAGATTCATACCGCGGGCCACATAAAATATAAATGTAATTTTTAGTAGTAGAATCTTTCTTTTCTCTACACAGAAATTATATTACTACCCTTTAACTGAACTTCTTTTATACAGAAAATGCATGCTAACCTCTTAATAGAACTTCGATATTCAATTCTTTACAGATGCATTGTAAAATCAGTAAAACCATAACAGTCTAAACCTTTCGTATTAAGACTATAGCTCAACATACTCAAGTTCTGTATACTTATCTAGAACTTAATATTTCAAACCGTGGTCCTCCCAACCATCAAGGGATGCTATGACATCCTCCTCTTTCCCCCTAGCTCCAGAATCTGGACGGTGCCACGGGTTAACAGTGGAACTTTCTGCTGTGACCTCTAGAAGGCCAATCCAGCCACATTCAGATATTCTGGTTTTACAAGGGTTGCTGAAAGTTATTTTCAACTAGTCCCAACCAGCTCTAGAAAATACTTCCCCTTTACCAATTTCACAGAACCCCTACTCCTCCCCTGGGATTCAACTTTATCCTCAGAGGAGTAGGTAACTGTTTTCCAACTGTCCCCAACCACCTCCTATTCTTGGAAACCTTTACCAACAACTTAAAAGATTTCTTTTCATTAATTAGTTCCTCCTAATAACTCAATAACAAAAAATAATAATTTGTTTTATAAACAATAACAATTAAGTCTTTCTTACCAGAAAATAAAATAAGGAAATTGTCTTTAACTAGTTAATACTAGTTAACTCTTAATGAGGCTGTCACAACTTCCCCCCTGGAAGTAACACCATCCTCGGTGTTTCAGCCCAGCTCTGCAAAGAGCTCTGGGTAGGCTTCCCGCATAAATTTCTCATCCTCCCAAGTAGCTTCATTCGGTCCGAAGTGCTTCCATTGCATTTTCACCTAGATAACTACTCTTTTGCGGAGTTCAATTTCTCTTCGGTCAAGTATGCATTGCGGCTCTACCAGAAACTCTCCGCCCACTTCTACCTGAAAAAAAAAAGTGTTTTTCAAGTCAGTATGCTTAAATTTATTCAAAACTTCAAGTTAGGATTTTTATCCTTTTTCCTACCTAAATATTCTGCCAATGAATTACATGTTTTTCATCATGTACATATCGCTTCAGCAAAGACACATGGAACACATTGTGTACTTAAATATGGCTGGGTAAAGCCAATCTATAGGCTATATGGCTTGCAAGCTGATTACAATATAATGCATAAATGCCATGTAATTTTTTGCTCAACGCATCTGCTACTCGATTTTCCTTTCCATTTACATGTTGAATATCCATATCAAATTCACTTAGAAAGGCATTCCATCTTGCTTGCCTGGAATTTAAATCTGCTTGCTTAAAATAAATAGTCAAACTACTATGATATGTTTTAAGTACAAACCTCTTACCCAGCAGATAATGCCTCCACACCCAGAGAGCATGCACCACGACTGTAAGCTCCAGATCATAAGCAGAATATTTATGTTCACGATCTTTCAGTTTTATAGACTCGTAGGCTATTACTTTACCTTCTTGAGTTAATATTTCTCCCACTCCTTCTTTGCTGGCATCAGTACAAACTTCATAGTCTTTATTAGGGTCAGCTACCCTCAGTACCGATGCTGTAGTCAGAAGTTGTTTCAGCTTTTCAAAGCTGTTTTGACATTCATTTGTCCATTTGAAAATTTTGCCTTTCTTTTGCAAAGATGTAATAGGAAAAGAAATTTTAGAAAATCCTTCTATGAACCTTCTATAATAACCAGCTAGACCCATAAATGATCTAATGTTAGCCACATTCTGAGGTACTCGCCATTCCATAATAGTTTTGATCTTTTCCGGATCAACATTTATTCCTTCAGCTGATATTACATGTCCCAGATATTGGATTTCTATTTTAAAGAAATCGCATTTGCTAAACTTAGCATAAAGCTGATGCTTTCTCAGCATTTCCAAAACTATTCTCAAATGCTCTTTATGTTCCTCCTCACTTTTAGAATATATCAATATGTCGTCTATGAAAATATGCACAAATTTATCCAAAAATTGATGAAAAATGTTATGCATCAACCTCATAAAGGTTGTTGGTGCATTTGTCAATCCGAAGGGCAGCACCACGAATTCATAATGCCCATAACGAGTGCGAAATGATGTTTTGCAAATATCTTCATCTTTAATCCGAATCTAATGATACCCGGATCTTATGTCTATCTTAGAGAACACCTTAGCCCCTCTTACTTGATAGAATAAGTCATCGATTCTGGGTAAGAGGTATTTGTTTTTAACAGTCAGCTTATTAAGCTTCCTGTAATCCATACACATGCGTAAGGTTCCGTCTTTCTTCTTAACAAATAGAACTGGTGCTCCCCATGGAGACACACTTGGACGGATATAGCCTTTGTCTAACAGTTCTTGTAGCTGTATCTTTAGTTCTGTTAGTTCTGGCTTGCTCATTCTATAAGGAGCTCCTGACACTAGAGAGGCTCCTGGCAGCAATTCAATGGTGAAGTCAATATCCCTCTTGGGTGGAAAACCAGGAATGTTTTCTGGAAATACATCCAGAAATTCCTGTACTACAGGAATATCTTCCATTATTGGAGCCTTTTCCTTGGAGTCTGCATATCCTACTTGAATTGCATACAGTTGACATCCTTTTCTGATACACTTACCCATTTGGGATGTTGTTATTGGTCGTAATTGCACAGGCTTTTTAATTCCTTGAATTTCTTTTCGCATGCCATCTTGCATTCTGAAGTAAATAATCTTTTCTTTGCAGTCCACTAGGGTCCAACGTCTCTCCAACCAATCCATACCCAATAACACATCATAAGACCCCAATGGTAAGATATTTAAATCTACTTGTAACTGTTGTTCTGCTACAACAATGTTACCGATGAAATAGGTAACCGCACTGTTACCTACTTTTTTTTGGTAGCATAAAAAGCACCCGATTTTGAAAAGTGGTGATGCAGAATCACCTCTTTTTTTTTTAGCACATTTTTGACACTCTAATATTTTTATTTATGAAGTATGAATATTTGTTTTAAAATGTTAGTGATTTTCATGCTAATTTTGAAACGTATTGATGCAGCATCAACTTTTTTTTTTTTAGAGCGGTGATTTTCATGCTAATTTTGAAACGTATTGATGCAGCATCAACCTTTTTTTTTAGAGTGGTGATTTTCATGTTGGTAATAAAACAAAAAACTTAGATAAAAATATATATATATAAAAACAATAAAAATGTCAAACAAAAAAAAATTAACTCGTAAAAATAAAAAATCTAAACAAAAATAAATAAATAAATAAAAACAAAAATATTCGAAAATTATATCAAAAGAAATGACAAAATTTAAAAAAAAAACACATAATTTAAAGAAAAAAAACAAAAATTAACAAAAAATTTAAAAAAAAAAACATCAAAAACATTTTTTTCTAATTTATTAAAAAAATCCATATAATTAAACAAAAAAAAATTTAAAATAGAAAATTTAAAAATAATTTAAATTACAAAATTAAAATTTAGATAAAAAAAATAAATACAAAAAAGAAAAAATTAAATTTAAAAATTTAAATTAAAAAAATAATAATAATAAGAAAACAAAAATACAAATTTTAAAATTAACAAAAAAAACAAATTAAAAAAAAAAACAAAATTTAAAATTGAAAAAGAAAATTAAAATAAAAGAATTATAATAAAAAAAACTATCATTAAAAAACAAAAAAAATGAAAAAAACCACGTGCAAATAATTAAAAAACAAATATCCATAAATTTGTTGTTTTTTTTAAATGAAACAATTTATAAATTTTAAAAATGAAAAACCAAATAAACTAAAAGATTTAAGAAAATTAAATTAAATTAAATTAAAATTTAATAAATTTAATGAATAAATTTTAAATTTTAGAAAATAATTAATCCAAAATATTAAATTAAAAAAAAAAAAAAATTAAAAAAAAAAAAAAATTTAAACTTTTTGAATTTAAAAAAAAAAAAATCAAATTAAAAAAAATATTAAAAAAAAAAAAAAAACAAAATAAAAGAATTTTTTGATCATGGTGGCGCCGCGAGTTGGCCTCCCGCCCAGTTGGCAGCAGAGGCCGACCGCTGGGCAGGTTGGAGGCTGCAGCCCCCCGCTCGCCCAGCAGCCAGCCTCCGCCGCCACCTGAGCGGGAGGACGATTCCTAGAATCAGTCTGCCGCGGTGGGAGGCCGATTCCGGTAATCGCCCTCCCGCGGCGAGAGGCCGATTCTGGGAATTGCCCTCAGGCCGATTCCAAGAATCGCGCTCCTGCCGTGAGAGGCCGATTTCGGGAATCGCCCTGAGGCCGATTCCCGGAATTGGCCTCAGGGCGATTCGCGAAATCGGCCTCCCACTGCAGGAGGGCGATTCCCGCAATCAGCCTCTTGCCGCGGGAGGGCGATTCTCGGAATCATCCTCCCGCCTAGCGGTCGGCCTTCGCCGTCACCTGGGCGGGAGGCTGGTTGGCGGCGCCACCACAATCAAAAAATTCTTTTTTATTTTTTATTTTTTTAATTTTTAATATTTTTAATTTTTTTAAATTTGATTTAAATTTTTTTTTTTTAATTCAAAAAATTTAAAATGATTTTTTTTTTAATTTGATTTTTATATTTGAAATTTAATTTTTTTTTATTTTTTATTTTTATTTTTTCATATTTTTTTATTATTATAAAATTTTATGTTTAGTTTTTTCATTCAATTTTTTAAAATTTAGTAAATTTTGTATTTTTATTTATTTATTTATTTGAATTTAATATTTTTTTTTAATTTTTAATTTTTTTATTATTATTATTTATTTACATAAAATTTTTATTTTTTTTTATTTCAATTAAAATTGTGCATTTAAAATTAGATTTTTTTTAAGTTAAACTTAATATTTTAAAATTAATTTGTTTTTTATTTTATTTTTTATTTAATATATTTTATTTAATTTATTTTTTTCAATTTTTCAATTTTAATTGATTTTTAAAGTTTTTTTAACTTTTTATTTTAACAATGTTTTTTTTTTCTTTATATTTAAAATTTAATTTTTATTTCAAAATTTATTTGTTTATTCATTTATTTATTAAAATTTAATATATATTTTTTAATTTAATTTGTTATTTTAATATTAACATTTTTTTTTTAATTTAATAAAATCTAATATATATATTTTTAATTTAAGTTCATATATATATTTTATTTTTTATAATTTAAATTTAATATATTTTTTAAAATCTATTTGTTTTTTTAATATATATTTCTTTAAATTTAATATTTTTATTGTATTTTTTTTCATTTTTTATTTTTAGTTAATTTTTCATTTAAAAAAAAAGTTTCAATAATGTTTTTTTTTTTTTAATTTTTATTTTAAAGTTTTAAATTTATTAAAATTTAATATATTTCTTTAAATTTAATTTTTTATTTTAAAATTTAAATTTAAATTTTTTTAATTTAATAAACTTTTTCTTTTTCTTTTTTAAATTTAATTTCTATATTTTATTTTTTATAATTTCTTTCTTTTTTAACTTGTTTTTCTTTTTAATTTAATATTTTTATTTTGTTTTTATTTTTATTTTTTTATTTCTATATATTTTGAAATTTTAATCTTTAAATTTTTTTTTAATTTTTAATTTTTAATTTTTTTCTTAAATTTTAGGTTTTTTTTAATGTTTGAATTAAAATTTTTATTTTGTTTTTATTTTTATTTTTTTATTCCTATATATTTTTAAATTTTAAGCTTTAAAAGGTTTTTATTTTTTAAATTTATTTTTTTTCTTAAATTTTAGGTATTTTTTAATGTTTGAATTTTAAAAATTAAAAAATGTTATTTCTATTTTTAAAAATGTCAAAAATATGACAATTTTTTTTTTTAGTTATTCCAGCGTCAACTGGTTTTGTTTTGAGGGTATTGAACTAACCAGGAATTCTTAAATTTCTGCTCTTTTAACTTGCACATTTCCACTATTTTAGGACTTACGTAACTCAAACTTGCTCCAGGATCTACTAAAATTTAAACAGGTTTAGTTAGTAAAGTACCTTCTAGTTCAATCATTGTGGGCTGAAAATCAACCTGTCGGTCTTCGAGGGCTGCATTGATACGTGGTATATTGTGTGCCACGTCCCCCACTGTAGATGCTTCCTACAGATTTGTTACAGCTTCATTTTTGTTTCGTTGGGGACAGTTTTTATAATAATGGGTTTCCCCACAGCCCCAACACTATAGGGGAGGCTTAGAAATATGTCCCTGATCTGGCTTACTAGATGCTTCTGTGGGTTTCTCCTCCACTGGCCACTTGGTTCTTTGGTGATTCCTACCAAACTGCTTGCTGATAGAATTCCGTGCTGAGCCTTTAAAGTTGCTACTTTTACTGCTTTTAAAATTAGAGTTATTTTTCTGATTTTTCTTTGGCTACCAACTTTTTCCTCCTTCACCCTTGGCCCTGGCCTGCTGATAGCACATTCGTGCTTTACGGATGGCTTCGTCCATGGTCTGAGGATTAACAAATTCTATCCGTTCTCTGATATGAGTAGGTAAACTACTTAAGAACCTCTACACCTTGGCTTTTTCTTCTCGGAGGTAACGAACGTAGCATAGTAGGGAAGTAAATTTTGTAACATAATCATCCATGGTCATTTGTCCCAACCGAAGATCATGGAATTCCTTAGCTTTGTCATCATAAAACCTTTCTGTTAAGTACTTGTCCTTAAAGTACTGCTGAAACAATTCCCATGAAATATCTCGTTCATCAATGTTGCATACATTTTTCACCTCTTCCCACCACAGGGTGGCTTTTTCTCGTAACTGGTATATAGCCAATCTGGCCTTCAGATTGCTACTATATTCATACACCTAGAAGTACTTATTTATATTAATTAACCAGACTTCAACCACCTCCTCGGCCTCACCATCAAAATTTGGTGGTTTAATTTTGCGAAACTCCCCCTGCAATTCCACTTTCTATCTCTTATTGTCTTTTTGGTCAGACAAATTGCCCGACTCCGCCTCATTATAATTCTTGTTTTTTCTTTTCTGGGAGGGACTCTTTTCAGCTCTGCTTGTAGTGTTGTTTCTAGTTTGTTGATCTTCTTGTTCAGCTGATAATTTTTTTTCAGCACTAGGATGTCCCATCTCCTGATTTTGTTCGTCTGATAAAATCTTTAAAATTTTCTCCTGATCTTGCAACAATCGCTTATTATCCTTTCTGAGTCTTAACATTTCCTCTTGTAATTGTTGCACTGTTTCAATAAAAAACCAGTTTGGTGCTGTTGTTCTTCGAGCAACCGACTAGTCTTTTGATGTTGTTCTACACTTAATTGAACCCACATTTCTGGATTCATGACTGTTGGTGCTTGAGTTTCCTCTGGTTGCGATTGTGATGCTATAGCTCTTCTCATTGTCATTGGTTCTCTCTCTTCGTGTGCACTAATTACATACACAACTTCACTATTAGTAGACCCTTAGGGTGCCAGCGTTGCAACCGGCTCTGATACCACTTGTCACTTTCATCCAAACATTATTTACCATCATAAAAAAAAAAAATCATTTCACGAAACATATTATATTATATACAATACATAGTAGTATTAAAGCATTACATATTAAATATATCAGCCCGCTTCATTAAAGTTGATATCATATTAACCGATCATCAGATCCGTCGCCAAGGTTAATTTATGGTTTGAGGACTTCTTGAGATTTGCAATAGGCCACTTGGCCCTTTAACTTCTGGCCGTGATAGGGTTTGGCAACTCGAATTAAACCTAGCTGTACTGGGCTTTTAATAGCTGGGACAGTTGTTAATCTGCCCTCGGATTCTACGCAAATCACGAGGGAAACCTTCGGTGACTTCTGCCAGTTAGCTAGTCGATCCTCAGTTTGTTCATTTCTCCATGGCGCGCTCGTAGAGTTGGCTTCTCCTTGGCATCTCCGTCACAAATTTATTTTAAGGTGAGCTTGGAACTGTTACACTAAAACCTTCGCTCTGATTTTCTTACCATTCCAGTTCTCAATACGTTTACTTGTAAGTTTTTTGAGTTGTATCATATGTTAGCCCTCTGAGTTCCATCTTTTACTGATTGTTAATGCTCACAGAGTGAAAAAGGCTCTTTTATCGACACTTGAAGCTGAGATTTTAGGCTAGGAATGGTGCATGTAGACATTATCAGGTAATCCCCTCTGGTTATCACTTATTCTAGGTTTTAAATTCCATTGTTTGATACTGAGCTAGCTACAAATTTAACATTCTCAACTTCAGATCTTCTCACGGCATAATTTTAATTTCAGGTTCGATGATGGTCGATTTCTTCAACAGGTATTTCTCTCGGCTAAACCAATCGATAATAGATTTGTTTTTAAAACTTTTTTCCTTAATTGTTTTTGCTTACAGACTAGTTTCTCACCAGGGTTTGTTCTTGTGTCTCATAGGTTAGTGGACTTCACCCAAAACCCTACCAGCGTTTCTCACCAGGACTTTATCATTCCATGGCTAATGTACATCCCCTTACCAACAGGTACATTGCTATGTGAAGAGAGAGTTTGCCGACGTATATTATATGGCACTTAAAATTAAAGGCTCGGGGTTTGAATCCCGACCTAGGGTCTATATATTTCTTTAAGCTTTTCGCATCTTAATGGTGAAGGGTTTTATTTTTTGGTTTCAACCTAGATTGTATTTGAGTACAGTTAATAGCATTTACGGTTCTGTTATACAAACTAGTTAACTGCTACTGTTCTTATTTTAAGGTCGAGGCCATGAATAGCCGTTCAGACATTTACATGTAATCCTGAACATTGCGCTATTTTCTATTTATATATAAATATTACAGCATTCTTGAATGATATTTCTCGGTTTATATATATATCATATACCAAATTTTTATTTACTCGTCGCATGTTACAGTGACAAGGGTTTTCTATGGATTCTTTCGTATAGGTTTTGGCTCTTGCCTCTGTATTACAGCGATACAGTTAACTTACACACAGCCAGTCTTTATTTGCTTACTCGATGCTTATCATAGGTTACATAGTAACCGGTCCACCGAATTAAGGACTGAGTATAGAGATTTGTTTATAAAGAACAAATGGGCAAGGGTAGGGTTTCGGCCCAAACCCTAAACCTCAAGTTCTATGTTTCTTGACTTACTAGTTGCTACATTTAACAGTCTTTAAGAAGTTTAAGTCTATGAGTTTCAATGTATATTACAGCATGCATTTTTCATATCTATTTGTATCATTTCATTGTTTTCTTCCTTACTGAATACTTTATGGTATCTATGCGTACAATATGGTTATAGCTGTAATACGATAATACCAATTATTTTCCTGTAGAAGAAATGAAACCCTATATATTCTTCATAGAGTAAACATATACATTCATACCGCGGGCCACATAAAATATAAATTTAATTTTTAGTAGTAGAATGTTTCTTTTCTCTACACAAAAATTATAATACTACCCTTTAACTAAACTTCTTTTATACAAAAAATGCATGCTAACCTCTTAACAGAACTTCGATATTCAATTCTTTAGAGATGCATTGTAAAATCAGTAAAACCATAACAGTCTAAACCTTTCGTATTAAGACTGTAGCTCAACATACTCAAGTTCTGTATACTTATCTGAAACTTAATCTTTCAAACTGTGGTCCTCCCAACCATCAAGGGAGGCTATGGCGTCCGCCTCTTACCCCCTAGCTCCAGAATCTGGACGGTGCCACAGGTTAACAGTGGAACTTTCTGCTGTGACCTCTGGAAGGCCAATCCAGTCACATTCAGATATTCTGATTTTACAAGGATTGTTGAAAGCTATTTTCAACTGGTCCCAACCAACTCTAGAAAATACTTCCCCTTTACCAATTTCACAGAACCCCCACTCCTCCCCTGAGATTCAACTTTATCCTCAGAGGAGTAGGTAACTGTTTTCCAACCGTCCCCAACCGCCTCCTATTCTTGGAAACCTTTACCAACAACTTAAAAGATTTCTTTTCATTAATTAGTTCTTCCTAATAACTCAATAACAAAAAATAATAATTTGTTTTATAAGCAATAACAATTAAGTCTTTCTTGCCAGAAAATAAAATAAGCAAATTGCCTTTAACTAGTTAATACTAGTTAACTCTTAATGAGGCTGTCACAGGCTGATCAGACTATCCAAATTTATAACAAGCAGAGAGAAGCAACGGTGAGAACCCAAGGAAAAAATAAAGATGTTACAAAGAGTTAAAAATAAATAAATAAATAAATAAACATAAAAATCCCAACACAAAGTAATAAAATAATAAAATAAAGAAGAAGGCAAATAAAAATATATAGAATAATCAAATTTAAACTTACAAAATAGCCACAATCATAAAAATAAAGATTAAATCAAAAAATAAATAAATACAAAAATCCCTTCTAAAGTAATAAAATAATAAAAAATAAGGACCATGTCAAATAAAATAAATAAAGTCTTCAAACTTGAAACTAACCAAATAGCCCAAATCCTAAGTTTCCTTGGGTTTTGACCGTTGCTTCTCTCTGTTTGTTATAAAATTTGATAGTCGGATCAGCAAGTCTTCAGTGTCCTAATGATGAACTACAGTCCGTAGTTTGAAACACGTTGGTTCCAAAATTTCTCATATGATTTTCCAAAAAAAATATTTTATATGATAATATATCATTAAAACCCCCATTATAAATATAATAAAAAACAATAATACGATAATAATAATAATTAATAAATTACACTCAAACTTACCTCCATAAGTTGTGGGGTTATGATAATGTTATGCATCACTACTTAAATTTCCCCACAAGAATGATTTTCTTATGTGAATAACGTATTAACCACGTCATCACTTGTATAATGTTGATGTTATAAGTGTGATGAGTGAAAATGGATGCCACGTCTATAACGTAAATTCAACGAGTGAAAGTAGGGTTTAATTTGGAATCATTAAGAAGCCAATTCAAATCAAAAGGCATAAAGAAATTAGTATTCTTTGTAGTATCAATTATGGAAATTATGAAAATGTACTCTAATTATGAATTGAGGTCTTCAACTTAAAGGAAGTACACATCACCAAAGTATGCTCAAAGCTCATTTGTACACATGACACCATTCATAACCAATTAAAATTTGAGATCTCTTTTCTCCATCTTATTAAAATGATATATTTATATTTAATACGTTTTTCCTAGTATTAATTTAGTTGTATTTAGACTATTAAATAATGTTTTAATTAATTCTTTTATATTCCATTTTTCTATATTATTATAATAATATATTTGTATGTTTAGATTTTATTTCATCTTATTATTATTATTATTTATTTTTTCCTTTTTAAAATTAAAATTCATTTTATATTAATATTTATTTCTTCTTTTAAATCTATATATTAGAAATTTGTTTTACTATACTAATATTTTTCTTAAAAATAATTGAAGGGTTTAAAAAGCACACAAATTAGCCCTAAAAATAACAGAAATTCCAATAATATTATGACAAAATTTAGTAGAAATTTTTGAAAATGGGTTACTACTGTCAAACTTTGGGATTTTGGGTGTCCTAGAAGTTCTTGATTGTGCTGAATCTATTTCCACTATCCAAAAAAAAATTCAAATACTCCAACATTCTCATTTTCAAAAAAAAAAAAAATACCAGATTCCAGCCAAAAAATTGTCGTCTAGGAAAATTTGTGGCGTCAGTAGACAACGTCTTACATAAACGAAATGTTGTAGAGAAATTCACTCTAGATGTGTCGTAAGGATATATCTTCTTCATTGTCACTGGTTTTGCAATTATCTCTAGAGGATTAAGCATGAAAAAGTTGCTTTGGACTGCAAATGGTCATCAACTTTTATTGTAGGAGTGTCCATGCCAAAAAAAAATTGTGTGGGAACACTGTGTTTTGCTATTTATGGAAGAATTTTACAAGTGGCTCAATGGCTTAAAAAAAAGTATCTACAAGTAAAAGCTTTCTAGTTAGCTTCTTAAAGCTAAGCAATGAGAAATAACTTTTTGTCTAGGATATTTGTAAAATAAATGGAATTTTTCCTTAAGTAGGAACCTGTATCTTTTGAACCAGGAAGCCCTTATTATGTTTGAGTGTGCTCTAATTGGTAAGTTGATGAGTCTTTGGTCTAGCACAAGATCTATAGAATCATAGGTATTAGAGCATTGGCCACCCCAAATTCATGGTTCAATATTTTAGTTTATTTTTTAGCAAGGTTTCTTTTTGTTTTCCTTTCTCAATAACGAGGAGTAGTACTTAATATTTTGTTCAATATAATATTCCATGGGATCAAGGGGAATGCATTTATCTCCTTATACTCTTCAATCCAAAATAGGAGATTTCCTCATCCCAAGTATGGATTACGCTACCTCATATTCTTTTGATATTTTGGGATGAAATCTCTCTTAGAGATACGGAGAATGGGTTGGGTGGATTTATAAATATAGAAAAGACAAAAAGAAATTTGTAATCCTGAATGTGTACATGTGTGGAGGTGGACTTAGAGAAAGGACTCATAGAGACTTTATAAATAAATAGAGATTGGTGGAGCTATTAGTGATCCTTAAATTATGATCATTTTCCATTTAAATGCAATTCTTATCTTTCTTATCAACATTTTTGCTAAAAAAATGTGCAAATATTCAAGTGCTCCAACCCCTTTAAAAGCAACCATAAAATAAAGATAATGGGTTCAATTTGAATCCTATTTAGCATAGACACTACAAGGAAAAGACCCTCTAGCGGAGGTTATAAAGGAGGTTTTTAGTCTTATAAAATTGGCCAAAATTATCAAAAAAAAATATGCTACCACATCCATTTATGGTTACAAAGGTTTTGGCAGAGATTTTAACGGAAATTCAACACAACTAAAAAAAAATGAGTGGTCGGAGGTTATTACAGATGTTGTTTTCCTCAGTGCGCTAATCAGGCTTTAATGCACCGGTGCGTACTCGTGGACGGCAGCCCAGGGCGGTCGAAGAAGAATGCACCGGGCTGTTAAGGTATAAAATAGCACCGGGCATAATGTTGGTGATACAACGCACGGGGTTGTTATAATTGGTCTTGGGATTTGAGCGGTGCCCATAGGTTGTATCAACGCGCTGGTGCGTAGACTTATAGAAACGCACCGATGCACCCTTTCACACAAATGCATTGAGCTTTATAATTGGTATTGGTATTCGTATGATGCAAATATGTCATACAAATATATCGGTGTGTATAGACTCTTAAACGCCCCAGTGCGCAATATCACACTTAAATTCACCGAGATTTATAATTGGTATCGGTATTCGTGCGGTGCCCATAGGTCATCTAAATGCACCGGTGTGTATATAAACAAAAACGCCCCGGTGCATAGTATGACACAAATGTGCTGAGTTTTATAATTGGTATTTGTATTCGTGTAATGCTAATAGGTAATAAAAGGGCACTGGTGCGTATATAGACATAAACACAAAGGAGCATCGTACCGCACAAATGCCATGATATTTTTAACCGGTTTTGGTATTTGTGCAGTGCCCATAGGTCGTAAAAATGCACCGGGGTGCTTAAGAATAAAAGCACACCGGTATAAGTATACACGCACCAGTTTTCATTTTTTATTTTTTAGAAACATCGACCTGTGACAGTGCAATTATTGTGATTGTTTTAAATTCATTATTCATCAAAAGTTGACACATCTTATAACAATATTCATATTTTGGTTTTTAAACTCCTGTGGTGGTCATTTCTTAAAGAGCTTCCCAGATTATCCACAGTATTAAGGAACATGTGTCGGTGTTTCGAATCCCAATGGGGATCCATCATCAGGACTTTAGAATGAAGAAATTTAGAGAAGGGTTTCAAACCATTAATAGAGATAAATTTCTTGAAAAGAGCCGACTAAAGTTTTTGTAATTTGTATTTTTTATTAATTTTAATAATTACATTTCTAATTTAATAAATTTTATTTTATTATGGGTAATATTTAATAAAATCAAAGTTATATAAAATAAAGAATTTAAGATTTATTTTAATTATGCCTATTTAGTTAACTAATTAGTTAGTTTAATTATGCCTATTTAATTTTCTAATTAGTTAGTTTTATTATGCCTATTTAAGATACTAATTTACCAATAGTTTGGTTTATTTAGTTTAATTCATTATTTTATTACAATAAAGAATTAAGATTTATTTTTGTTATGTTTATTTAATTTACTAATTAGTTAGTTTAATTTTTATTATGCTTATTATTTATTTTATTATATAGTAACTATATTGGTTACTTTAATTTTTGAAAAGATATATTTAATTTATTATAATTTAATTTGGGATTTATACTAGGTTTAAATAAAATATAAATATATATAAATAAAGGAATTTATTATTTAGTTTTATTTTTATTTATGAATATTTAATTAATTATGCTTATTTTAATTTACTAATTAATCTTTTATGTTAGAGAAAAAAAAATTATGGAAAATTTTATAGGAATATAGTAGAAACTACTAATAATTATTGATTAATTAATTAATTTTTATTTTAAACAAAATAAAAATTAATTAATAGGGATAATTATTGTAATTTTAAATTATTAAAACCAAATTAGAATTCAAAAGAGGAGGAACATACCTGAGATTTTATACCTGAAAAACTATACCTCGGAGGATGGCATCTTGGAAGAACAGATTTGTCGAATAAGAGGTCTCCAAGTGTCACTGATCTCAACACCCGCATCCCTATTAAGATTATCTGGATGCTTTATAATCTCAAGGGCCTCTCTTATTTTTCTTCTTTGATAGTGCTCTTCTCTCGCAATGATCCTTGCATCTTCAAGACGTACTTGATGTTTGGTTTTCGAGGAGTGTTCTGCAAGGGCTGAGGTGCACGATCGTTCATACCTGATATCAGCTCCATGCTCTTTAAGTAATTTCTGAAGTGAACGCCCGGTCTCACCAATATAATTTTTACCGCATGAACAGTCAATATTGTACACTCCTTTGAGTTGTTTAGGGCTTATGCCATCTTTAATTGATCGCATCCTCTACCTAATAGTCCCTGCTGCTGAAAATTGTTTGAAAATATTGATCCTCCTCAGAACCTTGGCGATTTTATCAGTAACACCCTTAATTTATGGTAGAAAAACCCTACCCCTGTTTTCTTGAGGTTCATGGCGATTCTGAGGTAAGATCGAACCCTCAGCTCTTTTTAGGGATTTTTTGATATCTCTTTCTTTATAACCTAAATCCATAAATACAGATGACAGGTGACTGATTTCTTCGCTCAGGTGTTCAGCATCATAAATCCTCATGGCTCTGATGGCAAGGGTATTAAGGACACCAAAATTTTGAGCTAGATGATGGTAGGACTCAGCATGGAGATAGCTATCGGTATGGGTTTTCTTTCTAAACACCTAGTGCCCTAGAGTTCCATCCTCATTCCTAGTCACAAGAACGTCCAAAAAAGGAATGCTCTTATTTTCTTCAACCTCCATAGTGAACTTAATCTCTATGGAAATGGAGTTAAGGTGATTAAAAAATCCTTCAAGATTCTCTTTACCCTGGGTCCACTTTATGTTGGTGTCATCTACAAATCTTTTCCACCAATTTGGTTTTAAGGGATATGAGGCAAGGGCCTTCTTCTCAAAGTGTTCCATGTATAAGTTAGCGACAATAGGGGATAGTGGAGATCCCATTGCAACACCTGATACTTGCTCATAGAATTCCCCTTGGAAGCTGAAGAAAGTGGAGCGTAGGCAAATCTCCGCAAGCTTGGTTGTTCCTGGATTAGTGACATCTTTAATAAATTGAATTTCCTCATCTAAAGGAATCTTAGTGAATAGTGATATCCCATCAAAACTAACCAAGATGTCGTTTTCCTCAACCTTCTGATCCTTAATGAGCTTGACAAAATCGCTTGACTCCTTTATGAAAGAGTCATTATTCCCAACAAGAGGTTTCAGGATCTTGGCAACATATTTTGCCAGCTCATAGGTGGGGGACCCTATGGTATTAACAATCATTCTAAGGGGGATTCCTTATTTATGAATTTTGGGTAATCCATAAATTCTTGGCATGACCTCACAAGAAGGGGTCAATTTTTTTTTCTTGTCATCCAACCCTGAATTTTTGATTGCTTTCTTGACTTCTCTTAATACCTTGGGCATGGGGTTGGAGTTAAGTTTCTTGTAGTTGATACAATCTAGATGTTCATTCATTTTCCTAATATAATCAACCTTATCTAGAACAACAGCAGCACCTCCCTTGTCAGCTTTCAGTACCACAATGTTATCATTATTGCAAAGAGCTTTGAGAGAAAAAAACCCTTCCTTACTTAGGTTGCCCTTGGGAGTTCTGGTTTTTTTCAAAATAAGGGAGTATTCTTGTCTCAATGCTTCTTTATCATCAAGAGCTAAACCTCTAATCCCTTCCTCGATGCTGCACAAAATGCTTTTATTTGGGATGCCTTTGAGAGCAACTGCAAATCCTAAACCCTTACTAAGAATCTTGATGGAATCCTAACCTAACTCTACAGAGGATAAGTTAACAACTTTTTTATTTTTGGTAGGCGGGTGATGTCCAAGTTTCTTAATGGCACAGTTATTTAAGTTCTTGTTGGAATCAGTATCTGTAAAAACCTTAGGACCCTCCCTCATATTATCTTTCTTACTGTGAACCATGTTGGTTGAAGCAGAATTTTTGGAGCATGGCTTGTAATTATTATTACAATTGCAAGGCAGGTCATTGTGGTTCATGTCACTTTTCTTATCAACTTTAAGATGCGAAGACTGATGCCCATTATCAACTTGGAGCCGACTTCGACACGTATTGGTGTCATCATATTTGACTGGAATATCAACAAATATGTCTTCGGTGCTGCTAATAATAATTGAAACCTCAGCATCATTCTTAATAAAAAAAATCACGATTGATTCGATCCTCATCATATAATTCCGAGGCGGACACACTGTTTTTCTACGAAGGGTTGACTGCTGAAACAATAGCACCCAACTCATTGTTTTTCTGCGAAGGGTTGACTTCTGAAACAGCAGCACGTAACTCACCAAAACTGCTCCACGACGAATCAGTAAATCTGGCACATCCTTCAACCACCGGTTCTAAGGCATATGAATAACTATCTGCAACTTTTTTGCCGCTGATTGATACAGAGTAACTGGAATTAACATTGCTAGTTTGAAGAATTGCTGGAGACAACATCTTGGGAGAGGATGCGTAATCCTTGAGAGAGAGCAGATCCTTGACATTGTACTGAACTGGCTTCTTAAACATCGGAACAATCGTTGTGTCATGCATGTTGAAATTAGTCAAGCCGATTTTCGTTAAACGGCCATTGCTGCAACTTTCAATCAACCAGCAGCTGACGTTGTCACTGTTCTCAAAACCAACTTCGTCAACGGTGTCATGGGGAGTGGTAACGTTCTTGCAAACTTTTGTGTTTTCATATTAATTAAATTTTTATTAATGCATTTCAATGTGATGTTTGGATTAATTTGTTATATCATATCATAATTATTGTGGTTTTTTAAAATTCATTATTCATCAATATTTGACACATATATATCTTATAACAATATTCATATGAATTAAATTTTTATTAGTGCATTTGAGAACGACAATGGAGAATGCAATAGCAACAATAGGGAACACAATAGAATAAATTAAAACATTATAATTATATATATATATATATATATATATATATATATATATATATATAATACAATGTTTATCATATTAAATGGGACAATTATTCATATCCTTTTATCTTTCAATTGGGATACTATGTCCATTACATTAAACAAAATGTCTCATTTCACAGACATATTTCAAAAAATAAAATGCCTTGCTTTGATATCCAAACATAGTGATCATCATTCTTCGCTTGAACTGTTGTCACTGCTAGAGCTACTTCCATGACTTGGGTTATTTTCAGAAATGTTTTGTTCAAGGTGTTGATTGTTTCCTTCTTCTTCACCTTCCATCTACAAACATAAAAATAAACTGTAATGAGTGTATATACATTGGTGAGAATAATGAAAATTGCAATATTAAATAATATACATCAATGTAAATCGAAAAGAAATGATGTACCAATGCAACAATTGACTCATAAACTATACACATTCTTTCAAAACCATGTAACATGCCATCTTTCAAGATTTGATCTGTTGGCGCAGTGCCATACTTTGTTTCCTGCAAGTTTTATACCCCATAACAAATCATATATTTAATATAAAATATTTATTTTTTCTATTAATTATAGACGGAGCTAAGTAAAACAAGATCGATAGATGCTTACAAATTCCACAATTAAGTTATGATATGCCAACATATACTCACAACCCATATTTAACCCAATTTCAATCAATTCCTCTGATGGTTCTTCTTTGTATGTTAGCACCTGTTTGAAGACATTCAATGATGATTTTTGTAAAACAACTTAAAAAATACAAAAATGAAATCTAGCTAAGTTCTTATAAGGAAGTAACAATTACTCACAAACTTAGATATCAATCATTTTCTTCCTTGTCATCCTGTTTTATGTGTTGAATGGGTTCCATTTTCTTTTCTTTTCTACAAGAAAATACTTGAAAAATAATATTTAATGCTAAATTGTTTATTTACTGTACCTAATGATCGAAAACTTCAATGAATACATATTACATTTGAAGCACGTTGTTGTTGAGATGGCTCCTCCCGCGATGCAATTTTCTCCATTTCTTTGACCATCTCCTTGTACACTTTTTTGGACATTCCTACTGGCATATTTATGATATCATCTCATTCATCTTTTGAGATTTTCATAATCTTCCTGAAAATGTAACATGACAATAAACTATTTAATTTTTATATTGATATATGAAAAGTAGGTATAACAAAAGTGATATTTATAAATAATTCTAGACAAACATCTAAAGGAATATTACTTTTTCATTCCTTCTTTTTTGTTGTTGTACATTTTTGCTATTAAAAGTCTGACATGTCTCATTGACCAATTCTCTGGAAACTCTTCCTGTAGTTTAGATAAAATTTGGTTCTTGGAATCATTGGATTGGTTTTTGTATTGTAAGTGGAAACAACGTCTATACATTTGTTCCACTAGATCCCTCAAACTTTTGTAAAAGTTTTTCCCCCTTTCATTAACCTCCAGCACCACTCCAGATGAGCTAAGGAGTAATTCATTCTCATTTGCATGTTCTATTTTTTTATTTTCTTAGAACAACATTCCTTTCCTGAGTTGTTTGTCCCTATGGAACATTAAACAGATGTGAATTAATAGACTATTTCACACATGTTATCTAATAATTTTAATTATATTATTAATGACAACTAAAAAAAGAAACTCATATTGGATCGATAGCATTTTTTCATTCACCTGATTCATCCTTTTGCAATTTTCCATCAATCTTTTACACTCTTCTAGTCCTAGATCATAAATAATATTATCGAGCTTCATCATTTTGTGGCTCTGCATGATACACAGTAAACAATACATATTACTTAAACTTACATATAGTTCAAAAATAATATTTTTTGTAAAAAATTTACAAAGAACTTGCCTTTTTTGCTTTTCTTGATGTGTTATCAGTATTTTTGTTACTTGATCTCTTGTTAGTCATTTCTTTATCAATCTAAAACCTGTACCATATCATTCATTAATATATCTATAAATAAATTGTCAACTTTTCAAATAAAAAAAAATCTCAAGACACTGGTGTGCCATTCATGGTGTACGCACCGACACTGGTGTGTGGCTATCTTCCAAATGCACCGCACAAACAATATAATAGACCATACGGTGCTCTATGTCAACAAGGGGCACCGGTGAATTACGTGTCATCACCACATCGGTTAACCATGATAAAAAAATAAAAATCGTCGAGTGTTAATTTTTGTAGCATAAACCGGTGCCATGTTTTACATATGGGGCACCGATAAAATAAAAAAAAAATTATTATTTTTTTATCACATTACTTATGCGGTGCGCTTGGACAATGCAGAGCACTGGTGCTCTATTATACGCAAGGTGCACCAATAAGAAAAATCTATTTTTTTTAATTCATGCAAGGGCGCACATGGATTGGGATCCAACTATGCTAATCGTCCCGTCGGTTGGATGTCTTAGGTCTATATTTAGCAATACAAACCCTATAAATCTAAATTGAAAAGCCTTAATTCTGAAATCACAGAAAGAGGAAGAAGAAATGGTAGAAACAAAAAGAATGTAAGGTTTGTATTTTTCTGAAAGTTTTTTTTCGAAACAGAACGTTCGTGGTGCGCCATAATGAAATAGTGCACTGACTGCATATTTTACAAATGGCGCATTGACATAATTTTTTGATCAGTAGTTGTGCGGTGCACTAAGATGATAGGCGCACCGGTGTGCTCAAGTACACTGGGCACACTGACAAAAAATACATATATTTTTTTAATTTACGCAAGGGCCGACATGGATTGGGATTCAACTATGGAGGTCCTCCCATGGGTTGGATGTCTTAGGCTTATATTTAGCAATACAAACCCTATAAATATAAATTGAAAAGCCCTAATTCTGAAATCACGGAAAGAGGGAGAAGAAAGGGTAGAAAAAAAAAAATTAGGGTTTTTTTCTAAAATGGTTTTTTGGTAAAACAACACGTTTGCGGTGCGCCATAACGAAATAGGGAACCAATGTTGAATGTTACATATGGCACACTGATAAAAACATATTTTGCTTTTTTATTTTTTATCATTGTACTTTTGCGGTGCGCTGGTATAACATAGCACACCGGTGAGCTATGTTACGCAGGGTGCACCGACAAAAAAAAATCTGTTTTTTTTTTAGATTGACGCAAGGGCCAACATGGATTGGGATACGACTATGCAAGTCGTCCCGTGGGTTGGATGTCTTATGACTATACAAACCCTACAAATCTAAATTGAAAATCCCTAATTCAGAAACAAAAAGGATCTAGGGTTTTATTTCTAAAAATGGATTTCTTTTTTTTTATTTTGTTTCTAAAAACTCCAGAAAAGGTAAAAAAAAACTGTAGAAAAAAAAGTAAAAAAAACAATAAACTTTGATTTTTTTATTTTACTTCATAAAAAAACTACAGAAAAAAAAAAAAGTAAAAAAAAACAATAGACTTTGATTTTTTCTTTTACTCCATAAAAAAAACTGCAGAAAAAAAGTACAAAAAAACAATAAAATTTACTCACATCGTTTGAAATTCTATGGTACAAGGTTTGAATCACCAGAGTTTTGGAATTCTGATTGTCTGAATACTTCTGTTCGAACGTATTTCCCTGCTCCACAGTGCTCTAGTGCTCTGTTTGCTCCAGGTATGTGTTGTGTAAATATCTGGCTAAATTTTTTGCAAAAATAGTGAAATAATGAAAAGTGTTTAGTATTTAAATAAATGTTTTATGAAATTAGATTTTCGAAAATATTTTTCTGCCCATTTTTCAATTTACCGTTTTTTTTCACTTAAAGAAAATAGTGTTGCACTTTTTTTATTTACGGTTATTCGTTTACCGGTTCGTCCTTTAATCGAAATGCACCGGGGCGTCAGGTTATAACACATCACCGGTGCGTAATACCAAAAACGCACCAGTGCGGTTATCTGTACATTACGCACCGAAATTACATTTAGGTTTGTGCACCAAAATTTATTGTTGTTTTTCTCAAATGCAGGAAGAAAATATCATATATTATATGGAATGAACAATTCTTCAAGATCCAGCTCGTTCCATAATATTTCTCAAAGTCCATTGCGGAGTTCTCCCTATCCATCTGGAGATGTAATATTTACTTCAGATTTGTTTTATTTTTTCACTGTCTAATTGAATTTGTGTTTTTTATCCATGAATTCAATCATGCACAACTTAATTAAATTTATAATGTATACAAATTTGCAGGTTCATGCAGATTCAACATTGAGTTCAGATGCAAAAAATATTCAAACTGCTCCAAAACGTCGGAAGTTCTTATCAGGAGTTGCATACCGCAAGGCACATTTGGTAGATGAAAATGGACAGCCGCTTCACCTTGCCAACTATAACAATATTGCATCTTCTAGCCACAATCCCGGGACAATGATGGTAGTTGTAATTATAATTGTTTGGTATATATATTGATTAATATGTAATTATTTCAACGTCAAAGCAATTTATAATCATGCAATATTGTCAACGTGGTTACTAATTGATATCATATATTTTGTACTAATCATGTTCAATTTTTATTTTTTAATTATTAGGATTCTAGTGATGATGAACGACCTACCTACCATCTTCCGTTGCACCCCACGACAATGTCAATTCAAGAGAAGATTGAATTAAGAGAAAAAATCAGAGAGGAATGATACAAAGAATGGTTGAATCAACCACCGATTCAATTCCTGCTATGTCTAGATTCACCAATTATGAATGACTATAGCGATAGTAGTTCTTCACAAGATGGTAATGAAGGCAATCAAATAGATGTTGGTATGGATGATAACTTAAGGGATACGACTGCCATGGATACAATGTTGTTAGATGCATTCCAAAATGATGATCAGCTAGGGGATGATGCTCATATCGCTGACACCTTTTTTGAAATCCTTAAATTTGCTTCCACCGCCCCTCTCTTTGGACCTGGCAGTCAGTCAAAGTCTACCCATTTGGGGGAAACGATGTTACTGTACAACTTGAAAGCAAATTTTGGCTTGTCGAATGCATGTTTCTCGGAACTTTTGAGGTAAGTTACCATAAAGTACTCCCCTTATATAAATTTGAAATATAATCAATACACTGCAATGAACATTAAAAATGGTAAATTTTATGAACGTTAATAATTATATCGACATTAATGTACATTTATTAATATATTTTTCCATGGTCACCAACTACAAGTTATTCAAAGATAAGGTTCTTCTGAGTGATAATGTCTTGCCCGGTAGCTGCGAAGAGGCAAAGAAATTGTTGAAAATGTTGGGTGTTGAGTACATATCATATTATGCATGTCCAAATGATTGTATTCTATATAGAGGAGAATATGCAGACAAAGATATGTGTTCGAAATGTGGGCATGACAGATATGATAAATCAAAAAAGAAGGGTAAATCACGTACTGGTCCTCCTTTTAAGATATTGAGGTACATTCCTATAATTTGAAGGATTCAAAGGCTCTTTCGTTGCAAATAATTAGCTATGTTGCAGGGATGGCATGCCTCACATAGAAGTGAGTTGGGAGTTATGCGAATCCCAACTGATTCAATAGCCATGAATCATATAGAGGATACATGGCCTGAAAAATTCAAGGATGAAGTAAGAAGTCTACGACTTAGCATAGCCATGGATGGCGTCAACCCATATTCTCTCCAGAATACCAACTATTATGTTTCGCCTGTAGTAGTGATCAATAACAGTATCCCCCCATGGTTTTCTGTGAAGAATGAACATCTTATGTTGGCTCTCATAGTCCCTGGTAGAAGACAAGTGAAGAATATGGATGTCTACTTACAACCACTGGTAGATGAATTGAAGGAATTATGGGATGGGATAAATGTATACGATGTATCAAGACCCATTGTAGCAGAGAGGAGTTTTACATTGTATAGCATATGTGCTTACACGACACATGATTATCCAGGCTTAGGAGTTTGCTCTGGTAAATTACATGTTTAATTTATTGATTTGTTTATATATGTAACAATATTCTTTCACATATTAGTTATTTAATTCGTTGTAATATTTGTTCTGATCTTCATGATATTCTTTAACGTGCCATGCATATTAATTAATGTATACAAATATAATCTCGCGGGTCTTGTAAGAAAAGGGTATTTTGGATGTAAATGTTGTGGACCTTCTTTGAAAGCTAGATGGTCCAAGGACCTACGAAAGCCAGTGTATGATTTCTCTAGGGTATTCCTATCAGAAGAACAACCTTACAGAAGAGTATCATTCGCTTTCAATGGTAAACGAGAGAGAAACCAAAGGCCTCCAATAATTACAGTGGTTGAATGGCTTAGAGCATATGAGAGAGAGAAGGAGAAGGAGTTCATAGAAATGTTTGATTCAAATGGGGAGCCTGTGTTCGATGATCCAGATTTCTTTGACATCTATGTTGAGAAATTGCCCATTGGGATGAAAAGGAAATCTATCTTTTATGACCTCCCATATTGGGAGCATCTTAAGATTGCCCACTTATTAGATCCCATGCATATATTCAAAAATGTTTCGTCTTATTTATGAAGGCACATATTATAGAAACAAAGTGACACATCGGTTTTTAGGAAAGATATTATTACTTCAAAAACTAAAAAGAAACATTGGCCAAGATGATTAGAAGTATGGGATCAGAGGCAAGCACTGGTCCCTCTAATTCATGTTTTTTCAAAGAAGGTGATGTCCCATGGATTTAAAAAAAAGATAATATATCTTTGGAAAAGGAAGTTATAATGGATGTGAGGGTGCCAACTTCATACGGGTCTTCACTACGACGCTGCTTCACCGTGGATGACCATTTGTTGGGGTTGAAATCCCATGACCGTTTGAATCTTCTAAGAGTACGTATAATGTCAAAAGCATGATTTTATTATTTGTTATATTCATAAAACATAACTAATTTTGTATACTATTACACGTGTTTATAACTTTGCAGTGTCATTATCCTTTATTCGTGCGTGGGTGTGTGAAACATGAATTATCTCAAGACCTAGGACGTGCCATATCTAAATTATCTGCATTTGTACGTTGGATCACGTCAAAGGAGATTCATGTGGTTAGCATTCCACGGTGGCGCCAAGAGATAGTTGAGATTGTTTGTATTTTTGAGAAGGAATTGCTGACGAGTTTCATGGAATTATAGGTTCATCTTCTAATCCACCTAGTAGATGAGGTTGAATTAGTTGGGGTTGTTTCTTGTCGTTGGATGTTCTTCTTAGAGAGGTACATGAAGAAATTGAAAGGTTTTGTTCGACAAAGGGCAAAACTCGAGGGGTCTATGGCAAAGGGGTACATATCGTATGATTCTTTCTATTATGCCAGTGAGTACATCAATCAGATTGACAATAGACCAGGTGCAGTGATTTGGGATGATGAAATGGATGAAGACAAAAGAGAAGGAGAGTTGCTCCAAACGAGTGGAAAAAAGCGCTTGATAAAGAGTAAGCGACTTATAATTTTTCAAATTTATAAAAGGTAATTAGTATTCATGTTGAACTTTGATATAAATTATATTTTGATCTATAAGTACTATATAATGTTGGTTTGATTTCATCAGCGAATGCAAAAATTGAAGCAATCAATAAATTTGTTCTTTACAATTCTGAAGCGACACAACCGTGCATCACATTGTATGAACAAAACAAGATGAAATGGGATAGTGACAGGAAAGAATTCAGTCGGTTGAATGGTAGAAGTGTGCCTTATCCCGATCATTTAAAAGAAAATATGCCAAAAATATGCCCCAACAGTTGTGTTGCTGACCAAGTCAGAGAGAAATATGGTGCTACCGATCGTTACCTGTGTGCTGAAGAGGATGCGCTAAACGTAGGGATTGGGTGCAGCGACTCGGTAATAATATTTTTAATTTATATGTAAATTTGAAACTTATATTATGACATCTACATTTCATATTTTAACTGTTCGATTATTATTTATAAGACACATGGGCATATGGACACCATTTTCGCATAGAAAATGCCGATGTCGGAAACATCACACAAGACTGTGAAGTGGAAGTCGAGTTCGATCAATCTAGTCAATCTAGCCACCGTGATCAAAAACTATTACGAGGGACATTAGGTTACGTCGGAAAGACACAAGAGATCATTGAAGTGGATTTTTCTTCTTTCCAATGTGTTATTTTTAGGTGCAAATGGTGGGACACCTTTGATCAGAATAATGTAAAGGAAGATCGCGATAGTAGGTTGATATGTATCAACTCTAGAAAGATGAGAGATGAAGCTAAGGAGCCCTATGTTTTCCCTAAACACTGCAACCAGGTATTTTTTTACCCAGATGTGTTGGATAGGGATTGGTGGTTCGTATTGACACATGACCCTAAATCAAAACATATTTTTGAGAACAATAGTGTTATCATGCCATGCGAGCTAGAAGATAATGAGGGTGATCATGAGAACCGAGAGTGATATGATACATGTGTTATTTCATCAATATTTATACTTTTTAAGATGGGTTTTTCGAAATATTAATATAATATTTATTTTGAATTAATTGGTAATTTGCATTGTGTTAATGTTAAAATCAATAATTCACTTGATAATTTGCATTAATTATGTTGATCTCAAAAACAATGTACTTTATAAATTAATTCTTTTTTTTGTATCTAAGATCATAATAAAATAATAATAATTCTAAAGTACATGAATTTATTTGCATTATTTTCTAAACTTTATTATGTTATAATAAATCATATTATTCTAGATTTATTATTTTACAATTATTTAAAATTTACAAATTTACAAATTTTAATAAGTTCATTTCACATTAATACAATTAAAATTTTACAAATATTTTACATACAATTACAATTACAATTATAATTAAAATTACAATTACAATTACAATTTTAAAATTTCACGTACAATTATAATTACAATTACAAATTTAGAATTTTACATATATACAATTACAATTTTACAAATTAAAAAATTACAAAAAACCGTCGTACAAACATCAAATTTGTCTAAAAAACACATTCTGCAAAATTGCTAATTGCACCATTGTGATCATGATCATCTAACAAAACACAATTAACATTATATATTAACATCATCACAACACAAACATCAAATATACATCTCATGTAAAATAACTCATGCTATCACATACACGTCTATCTGCAAGCTGCACATTAAATGAACATATCTAACATGACCTAACAACATACACATCATGATGATCGCCAACATGTAAATTAGTACAACTGCAACATGAACATAAAATACATGGAATATATATATATATATAGATATAGATATAGATATAGATATAGATATAGATATAACTGAATAATGTTAAAAATATACAACTATAATATAAATGTCATGGATCAACTGGTGGTAGTACAACATCAATATCAGTACTAGTGGCCAATGGTGTAGCCTCATCTCCATGATCATGAATCCTACTAGATGATGGTACGTTGCGCCTCGCAGACTGTCCATCACATGCCGCGGATTGATCGTAATGTGCAACTATCCTTGTCAGTCGCATAAAATTTGTCGTAACTCCTACAACATGCCACATCAAGTTGTACATGTCACGCGGCATGCCTCTCCACATCTGTAATAGCCTATCGTCGGCCTCTATGTCTATGTAATGAGCGGGCCTGATGCCTGCCTCAAAAATCAATGCAATGAGTTGGTCGGCCAACTCCATCCTGTATCTAGCATCACCAAGTCGACTGCGCACCAGCGCACCAGCAAGAATAGGTATCTGATCTGCATCGACCTCCTGATGATCATCCTCGGCATCTAGCATGCCCTCATCATGATCATCAGGATCCACACCTGGCTCAGGTGGTGGTGGCGGCATCTCCTCACCATCAAAAGAGCCAATTTCTACAAAATATATACAAGTACACAACAATAATTAGACAAATTCATTACACAATTTAATAAAAACAAGTTAAAGAACATGTTATAATAAATTTAAATAAAACAATAATATTACCTCTATCATCTAGTGAATCATCAGCTGTGAAGAGGATGTTGGCACACCCTTGCCAATCCAACCCTGCATAAGGACAGGGGACCATAATGAAGGGATGCTCATCAACACTGGCTAGCAACTCCAGTGCATCATCTGATATCCTTGTTGGAAAAAGACTCTCCTCCCTCTTGGGCATCATCTACCCCCACATGTGCATACGTGCCTCAGTAACTGGCCTACGAGGTTGCTGAAGAAAACTAGGTCTCGTCTCTGGAAACCTCTCAAAAAATAAACAAAAAATATTTGAAGAAAAAGGGAATTTGACCCTCCCTTGTGCATGAGCACGACATCTATCTAATGTTGTACATAACTGCTACAAAAAAATGGAAGACCACCTGACAAGTCATGGCTGTTGTAGTAAAGAATCAACATAATATAAAAGTGAGCAAATAATGTATTGCCCTTCACTGCTGTTGTGAAAAATGGTCGAAATGATAATTGAGAGACACTGGACCTCCTCACGACCGAACACACCAATACGTAACTGCTCTCCAGCGACCTAAAAATCTGCAGGAGATACTAAATGTGCTCCAATGTATCTCTGGGAGTAAACTAACTGACTCCCTGCCACACAGCCAACTGGAACCTCGGGGAATGAGGTAAAATCCACCCCTCCCCTCGATAGCCCTGTAATAAAATATACATCCTCCTTAGTGGGCGTGTACCACTAGTCGATACCAACTCGGAAAGCCTATTACTGGGCATTCCACCTTCAGATAAGATGTCTCAAAAAAAAACTATGGGACTTTAGGGAAGTAGCCTCTTCATAGAACTTGAGGAGGCCTACATCCCTTAGGAGCCCCTGCGTCGCTGTTGTAATAGGGTGAGGGTACACATCTCTCTCCCTCTCTCTTGCCTCTCACAGGTGAACCATGTTATACTATTCCACCTGTTGTTGTTGTAGTTGCCCCTCTTCTCTCCTTTCACGTCTCTGAGTGATTGAACTATTAAACACAATTTTTTATTAAATGACACATGTATTTATAAATATACGTATATAAATATTTTCCGAAAAATAAATATAAAAACAGTCGGTGCGCCAAAAACACAGTCACGCACCGGTCCCGGTGCATCTTTCCACAAAGCACATCGGATACGATGCCCTTAATGACATTCAGCGCACCGAAAGCGGTGCTCCAGAAATTTTTTTTAGCGCACCGTTCACTACATGCGGTGTTAGGAGAGCGGTGCGCTGACTACACTATACGCCTCGGGGTGTATATCTAAGTCAGCGCACCACCATCTTGCCACCGTACATAGTCGTCGGTGTGGTATTGTAAAAGGCCGCACCGCTGAAGCGAGCCAAATACAGTATGTCGTGCGCTAACAAAAATAGCCACCCCAAGGCGGTTATATCAGTCAATGCACTGCATCACCACTATTCAACATGGTCAACGATGTGGCCAGGTAAGCGACCACACTGCTCTTTATAAGGAAATTTTAAATAACATGGTGCGCCTTTGGTACTGCCCCAGAACTGGTGCAGATACCCTTAGCACCGGTTTACCAGGTCGAACCGTTGACAATGTCAAATTGTGGTATGCGGTTCACTGATCACATTACGCGCCCTAGGGCGGATATGTCCGTCAACGCATCGTGTTACCGCGATACCACATTGTCAACGGTGCGGCCTGGTAAACGATCGCACCACAGTTTTTAAAATTTTTTAAAATAACATGGTGCACCTGGCGATACTACCCTAGAACCGGTGTAGATACCGTTAGCATCGGTTCTGGTGCGGCTTGTAAATTTACAGTGAGCACCACAAACCAGTGTGAGCCAAATGGCTCGAGCGTACTGCGCGACAATTTTTTTTTTTTTTTAATGGTTAATTTTAAGGTTTTTTGAAATTCTAATCTGCTACAAGGTTTAATTATGGAAAAAAAATCAAAATACCTGTACATTTACCCATCGAGGAGGCATATTGGCTATATAATTTGCAAAAGAAAATTTGTCCACTGTTTTATAAAATTCAAGCTGGAGATTGGTGCAATGCACAGCAGTAATGCGTGAAATAAGTGCAAAGGAAGCACAGATGTTAGGGTGGCTCAAACAAGGATAGCTTGCACCGGTGCTTCAGAGCTCTGTAGCATTGAAAAAAGTTAAAAATGTGGTTTTTGGCTAGAATTTTTTTTTTTATTTAACCCTGTTCCAGTGCGTGGGGGTTTTACTGGCGTACCGGTGCGTTTACTGTATGCTACCTCAGGCCGTTTCTATTTTCATGTGATTTTATGAAGCACCGGGGAGGCGTATATGTCATGCATCGGTGCTCTACAGTAATATGACACACTGGGAATGGTGTTCGGTGAGCCGATGATTTGTGTAGTTTTTTGGCCGCAATTTTTTTTTTATTTAACCCTTATCTGATGCATGACATTTATGGGGATACCGGTGCGTTTCCGTCATTTCGCCTCGGGCGATTTCTATTGCACACACTTTTTATCAGGCACTGGAGCTGACGAGTTGACACGCACCGGTGCTATTCCATAATTAAAATCACGGGTGTTGTGTGTACGGAGCGCACAGTTTCCAGTGTGCCAATGTTTTGTGCAGTTTTTTGGTCATAATTTTTTTAATTTAACCATATGCAGGTGCACCGGTTTTATGGGCGCCCTGATACTGTTGATTTATTGCACACCAGGTGGTATCTGTTTTCGCGCACATTTTCGGAAGCACCGGTGTGGTAGAGATGTAAGGAACCGGTGATGTACAGGAATATGATGCATCGAGCGAGTGTGTTAGGAGCGCACGGTTCCCGATGTGCCTATGTTTTGTGCGGTATTTTGGCTATAATTTTTTTATTTATTTAACCCTGTGCTGGTGTGCGGGGATTTCAGGGTGGCCCGGTGCTTTGGCGACCCGGTGCGTTTAAGGGCAACCTAGGCAGTTTCAGTTTTCACGTGTTTTTTATGAGGCGTCGGTGCGCAAGTTATGTGAAGTACCAGTGCTCTACGGATATACAACACACCGAGCGGGTGTGTATGGAGTGCACGGTGTCTGGTGTGTCAATTTTTTAACCGCACCGGTGTGTTCTTGTGTTTAACGCACTGGTGTGTTTTGCGGTGATAAGAGCACCAGACGAAATACATCTGCAAAAACCTCTACCCACCAACCTCCTCTAGGAACTTCCGCTAGAAACGGATGTTTAGGGTATTTTTATAAGCGGTTCCTCAAAAACATCCTCTAGAGGGTCTTTTCCTTTTAGTGAGATATCCTCAATGTAATTGGAATCAAGAATAAAAATTATCCCAAGAAGGATCTCCCAAATCAAACAAAAATGGATTCTGATGTCCTTGAAAACTTAGAAAAAATGGAGAAGGAAACTATCAGGGAAAATGAATGCTATAAGATCCCACCTCTAGCATATATCATCCTAAAGTAAATGTAGGTACATCTAATCCCAAGAGGATTAAAAGAGAAATGTTCCAATCAGGAGATAAAAGCAGAAAGTAGGGTATGGAGAGGACAAAGAAAAATAACCAAAGGAAGAAGTAATATTTCAATGGGGAGAAAAGAGGAGAAAGTAGAGGATGGAGAGGATGAAAAGGTGGAATAAAAAGAATCAAAGGAGGAAGTAAGGGGAGAAGAGGTAGAAGAGGTTGAAAAGGGGGAATAAAAAGTAGAGAAAGAACAAGGATATGACATAGATACTCTTGCACTTCAAATGGTACATACTCATGTGTAATTGTAAAATCTCCATCTTTTTCCAAAGTCTTGAAGAAAATGCTCCTTCCCTCTCCTCCTCTCACAAGGGGAAGGAAATCAAGCTAGAAATTGTGAGAGGAGGGAAGGGAAGGAGTAATTAACTTTGGTTTCTCCCTTATTGAGGTTTAGTGGAGGGGTGGGGTGGGGTGGGGGTTTTCCACAATCGATAATTTTTTACTATTTTTGCATCCTTTTATGTAGGAAATTTGTAAGAATATGTTATTGAGATCAAACATCAAAAATGAAAAATTTATATAGGAATATTTTTTTTTACTCTTTTCTTCATGAGTGATTCATCACGAGGATAAAATAATTACAAGTTGTGCTATATCCTCCTTAAGTTTTGCACTAAAAAATATTTAGTGTGGTTGTATCCTTTTCTTAATACAAACTCTAATTATATCAATTAAACACACACACATGCCAATTGGATGCTCGAGTGGTTGAGAGAAATGATGTTATCCTCCCCACCGGATTTCAATTCCTTCATGTGACATTTTGAGCTCATAATGAGTATTTCTTGTAATGACTTCGAGCCTTGTTGTTTGAGGAGTCCCTCCATAGCTAAGACATATATTTATAATATGAAATATGTGTTGTTGTTGTTGTTGTTGTGTCTGTGAGAGATATATATATATATATATATATATATATATATATATATATATATATATATATATATATATGTATAGTCAACAGAAGAGGAGGAAAGAGAGATTTGAGAAGAGAAGAGAGAGGAGTATTGATGTGGAAAATTTCCAACATAAATGAGAGAAAAAAAGGATAAAATAATTGAGATAAATATTTAAGAGGTGAAAATAGAGGAGTATAAAGGTGGAATAAAATGTGAACACATAGATGTCATTGTAATAATATAACAAAATGTTTAAGATTTTAGCTTAGATAATTTTAATATTAAAAGAGGCCAACACTCGTAATACATAAAAATGACTCATAATTAATAAAAAAATTAATTTTCAAATGTCTCTTCCCTCTTTTTATTTTAACATAAATGATATATTTGTATTACAACAATGATACAACAAAACAATCTACTAGGATACTTTATATAGTGAGACTCTCAATTAATACTTCCAAATTTATTCAAAACTTAATAAAAATATTCTATATTAACACCATCCTTAGAGTTTTGGTATCACTACTAACTATTTGACATGTATATAGCAACACAAATTTCCCTACCAAAAATACAACTTTACCAAATATTAAAGGGGATCATGCTCACTAGGGGATTCCAACTTGCTACCACTTTAGATAAAAAGACGTTAGAATACTACATCTTTGCTTGAGAAGGATCTTATTCAACAATACCTTCCTTCAGTTATGAAAAATGGTCCTCTCTAAAAATTCCATGGAAAGTATTGGAGAAATTTCAAACCTTATAACCTCAATCATTGGCCCTTTCTCCATCCATTTCCAACTTATATCTGATGGAGCATCCACATTTTCTCCTCCTTTTCCTCAAGTCTCTAATTATTATTCTCCATTTGAATTTCCAACTACATTTCCTTGTAAATTTGAACTAATTATCTATCTTTACAGTGCATGTGCCTCTAGGGAGGTTCTTCTTTCCTAGTGTTTTTTCCATCCTTCCCATTTTTTCTCGTATAAGGATAGGCATTCCTGAGCCTCACTAATATGTCTCTCACCCCTTTAGATTCCTTTTTGCACGTTTGATTTTTCACAAATTGCACTATTTTCAAAATGAAAAAGGGAGATAGTCATGTTTTCAAGGCGCAAGACAAATTAATCATCTAATTTCTAGCACATAAATATGATTTCACACATTTGATTGAAACATAGATCCAATCGAGCCTTCCTATCCTCTATATGTTATGAAAACAGCTCCAAAAATAGAAGAAAAAAAGAGATCAACACCTTAGAAATCAGCCACTTCGAGGGGGAAACCTCTAATACATTACATAAATGAATAATTCTTGGATGATACAAATTAAAAAACCTCCTTCTATATATAGGAGTCCATGGGGTCACAATATAATCCTAGCTGACTTAACAATAATAACATTATTGGAGTTACAAGGGTACAACAATAACAATAAGGGGGTTACACTAACAAAAATAAGGGACTATACTAGTAATATAGGGACCTAACATGCCCCTCTCCTTCAAAAAAGTGTTGTCCTAAATTCTTGAGTAGCTTTGGATGCTTCTGTATAAAATTATGATCCTCCCATGTAGAATCTTCAGTGGGTAAGTTCTTCCACTTGATGAGATACTCTGAAATTGATCAATTTCGTAGTTGTCAAGTTCTTGTTTTCGTGACTACTTGAGGTTCAAATATGATTTTTCCTTCCTCATCAAATTCTAGAAATATTGTTTGAACTAGAATTTTGTCCCCTATAACCTTCTTTAAGCATGAAACATGGAAAACTGGATGCACTCGCGAAGAAGTAGGAAGCTCCAATTTGTATGCAATAGTACCAATCTTTTGCAACACCTTGTGAGGACCATAGTACTTTGGCGATAATTTATTATCCTTCTTAGCTTGCTTGAGGGACATTTGTTTGTATGGTTGTAGCCATAAAAATACCCAGTCTCCTACATCACAACTTCTCTCGTTGTGATGTTGATTTGTATGTTGTTTCATTCAATTTTGTGTCAAATTTAGGTTATCCTTTAAGAGTTGGAGAACTTTTTGTTGATGCTCGATGTGATCTTCAACTGCTTGAACCTTAGAATTTTCTCTTAAAAAAGATGTGATGGACGGTGGACGATATCCATAAAGTTCCATAAATGGGGTCATTTTTGTTGTAGTATGGAAGGAAGTGTTATACCACCATTTAGTGAGAGGTAATGACTTGACCCATTGTGTTTGCTTATCATATACAAAACAACGAAGATATCCTTCCAAACATTTATTCACTATCTCAGTTTGACCATCTGATTGAGGATGATAAGATGAGCTATGAGATAGTTGAGTACCCAAACAAGAAAATAATTCCATCCAAAAATTTCCAGTAAAAATGGGATCTTTGTCACTTACAATAATCTTTGGGTTTCCATGTAGCTTTTGAATTGTTTCCACTTTGTTTTTTAAAATGACAATTGTACTTGCTTTAAATGGATGAGATAATGCACAAAAGTGTGCATACTTGTGAATTCTATCAACTACCACCATGATGACACTCTTTCCTTCGGACTTAGGTAAACCTATGATAAAATCCATTGAAATATCCTCCCAACATTGACTTGGAATGGATAAAGGTTGTAGAAGACCTGGGGTCTTAATTGTCTCAACTTTATTTTGTTGGAAAACCAAGGATTCCGCCACAAAATTTTGAATATCAAATTTAAGGCCATCCCAAAAAAATTATTTCTTCACCCCGTGGTAAGTTTTTAAAAATCCTAAGTGTCCTCCTAAAGGAGAAGTGTGAAATTCCAAAAGAATCTTTTGTTTTAGTTGGGAATTCTTGCAAATATATAAGCAATCTTTGTACCATAAGGAATCATTTTTCCAACTAAATGTATCAGATGTACTAGGACCTTGCTACAATTTTTGAATGAGTGTCCACACTTCTTCTTCCTTCTTCCATTCATCCCTTTCTTCGGTTATCCAAACTGGTTGGATAATAGAAATGGCACAAAGCAATGCTTCCACCTCTTCATCCTTTCTTGAGAGTGCATCTACAACAACATTTAACTTCCCTTTTTTGTAGATGATTTCAAAGTCATAACCCAACATCTTTGTGACCCATTGTTGCTACTCTTCTGGAGATAGTATTTGTTCCAAAAAGTGTTTAAGACTATCATGATAAGTTTTTACCTTAAAGTGTCTTCCCATTAGGTAAGGTCGCCATTTATTTAGTGCATGTACTATTGCCAACATTTCCTTCTCATAAAGAGATTTCTGTAAATACTTTCCTTTGATTGGTCGACTTTCAAAAGAAATGGGTCTTCCTTCTTGCATTAAAATAGCACCAATTCCATTTCCTGAGGCATCACATTCTACAATAAAGGTTTTTGTCAAGTTTGGCATAGCTAAGACTGGTGCTAGGCACATTGCCTCTTTAAGATGTTTAAAGGCCTAAGTTTCTTCAGGAATCCATGAAAATGCATCTTTCTTCAATAATGTTGTTAGAGGTGTTACTATTCTCCCATAATTCTTAACAAACTTGCGATAATACCCTGTTAACTAGATAAATCATTGCAACTGCTTTATGGTTGTGGGGACTTTCCATTCCATAATGGATTTAATTTTGTTAGGGTCTACCTTAACACCCTCGTGAGATACAATATGACCCAGATATTCCACCTCTTGTACTCCAAAGAAAAATTTGGATGTTTTTGCATATAATTGTTTCTCCTGCAATAGTTTTAGCACCCTGTAAACATGCTGAACATGATCCTTCCAATATTTTCTGTAGATTAGTATATCATCAAAAAATACTAGCATAAATTTTCTAAGGAAGGGCTTGAAAATAGAATTCATCAACCCTTGAAATGTATAAGGTGCATTGGTAAGGCCAAAAGGCATGACCTAAAATTCATAATGACCCTCATGAGTTTGAAATGTTGTTTTCGGAATATCTTCAGTCTTCATTCTAATTTGATGATATCCCGAACGAAGATCCAACTTGGTAAAATAAATTTCTCCATGTAATTAATCCAATAATTCATCAATCACAGGAATGGGAAATTTATCTTTAATAGTGAGCTTATTGAGCTCCCTATAATCTGGACACATGTGCCATGATCCATCCTTCTTGTGCACCAATATGACTGGAGCAGAGAAATAACTCTAACTAGGTTGAATTATACCAAATAACTAACATTTCGCAATCATACGTTCAATTTCACTCTTTGTGACATAAGGATATCCTCGTATGGTCTGATGTTTGAGTAACACTTCTGAATCATCTGAATGCAGATGGGATCACATACCATTAATAGGTGGGAGTCCTTTGGGAGTTTCAAACACCTTAGAATGATTGTTCAAGACTTTTTGGAGATCTAGAGAAATAGACGATTTTGATGTTGGAACTTATAGTGAGCATAATTGTGCAATTATGCCTCGTTGTTATTTATACATAAGCTTTGCCATGACATTAAGTCTTATTATCTTTCTTGGCTTCCCTACGATACCCCGTAATTCGATTTCCTTTCCTTCTGAAAAAAAATTCAAGAAAATTTCTTGAAAATTAAAAGCTACCGTCCTAAAAGATTGTAACCATTTTACTCCTAGAACAACATCAACACCTCCCATTGGAATGGAAAGTGATGGACTATTCAATACATATTCCCCCATGGTTAGCTTGATATTATGGAATTTTCCAAAGAAATTATAGTTCCTCCATTTGCAACCATCACTGGACATTTTGGTGCTGGGTATAGGAAACAATTCAATTCCTTGGCTACCTTACAATGAATCAAATCATGGCTACTACCTTAATCAATCAACACTATTACCTTTTTCTTCTTTGGACATGTCCTTCTATCTTGAGATTTGAGGAGTTGTAATTCCTGCCAATGCATTACACGATATGGTCAGACTCATTTCTTCTTCTTCTGGGGTTGGTTCCTGGTGTATATCCTCTTCTTTTGAAGTGTCTTGCTCATTTTCTTCCTCCTCTTCACAATCTATGTAAAGAAATTTCTTCTCCGCACACTTATGACCTTTAGTGTATTTTCTATCAGAACTGTAGCAAATCCATTTTGCTCTTTTTTCTTCCAATTGTTGTGGTGTCAACCTTGTAGGTTGTGGAAGTCTAGGAGTAGCAACACTTCTATCTTTATAGATGTGAGTGGTAGGATTCCTTGTTGCCATAATTTTACATTCAATTTTTCTTACCAACCTGAATGCCTTCTCCAATGAATCAGGTTCCCAAACGTGAACTTCATGTTGGATGTTATCCTTTGAATTCGCTATGAAGACATCAATCCTGTGTTCCTATGGAATATCAGTTACCCTTATATTCAATTTTTGGAAGTCTTCAATGTGCTCCACCACTGAACCCTTTTGTTTGAGATTTATAAATTTGCTAAAGAAGGTGTTTCTCTTTGTATCCTCATAATGTGCTATCATTTCCTCCATAAAAATTGAACAAGTGACAATTTTTTTATAGGAGAAAAGGCATCGATACCATACAAATGTATTTTGTTATAAATGTAAAGTTGCAATGCGTACCTTTTGTGTGTTTTGCACATTATTGAGATCAAAATATTGCTCCATTTGTAGTATCCATGTTACGGGATCCTTGCCATCAAACTTCCTCATATCGATCTTTGGAATATGGTAGTTATTCAATCCAACATTAGAGTTTATGAAATCATGATTAACATTTATATTGTTTTCATCATGAGTTTCCTCTATTATATTTCTGCCATTAGGAATCATTTTGTGTATTAATCTTGTCATCAAACCTTCCATGTATGCTTTTATATCATTCTTCATGTTCATGTTGTCTTTCATTTTTTCATCGATCTTAGCTTCCATGTCATCCATCTTAGCTTCCACACCTTTCTTTAAGCCATCCATCTTAGCTTTCATGCCTTTCTTCAAAAGTTCCATTTCATTTTTTTTTTTCTTTGCGAGAGTGAAATTTGGTGCACTTGCTCTTGTAATTTTGATATGTCATGTTGCGCTTTTTCCTCTTCACGAGTCATAGTAGAGCCTTCTGAAGGCTTAATGGGTGTTGAATTCTTTTTAGGTGGAATTTTAGAACCCAATACAGATATCTATGCTTCAATACACCCTTGGAATCGCTTCAAACTGATTTTGCACACAATACTTATGCAATTCGAAAAAAAATACACACCTTTTTCTTGCTTTTGAGAAGCTCGATATTGAAACTGAACTATCTCTATGATTTCAGATCTTCAATATCGAAAATTTTGTCTTATATTAGCCCTCTGAATATTCTTTTAAATTCCACAGGTCTGAATTGATTTGGATGCTTCAAGGCAGAGTTATGCCCAATCTCCCACAATGACCTAATTATGGACTAGTTCAGTAGAGCTCACTTGTACGGCGTGCCACATGTCACTAGTTCCTCCTTCGGTTCTGAAATTGATACACATGAAACTGAAGTCCGTGTACTTGCGGGAAATTTTTACAAAATTCCAATCTGATGCTCAGAGAGAGAGAGTTATGATGATTTCCCCACGGTCACCTCTTTGAGATGAAATTTGGGAGCTTGAAAAAACCCTAACTTCCGCAGATCATATCTATGAAAATATTAGGAACCAAGATTTGAAATGTTTACACGACGTTCCTCTCGATTTTAGTTTCTCTCTATAAAAATTTCATATTTTGAACTTTCGTAGAAACAAAGTTATAGTGAAAATTCCACGATGACCTTTTTAGGTTAAATTCGGGAACCTGAAAAAACCCTAACTTACACAGATCATATCTCCGAAGATATTTTCAACCAAGATCTGAAATTTTTACACAATGTTCCTCAGGATCTCAGCTTTGCTCTATAAAAATTTCAGCTTCTGAACCTTCATAGAAAAAACGTTATATCGAAAATGCGACGATGACCTGTTTGGAGTAGTGAAACCCTAGTATCCAAGGCTCTGATACCATATGTTATGAAACCAGCTCCAAGAATAGAAGAAAAGAGAGATCAACACCTTATAAATCAACCACTTCGAGGGGGAAACCTCCAATACATTACATAAATTAATAATTCTTAGATGATACAAATGACAAAACCTTCTTCTATATATAGGAGTCCATGGGGTCACAATATAATCCTAGCTGACCTAAAAATAATAATGTATGGACACAATAATAAAAATATTGGGGTTACAGGGGTACAAAAATAACAATAAGGGGGTTACACTAACAACAATAAGGGACTATACTATTAATATAGCGACCTAACACTATAATTAAAAAAACAATTAATAAGTCAAATCCTACCATAAAGAAGAACTCGTATATTGTTTTCACTATTATGACACATGTCTTCACCCATCCCATCCTTGCAAGGACAATAAATGAGACAATTAGTGACATGATATGGGAGTACGTGGGGAGATAGCTCCTTAAATTCTTGATAAACCATATCCAATCATGCTTGCCACCTATCCTTTAGACATATGCTTCATTCTGGATTTATGTTTGAAAAATAAATCATGGGAGGTGACAAATTCCTCCAACTTTTATTTCTCATTAATTTAGTTTAGAGATTCGTAATTTATTTACTAACTTTTCTACAATAAAATTATGCAATCTTAAAACATAATAAAAATTTACAAATTCTAAATATTTTATTAATATTTAAAATTTGATAACTAGCCTTCTCAATTAAGATTCTTGGGACAACAAACCGTTAAACATATAAATATCCAATCACTAACATGTGATTATATTTTTATGCCTTATAATCATCATCATCCCTTGGAAGGATGGAAATATGTTTATTTGATTATTTGTGATTATTTCAATATTTTAGATGTAATAAGTTTTAAAAGTTAAAATGTGTATTATTTTTATTTTTATAATTTATTTAATATTTTTTTTTTATATTTATATTTATATATATAATTTTTTTTTAAATCTCTATAATAAATTTATCTATTTGTAAATTGCACTTTATTTAAACTAGTTTTAAGAGCTAATTTTAGTGGCTAATTGAAAATTCAGAATATCAGTAATGGTGACTTAGAGAATGTAGAGAGAATTGAACGAGTGAGCTCTCAATTACAAAAATACTTTAATGATGGGACTCCACCAAATAATCTAACCTTTAAAACTATATATTAAACTAACCTTTAATATATATATATATATATATATATATATATATATATATATATATATATATATATATATATATATATATATATATATTTCAATATAATTAAATGTAATGGTATAAATAAGTTAGTGATAAGGCATATTGTTAAGATATTTTATTCAAACCCTTGATTAAAACAACAAAGAAAAGATTAATCAAAATTATACTCTGTGGTGACTCTCTAATTACTAATTCTAATAACTCATTTAAGAAATATATATATATATATATATATATATATATATATATATATAGTTGAGATACACTACATATGACCATTCATTTGAAAAAAATTGTATAAAAAACTTGAGATGCACTTCATATATGTACTAAACGAAGCAGATTATGATGCACTTCACCAGTTTGTGAGGAGCAGATTATGTAAAAATGAAATTGTTGTAAACATTATGCAGAGTCAATATTTGTGTAATAGTTTTCTAATCAAATTGGCACAAATAAAAGTTATATATACATGTAAAATTGAACAAAGTTAAAGTTCCTTTCAAACTCCATGAAGCAGAGCAATCAGTTTCACGCAATTACATGGTGTGACCAAACAATCCAATTTTATTTCATTTTAAATAAATTTGTGTCAAGGGATAAACTAGGCCCCAACGCTTCTTCGACAACATAAAGCTTCACATTTACTTTTTAGCATATGGTGAGCCGTTTGTGCTTCAAAATTCGTACACTGCATGTTAAATCACTTCACTATCAAGAAATTTCCATGGGTGCTGTGGATAATCTAGAGGCCTCAGTGGTTTGGATGATGGAGTTGAAGTACTGGTAAAAACCCAAGCCAATTTATTCAGCTTGGAATATGTGTCCCATGACCTTGGTCTTACTTTATTTACATGGAATATCAACCAGGGGATATTACAAACCGTTCCCCCTTGGGGGAACACTGTCCTCAATGTTCAATGACGCTTATTACTAGAAAAACATGTTACCAATGGAGCTTTATAACACATCTCGATGAAGCATTTACATCATACCAAAATGTTGAAACCATGAACACCATACTGCTTATTGGATATTTACAACACATCTTGATGCATTATTTACAACTAACTACTTATTGGAGCTTTATAACGCATCTCGATGTAGTATATACAATACACATGCATATATGAATATAAATAAAAAACATATGCTCAACCAGCAAATAAAGAAGGATTAAAATCCCACATCTGATTAGCAATCTCCCATGTAGCTTCATCAGGCCCTAAGTGCTTCCACTTCATTTTAACTTACTCGATTGCTTGGTTCTAAAGCATGAGTTGTTTTTGCTGTAAAATGCATTGAGGTTCTGGCCATAATTATCCCTTTGGTTCCACCTACAATATAGACTAATCAATCACATGATCAACATCCTATACATACTTCTTAAACAACGAAACATGGAATACATCATGTACACATTGTTGGTGGCAGTGCAACTTGGTAGGCCACTGGTCCAATCCTCTCAAGGATCTCAAAAGGCCCAAAATACCAAGGTGCTATCTTGGCACATGATCCAATCCTCAATGAGATCCTCTTGGACTTGATTTCCAAGTACACATGCTCCCCAACTTGAAACCTTGAATGCTCTATGCTAATCTGCATAACTCTTCTACCTATCTTGTGCTACCTTCAAATTCCTTCTAGTAACATGCATCTCCTACTCTATCCAGTCCAATTAGTACCTTGTTCACTAGATCGCCCTAGCTAATAAGAGTATTACAACTCTGCCCATAGAGAGCCTCAAATGGACTCATCCTCAAGGACTCCTGATACCCATTATTGTATGAAAACTCCAACAATGGAAGATACTCCTCCCACTTCCTCTGTTGATGCATGACATACATCCTTAAAATATCATCAAGAATCTTGTTGACCCTCTTTTTCTGTCCATCTATCTGCAGATGATAAGTTGTGCTTTCTCCTTCCAAAACTTACAAGTGAACTTGGCATCTTTGTCTAATAATATCTTCTTGGGACCACCATGAAATATCATTATCTCCCTGATGAAGATATGAGCTACCTCACTAGCTGAATTCATAAACTTCACTACAATGAAGTGATCTACCTTGCTCAACCTGTCAACCAAAACCATGATGGAATAATGTTGCTTTGATGTCCTCAGGAAAATTTTAATGAAGTCCATGGAAATGACCTCCCATTTCCATTCTAGAATCGAAATCAGCGATAATAAACAAGATGGATGCTTACACTCTACTTTCACCTAATGACAATCCAATCATCTTACAACAAACTCAACCACCTCTTTCTTCGATTTCGGCCAATGATAGAACTTCTTTACTATTGTCAAAGTATTTTGATATCTCGGGTTACCTTTATATGACTTGATATGAAACTCCCTTAAGATAAGCTTCTTGATTTCGATTTTATCCTGCACATAAATCCTATTATTGAATCTGACCAAGCCATATTTCGTGAGTTGATACTCCTCATCTATATCACCTTCACCCTGTTGCTGCAACCTCTACCTTAGTTTTTTGTACTTGTCATCATGTTTCCCTACATGTAATATCATCTCCTGTAAATATAACCCATAAGAGATCAAAACTGAAATGTGATTCACTTGCAATCTCCTACTGAGAGCATCTGCAACCATGTTCTCCTTTCCCTTGAAGTATTTGATCTCAAATTCAAACTCACTAAGGTTAGCCAACCATCTAGCTTTCCTAGAATTTAGATTGGGTTGGTCAAACAAGTATCTCAACCCACTGTGATCACTCATTAGAAAAAACCTCCTGCCAAGAACATAATGTATCCACTTCTTCAATGCATGAATGATAGTTTCCAACTCAAGGTCATAAGTGACATAATTCCTTTCATTCTCATTCAACTTCCTTGACTCATAGCATACCACATGCCCTTCCTACATTAGGACTCCACCAAGTCTTCCCTTGCAAGCATCTGTACAAACCACAAACTCCTTATCAATATTTTCAATCTTCAAAACCGAATCATTTGTAAGCAAAATCTTCAATTGCTCAAAAATATTTGCACACTCCTCATTCCATTCAAAATTATTTCATTTTCTCTGCAAGGATGTAATCAGATAACCAATGTGTGAAAAGATCTTGATAAGCGTCTTGTAATAACCTACTAGTCCCATGAATTATCTGGCCTCATCTACATTCCTCGGAGTTTCCACTCCATGACAGCTTTAATATTTTCCGAGTCGACTGCTATGGCTTCCTTGGAAACAACATGTACCAAGTAATGAACTTCAGTCTGAAAGAAACTATACTTACTGATATTAGAATATAACTGATGCTCTCTCAATAATCTCAATACCGCTACTAAGTGCTCTACATGCTCTTCCTCATTCTTAGAATATATTAATATATCATCAATAAACATTATCACAAACTTGTCTAGATTAGGATGCAACACATTGTTCATCAAACACATGAAAGTAGGTTGAGCATTATTTAGATCAAATGGAACCACCACAAACTCATAATTCCCATACCTAGTACGGAATGCGGCATTGTAATGTCTTCTTATTTAATGTGCACATGATGATATCTTTTTCTCATATCAATCTTTGAGAACACTTCTTCCCCCTTCAACTAATCAAACAAATCATCAATCCACGGGAATAGATACATGTCCTTAATAGTCACCTTGTTGAAATTTCGGTAATCAATGCACAATCTGAGAGTACCATCCTTCTTCTTTACAAATAATACTGGTGCAACCCAAGGCACTTGGCCTAATGTATCCCTCATCAAGCATTTCCTTAAGCCACAATTTCAATTCCACCAACTCTGGAGTGCTAATCCTATAAGGTGCCTTAGATGTTGGTGTTTCTCATGGAATCAACTCAATATAAAATTCCACCTCTCTATGAGGAGGCAAATTTGAAATATCTACAAGAAACACATCTTGAAATTGCTGCAAAACAGGATACTTCTTCAAGACTTCCTCATCCTTCCCTTTATCACTAGAAATATGAATTGCAAACAATACACATCCTTTCCTACAATTGCACTTTTCCTGCATAATTGTAATAATTCTCATCGATGTATGCTTCTTCTTTCCTTGAAAAATCCTCCTTTCCTCCTCACCATCCAAGAACTCAATAGCCTTATCATACAAGTCCACTTTAGTCCAATCAATGAACAACTAGTCCATGCCTAAAATCATATTGAATGAACCCAAAGGAAGAACATTTATATGTGCTAATGTAGGCATACCATTCATCTCAAATGTACAAGATCTCACCCAATGATTAACTCTTCTATTGGTCCCTGTATTCAACTGCACCAACCAAGATTTTTCCTGCACTTCTTATGTTATCACAAAATCTGACCCTGATAGGCTGCTGATCAAGTAGACTCTGAGTAACTCTTTCAAACCAATCTTTTGGCTGAGGCTTAGCCTCCTCAACCTGAGAGGGCTCTCTCAATAGGTTTAAGATTTTTGATTAATGAATAGATAGCTAACTCTAGGAATAAAAAGGATAAAATGTATAACTAGTTGAATCAAAGATTAGAAAACACTCATTGGGCCATGGATTCAAGATAGTCTTCAACAAAACATCATAATCTGCAAACATGGAAGTCAAAGCACTTGGAGTCTAAGTCTATGAGAAAAATAGTCACACAGTGATAAAACACAGTCTATTTGCATGTGAAGGAAGTTAGAGCATTGTCAAATGAATTCTAAGTAACACATACAAATACTACTGCAGGTAGGTAATGCAAAAGGCCATAGAAAGATGATACACATTAAACTCCTTGTGAATCTTGAGTAGTCAAACAAATCTCTGTATTAGGTTGAAGAAACACAGTAACACAGTTGCTTTGCTAATGAAAAATTCCAACCTTGAGGAATTCGACCTCATGTCTCTTATAGAGTCATTTACAATCTTGGATTCCCCCATCCATCTTGAGGAGAATTCGAATTTCTAAGTTTGACACTTATCTACTCTAAAATAGACTCTTAATTACAATTGACAGTTAACTGTCTCTTTAGGAGTCCTAATACAAATAGGATTGAAACTCCTTATTATGTCTAAAACAACATTATCTAAGACTTAAATATTCTCTTTGACAGTTTCTTCTCCATATCTTCGACCTTGATGGTGCCTTTAACCTTGTTATGAGATCTTGCTGACTCATGTCTTATTTGCCCTGAAAACCAGGGAACATGTTTTCTGCAATTAAGCCTTTATCTTCATTGATGATCTTCGAACATTTTTGCTGGTAATATTGACTATTTTAGATAGGTGACATGTGCTATAATTTCCTTGTAACCTTACCCTTCCACCTGTACAGAAGTAAACCTTTGACAAATAAAAAGATGTGATGTGGCTACGCTACGAAAATAGCAACTGTTTTCATAGCGCAGAATCTGGATCATTGAAAAACATTTCTTTAACACCCTCTTTCTTCTGCTTTAAAACATGATCTTTCATTTGTGACTCTTTTCCATCCACCAACAGCAACAAAATTTGAAAACCAACTTTTTTTTCTCCCAAAATATATATGAAAAATGCCCAAAAAACTCACCTACAGCAGTTTCGTAGCGCGCTACGAAACCGCTGTGTATGCCCTTTTTACACAGTTTTTTCAAAATTCTGAGTCTTAAGGGTATTTTCACTTCTTCAATGATGTCCATAAACTTTAAAAAGTAAAACAAGTTGGCTTTAAAATGTCTTCAAAAATTAATTCCCTTCTTAATAACAAAACTGCTTTAAGGATTTGTTACTTGTTGCTTTGTTTTATCTCTGCTGTAACTTACCTTCAAACTTTGTCAATTGAATTTCCAGGTCTTCAATCTGCCTCTTCAGCCTCCTGTTAGTAGCCCTTAATTTAACATTTATCATTCTCACAAATCTAGCCTCTTTGATTGTAGGAACAATCCAGGTAAAATACTGAGCTTCACTGCTGACTGTTTCAGGTTTTGAAACTCTTTCAACGTCCCACAGAGCCTTTATTCTATTGAAATTTGTCTTCTCAGTAGCATGTCTTCTTGCTTTCCTCTTGAGATTCCTGTGTGTTTCTTGAAAACCTGTAAAATCAGCCTCGCTTGATTTCAGAATAAGATACCTCGCTTGATTTAGGAATTCAGCCTCGCTTGATTAGGGATTCAGCCTCACTTGATAAATGAGAGAAGCTTTGGTTTCTGCTTACCATGAGCTTACCATTCAAAAAAAAAGGCATGCATGATGTGTTTATTGCACAATAAAATAAAACCAGGAACTAGCCCTTTTCAAATTTGAAAATGACTAACATAAATGACCTCTAACGAATGTCATGATGGTTATGAATGATGGCATGTATGAGAAAAGACTCCTAGCTGACACCTAATCATGTAAGATTAATAGAATTTGATGGATTTTATAACTTGAAAAGACATGCTATGAATCCCCGATTTCGTAGTGCACCTAATGTAATTTCAGGGTTTTGCGCTACGAAAAGAGCAGCGTTTTCATAGCGCAAAAGTGGTTTTTAACACTGTCTGCACTACGAAAACGTGGTTTCATGGCTTAATAATTTTTTATTTTTTTTTAAATGGTTAAAAACTAGACTTTATAAACATGATATGAGACACTCAAGGTATGAGATAAGGTTTTCGGACTTTATTTTGTAATGAAAATGAGACTCTAACCCTATCACTTAACCCCTAAAAACTTTAAATGACTTAACACCTATCTAAGACCATGACTAAAACAAGGTAAACTGTCCAAGTTTTAGAAAAAAAAATTATGGTGATAACATCTTCTTTCAAGAAACATGTATCCATCATGTCAGGACTAATATAACTATAGTTAGATCCATGACCCATCAAAATAGAAACAAATTGATCACAAATCTTACCTTCCATCTCAATAATGGATTCCTGATGATCAGCCTGCCTATTATCCACTACTACATAAATCCAAGGAATACTTTGTCCAACATCTCCAACTATTTGTGCCTCATGAGTACTATAAATATAAGGTATACCACCATGATATGATGGATAATCTCTCCTGCAATGCTCTCCACCACAAGTTCAATACTGCAAAGGCTTCCTGTCATCTCCCTTATTATACTCCTTAGACTGAAATCCATGTCCTCTTTCAACTGCATTGAACTTCTTATAAGGTGCCACATTCTCCTTATCACCTACATCCTGAGGTATTTCATGCTTCTTTTCCTTTATTCTTTTCATTACCTTTCCAATCTCGCTTAGGCTCAGACTTGCGCTTAGACTACTCATAACAATGCTTCATCTTCCCGATGACTTCCTCCAATGATTGATTCTCATCATACTCAATATGACCTTTAAATGCTAAAGGAAACCCATTGATGAACCTTTGGAAATTTTTATTCTCATCCTTAAAATAGGGCACATACCTCAACAAATCCAGAAGCTTATTCATGTACTCTTCCTTTGTCATGGAACCCATCTTAAACTCATATAATACCTTAGCCTTTCTGTTATAATATATCTCAAACAATTACTTATTCCTTAAGGATCTTTTAAACTCATTCCAACTCAACACTTCTACCCTTCTACCTCTGACGCACTTCATATATTCCCACTAGGTATTTTTATTTTCTCTTCCCTTGAGACTGCATATCGTTATCCTAACTTTCATATTCTCTAAAAAATCATGAAATTTGAATAACTTCTTCATCCCAAGTAGTAATGATTTTGCATATTTTGATTTCTTCACATCCCCATCAAAAGTAGGAGGCTTGGATTTCTTCAACCCTTCTGGAAAATATTTCTTCTTGCCTTTCCTATAAGGATGATGGCAGTAATGATGATGATGTCTCTCAGAACTAGAACTAGAATAGAATCCATGAACACTACCTCTCATTTCGGGTGTATCCAACCATTTTCCACCTTTTACTATATCATCCCTATCAGAAATATATCCTAATTGATACCTACTACTATATGCCCCATTAGTCTTTGCCTCCTTCCCATGGTTGATCCCTAAATATCCCTATCTCTACAAAATCTGATAAGCTCTAAAGGATAACTATATTAACTTCCTCTTGCTTTTCCTAGGCTTTGAAAATCCTTTCTGTGACTTAATCAACATGTTGTGTTTTCCTTGAAACTTACGTCTCTACCATCGATCTTCTCAACGTATCTTGATATCAGAAGAATATGCATCTCATACTTGCTCAACTTATTAATAAAGGATTCATATGAATTATAATCCACCATTTTTCTCATCATCTTTGATCTTCTATATCCTTTAAGCATGCCATGTTAGATAAACAAAATATAGACATAATCAAAATCATACTCAGGTGTTCCTCGGGGGAGGTATCTCCTCTACAATCGATTCATATTAGCACAATATATATATATAATGACACCAACATCATCATAATGACACAAACTGCAATCATGAATGACCACCATGATGCATGTCCGACCTACCATGCATGATAACCATAACAATCACAATGCATGCACAAAAAACACATTGAAAACTAACATGCATGCATAAAAATCACATCTACCCCATCTAGTCCAAATGTTTGAACCTAGAAGCTTTGATACCACCTTACATAAGAGGGTATAGGGACCCATAAATCCCTTTAGAGGAATAAAACCACTTCTTAGTGTGAATGTGGATCAGTGCATATGGATGGGGTCAAGATGAATAAACCACTTCATAGTGTGAATGTGGGTCAGTGCATGTGGATGGGGTCAAGATGACCAAATCAATAGCGCAGTCATGAAGGTAGTGGAGATAGTGGAGGACAATGCAGTCATTATGGAGGTTAGTGGCCAAGTGTGCAACATCATTATGGTGTGGGGCCAAGGGTGTGAGGGCTCACAAGCATAAAAGGAAAGAATTCTAGCCATAGAAGGCATTCTGAATATTGATATTGTATTTTCATTTATGACTTTCTACATGCTTCATCTGTTTAGCTAAGTCTATTGTGTTGTTTAGCACACGGGTGTCTCCGAGCGGAGATCCCACCCTTATCCTCGGGGGACTTCGAGTGCCCACTCAAGAAAGGTAATTTCTAAGCAGCAATTCAAAATCCAGCATTAGGCCATCATTCTATCCCTCCATGCAACAACAGTCACTTGAAGGAATTACGCATTCCAGTAGTAAGGTTTGAGAGGAGGAAGGAAGTTCCAAGAATCTCAGCTTGGAATCTTGTGTTGGGATCATCCCTTCACTTGTGATTATATTTCAGCATCTTGAGAGCAGTATTGTATTATCCAGCATCAGGCCAAGATTTTTCCCCTCTTTGGCAATGCAGTCATCTTCGGCATTTTGCAGTCCAGCAGTGGAAGCTTCAGAGGTGGAGGGAAGTTCCAAGCATTCCAGATTGGAATCCTATGAGGGGATCAATCCTTCACCCTGTTGAGTGTATTTCAGTATTCTAGAGTAGTATATCATCATCCAGAATCAGGACATTCTATTTCCCATCTTAGCAGCGCAGTATCCTTCAGAAATTGTGCAATCCAGCAGTGGCAGCTTTAGAGGAGGAAGAATCCAAGTTTCCTAGCTTGGAATCCGATGAGGGGATCAGCCCTTCATTCATTGAGTTGATTGGAGATGTAGTAGCCATTTTATTTTCATATCAACTCTATCACAACAGTTACCCAATAGGAATGCGTAAGTCAGCCAGCAGGGGTGTAGTTTGCAGCCCAAAAGGGCCAAAATTCCAAACTCAAAACTAGGCCAAATCATTTATGCGTTTTTCTGGGTTTTCCGAGTATATTCAGTGGTTAAAATCCTGGATCTTTATGAGCACTCTAGAAACCTCTCACACATGGTTCTTGTTCCCAACAGCAGTAGCAATAGCAGCAACAACATTTTTAGTGCTAGGATTTAGAGCTATTCCAACCACTTCTTGTTGGCTTGAGTGCATCTTCTTAGCAGGGAAAATTTTAAGAACCCCCCAAAATTTATATGTATAATGAATGGGCGAATCCCCATGATACATAGGAAAAATGGAAGGCGATTTTATTAATAATATAATATGTATATATAATTTTTTGGCGAATCTCTCACGAGATTATATTATCTTGTAAAATCATGGCGAATCACCAGTACAAATGGCGAATCACTAGTACAAAATGGTGAATCGTTGTCTAGTGGAGTTCGGGGTGTTGGTTCCAATGATGATATGGTAGTTGAACCAGGAGTTGAAGGAAGTGAACCATTGAGACCAAGCATGGCACATGGTGACTCGTGAGGGAAGTACCAAGGATTCGTGTTCCTAGGAACAATCATAAGAAGTAGTTGACATATAGGTCAAGTTTTGAGCCTTGACACATTGATAATGCAATGGCTTGGGTCAAAACTCACACATTGAAAAGTCATCAATGAAGAGAATACAATATCATTATGAATTACACATACTCCAAACTTCCTACGAAATTCTACTTAGTTGTATGCAACTTAGCTATATATAATCTTATAGTAAATACAAATTCCACAAAGCCTTCTTCACATAGCTAATAAATGGCCATTGGAAGAGCACCCCTTATATAATAGTAATAGTAGCAATCAATAGATTATTTCATATTGAAATTCATAGCCATAGCACTCCTATGTATTGTATGATGTATTCAACTTGCATTATCAAATATAGATACAATCATAGTTTTGATTGATACATGTAAATCATACTTGTGCACAATTTTGAATGCAATGTCAGTCAAGGCATAAAGTCGGTTTGACATGTAATGATCTATAAAATAGTGAAGAAACCTAGTAACGTTATAGCTTATGGAAATTAACTTTATTATACACCAATGACCACATTTTATGACCAGTGAGCACGTATAGATGTGTGTTGAAATAAAAAGCCCATATCCAAGTCATGTGCTCACTACTCACTACACCTTCTAGTTCTAAAAGGAGGAAAAGCACAATTAACGTTCTAGTCAACAGTGAAGTTTTAACACATAAATTAATAAAATAATTATTCCGTAAGGCATCATTATTTGAAAACAACTCTACTGTGTGCATCGTGTCATAATCTGAAACCTTTAGATTATATGTTAGACAATTAAAACATCTTCAACCCTTAGATGAAAAGAAAAGATAGTTATTTAGTTATGGGCATGTTCCTATTACAAAAGCTTCTAAGAAACAAGGAATTTCAATGGTTATGAAACTTATGTGAGGCACCTACATCACAAGAGAAAATGTCGAGGTGAGGGCATTGGGCGCCCCTTCACTTGTACATTCTCGAAGAGGCACAACTATTACAATGTTTGCGCCTCATTGCTGCTGGAAAATGGCGAAGCATCATTTCTACCAGATTTGTTTTTTCATATGTGTAATGCCTCATTTCTCACATTCACTTGTAGAATTTGCACCTAAATTGATAGAAATTACAGAACTGTGCTGCAATTGAGTACAATCATTTGCATTTTCAGCAAACACGTTCAGATCCAACGTCTTGGTTCTACTTGGAGGTGAAAATTGCTACTACTCAGTTGTTGAATGGCTTGTATAATTGTGCATATTAGTAGCAGGGGGAGTGGAATGAGTCCTCTTGTGACCGCCCAAAGCTTCGCTAGACTGACCAAAACTTGGCTAGATGGAAAACTTATGTGACACACAGGCCATTCATGCACCCTAACTTTCTTATTCTCAGTGCACAAACTCTACTTATAAGTCTCAAGAGATGGCCCATTGACAGACCAATGAACTACTTCTTCTTTGAAACCCCCATCAGTTTGCAGTGTGGGAAAGATGGACTTGGACTTGTAGTGGCAGCTTGCCCTGTGGCTGCCCAAATCTTGAAATGAAGAAAACTTCTAGTTGCAGGACTTGCATGTGTAGAACCTCATCATCATCACCATCTCTGGTTTGAAATCAACATCCCATTCCAGACTGCAAATACACGCGAATAAATAGAGACAGCACGAGAACAACAACACAGACAAATTGCTTTTGAATTTATGTTATTTTTTTTGCTGTTGCCGCTTCCGTTACAATAATCTGTCAAGTCTTGTACACAACCCTAAACAATGGCGAACCCAAGTTCGAATCCCTGCGTACCCTGTACTCATGAAGGTAATGGCAAGCAAAATCCTCTTTAAATTCACAACAATCCACAAAAAATTTATCGGTAATCGCTCTAAGGGTTTTTGGAATTCAGAACCTGGTAAGGCCTTCAAAAATGAGTGTAATCATCCCAATGGAGGAGAGAATCCTGTTTTATCACCCGAAATTCCTTTCAGTTCAGTTTCTTCCCAAAATAGTTGTGATCAGTCCATGAACCCTAATGATAAAAATAAGGATATTATTGACTTCCAACAGTGCAATTATTAATCATTTAATTGGCTAGGGGACTGTAATGTGAAAACCCCTGAAATTTTTTTGTGTTTTACTAATATGACCATGGGCCAGACAGAAGATATATGCCTCGCACACATTGTGCATTACACAGGTTTTCTAGGGCTTCTTCCAGATCATTTTCCCTTCAACAACAACAATAGCATTGACGACACGATTACAAAATTGGGTATCTTGATTGAAACTACATTTCTTCTGAATTGAAATTTCAGGTATTGTTCATATTTCCAATTCCAAATTCTTAGGTTATGATTTATTCTGAATTGAAATTTCAGGTATTGTGGGGCTCAAAATTATGCACCAAGACATTGCAGTGACTCCATGGCAGCAGTGCCAGAATATTCCTTCCACTCCGCAGGGCGAAACCCTAGTGGCGCAAAATAAATCATCATTGGTACTAGCTACACACAATTTTGAATCCGGTAAGCTTGTTCTCTAGATTTTCTCATTATGCTAATATGATATTGTTCAATAAGAAGGGTTTGATTTATCTATTAGTAATGGCGATGATTTGTCAGTAAAATTGGCTGCTGCAAAGGCTGGAGAATTGGGGATTTTGAGAAAAGGTGGAGGTGGGTTACAATTCGGTCAACAGAAGGGCATGGAAGACAGTATATCACTGGGTCTGGTGAAAACAAGATTTTAAGTGAGAAAATATGTTCCGTTTGGACCTTGGACACCTGAGGAGGACAGAACGCCTCCCTGTTGGTCTACTCTAACAGGTAGTTTCACACAATTTTCCAGGTGCAAGTCCTGGGCGAATTTAGCAGATTTTATTGGCCCATACATCTTAGCATAAAGTTCTTCCATGAGTTATTAGGTGTATCTTATTATTATAGTTTAGCTGGAAGGTGCATCTTGATTGTGTTGACTGGAAATCCCAATAAAACAAATGGTTAACGTCTCTTATTCTATACCATTTATGGGAGAGGATCTGCATATATTGGGTGAAGACGCCATAAAACAGAGGATTACTGCCTCTTTTAAACTATATCATTCTAGGATAAGGGATCTGCAAATCTTGAGTTTTTCTTGGAATGTGGCAGCTATTTGCTAGTACCTTGAATATTAGGATGCCCCACTTAATTTTTTTTGTTTTTGTTTTGATTTTTTATTTTTTTTAAATTGTGTTTGGAACATCCCTTGACTACATCAAAAAACTGGCCGATTCAGTGAAAAAAGGTTGGTTCAGTACTGAACCAACCATTTTCAGTCCTAGAACTTGAACCGGACCGGCTTGACACCCAAACAGGTTGGATTGGTTTGTTTCACTAGTTGCAATCTGATTCCACTAATATGATATCTTGAAAGAACACTGATAAAAAAAATTTGAAACTAAAACCATGAATAATTCTAGTAAATAAGGAACTTAGTAGGTTAGAAATATCGTTGTCAAGGAAAAAAGACATTGGAGTAACTGGTTACATGCTCATCTAGAAAGGAAAGATGGATCTTTTGTCAAAAAAATAGCATGGGAAAACATTTAATAGACACAATGCCATGGGATTTCAAAGAAATGATAAAAGCAGTTCAGATTACCACTTCAAGCTAAAAGAAATAACACGTTGAGAAACCCTAAGGAACCCAACAATGAAAATTTTGGATATTCCAAAACTTACAGTATATTGTTATTTGTTAAATACATTGACCAGCTAAGCATGCTATCTGAATGCCTTTGTAGTCCCTGCAATCAAGGATAAATCCATAACTAAAAAAGGAGGATTATACAATTTCACAATGCAAAAACAAGCCTGGTAATAAGGACCAAAATAAGACTTGCAACAGTAATAGAAATATGAATCAAATATGCCAAAATGAAGAGATCCTATCAAAAAGCAGAATGTAATAGAACTTGTGAAACAAGGAAAAGAATGATATAAGTTTTCCCATTCTCCTCTCCCCTGTTGTGCACTCTATCATGTAGGACCTTCAGCCTTACTTCAAACTTTCAAGCTATCCAAAAAGTTAAACAAAACATGCTCCCATAAATAAAGTAGGGGTAGCTCCCTTTAAACCAAGTGAACAAGTAATTTAAAATTTAAATGAAGACAAGGTACATAGAATACCCATTCGAATCAGATGGGTTAAGAATAAGTAGTTTATAATCTTAAGCATGAATGCCATGATGCGTAGGGGATATCTAAAATTTAAATACTATAACCCCACTACTCCATTTGCATTTGTTGATTCACAGATATAATCAATCGATGCCTGACAAGAAAAAGCTATCCTTCAAGCATGTTACGAGACAGTCCATCAAAATTGGAAAATGTAGACAAAATCAAGCAATTTATGCTCATTTCTATGGGAATCAAGACCATTGTAACATGAGAAGGAAAATGGGTGCTAAAAAAATGTATCAAGTTCAAAAACTGATCTCAGCCATGCCAGAGAAAGCCTCCTTATCAATGGCTACATGCTAGTCGAGTCAATCCACTTTATGAATGTAGGATAGACCGAGAAATACACTAAAGTGAAATAAATCATAAAAGCGTAAAATAATCAAAAGTCAGAACGACTGTATTATTGTCCATGTCTAATGTGTAATTGACCATGATCAAGCTATCATTACTTTAACAACCCCCTTAATGATCAATCTACTAACCACACCAAGCTTAGGTCCTGCGCTGATCCACTGTTCCATTGACTAAGCTTTGAGATATTTTTGATGCATAATTTTACCCCCACAGACTGCTATTAGACAATGAATTCCACATTCTTCAAATGATCATATTCTCATGCTGGAATTTTGCAAGGGTAATTGTTTCACCCAATTCATTTGAGAAAATAGAATGCAGTTGAACTCTCTCATGAACTTATATGCTACACAACATTTCAATACTAGAAAAAGAGATTTGTCAGTAACCATGGCCACACAAGCTATACCAAATCTTGAATAAACCATTTCGTTAGATAAAACAAAGATAACTCCAAGAAAAATTCCGGTTACTTCATGCATGATGTAGGAAATTATATTTATAATGAGTATATGTACAGTTGAGATCCTCTGTCAACAATCTGCGAAGCATTTTTAATCCTTAAAATTTTGGCCTCAAGTCCACTAACGCAAAAACTTCTTCCTAGCTCATGAGCACGCAATAATATTATCTCCACTCTTGATCTTTGTCTTTGGTGAAATATATGGACCCTTCGTGTCTTTTCTTGGTCCATTTCTCCACTACCCTAATCATCCTCTGTTCCATTCTACAAAGATCTCCATCAGCTCCTGATCAAGCATGCCTGGGCAGATGATAAGCTTCAAAAATAAATTGCAAGTCTCTATATTCCAAGCCATCATCAACCAATTTCATAAATTCTAGACCCATTTGTCAACCTATATGCATTTATGGAAAATGTATATATCTGGTTGATAATTGTTGCACATAGTGCCAACAAATAAATAAACTTATGACATGTTACCAAAATGTAACAACTTGTCATGCAATTGATATCCCATTTCCTAAAAGCACCATAGGAGCACTTATCAACACATTTGCCAAAGACATGAATCCCCCATCTTAAATAATTTTGGAGATTAATATATTTTCTTAGAAATACTCTGACACATCTTTCTCCCTTAGCCACACTGTGTGAGCATTCTTCCACAAAGCAATGGATATCTCTATTGTCAGCGTCATATCTGTAGCTTCATAGTCTAGTCAATGCTAATCTTAAAATTTGTTGATAGGAAAACTTAGCTCCATTTATCTTGAACAAGGGATGATTGGGGAGATCTATATGAACTGACCATGAAAAGAGGAACACTGTGATGTAATATGTTCAACCAAATTTCCACCTATGTCCTTGGAATCAGTAGATGCCAAAAACTCATTTTCAATTTGTTATCAAACAGGTTCAAACCACAGATGGGGACCTTTGAACACATATTCCAATTGTATAAACAACATTTGCATCAAAATTTCTACTTGGATTTATAATATAGTAGTCTGTGAGTATTCCTCCCATTTTTCAGTTTGAATGAATAAAAATGAGTCACAAAGGTTTGTTAACATAAGAGGCTTCCCATCATCACTTATGCTTTGAGATAAGAAATGAATTTTTTGATCATACTCAGACCTGTGTGATTGTGTAACTTGTCCTACTTCACCCTTTTGAAGTCGTGTTGGCATAAACAAACACCTTTTTAATAAGGGTGATAAACTTTGGGAGTGTTAGTCGTTTGACCCGATCTCCAAGGTCTATTATGAAGATGGGGTTAAAACAACCTAGTTTTCTCAAAGTATTCAATTTCTAAAGCAAATTCCATCATTATGTTCAATCATCATTTGAGAAAATAGAATCTAGTTGAACTCTCTCATGAACTTATATGCTTCAAAACATTTCAATACTAGAACAAGAATAATTGTACCATGTGTTACCGACATAATATACAAAACATCTATATGAATTGACCATGAAAAGAGGAACACTGTGATGTAATATGTTCAACCAAATTTCTAGCTACGTCCTTGGAATCAATAGATGCCAAAAACTCATTTTCAAGTTGTTATCAAACAGGTTCAAACCACAGATGGGGACCTTTGAATACATATTCCAATTGTAGAAACAACATTTGCATCAAAATTTCTACTTGGATTTATAATATATTAGTCTGTAAGTATTCCTCCCATTTTGCAGTTTGAATGAATACAAATGAGTCACAAAGGTTTGTTAACATAAGAGGCTTCCCATCATCACTTATGCTTTGAGATAAGAAATGAATTTTTAGATCATACTCATGCCTGTGTGATTGTGTAACTTGTCCTACTTCACCCTTTTGAAGTCGTGTTGGCATAAACAAACACCTTTTTAATAAGGGTGATAAAATTTGGGAGTGTTAGTCGTTTGACCTGATCTCCAAGGTCGATTAGGAAGATGGGGTTAAAAATACCTAGTTTTCTCAAAGTATTCAATTTCTAAAGCAAATTCCATCATCATGTTCAACTCATCATCTGAGAAAATAGAATCCAATTGAACTCTCTCATGAACTTATATGGTTCACAACATTTCAATACTAGAACAAGAGATTCGTGAGTAACCATGGCCACAGAAGCTATACCAAATCTTGAATAAACCATTTCGTTAGATAAAATCATAAAAAAAAGATAAATCCAATGAAAACTCTGGTTACTTCATGCATGATGTAGGAAATTACATTTATAATGAGTATATGTATAGTTGAGATACTCTGTCAACAATCTGCGAAGCATTTTCAATCCTTAAAATTTTGGCCTCGAGTCCACTAACACAAAAACTTCTTCCTAGCTCATGAGAATGCAATAATATTATCTCCATTCTTGATCTTGGTCTTTGGTGAAATATGTGGACCCTTCGTGTCTTTTCTTGGTCCATTTCTCCACTACCCTAATCTTCCTCTATTCCATTCTACAAATATCTCCATCAGCTCCTGATCGAGCATGCCTGGGCAGATGATAAGCTTCAAAAATAAATTGCAGGTCTCTATATTCCAAGCCATCATCAACCAATTTCATAAATTCTCGACCCATTTGTCAACCTATATGCATTTATAGAAAATGTATATATTTGGTTGATAATTTTTGAACATAATGCCAACAAATAAATAAACTTATGACATGTTACCAAAATGTAACAACTTGTCATGCAATTGATATCCCATTTCCTAAAAGCACCATAAGAGCGCTTATCAACACGTTTGCCAAAGACTTGAATGGCCCATCTTAAATAATTTTGAAGATTAATATATTTTCTTAGAAATACTTTGACACAACTTTCTCCCTTAGCCGCACCGTGTGAACATTCTTCCACAAATCAATGGATATCTCTATTGTCAATGTCATATTTGTAGCTTCATACTCTAGTCAATGTTAATCTTAAAATTTGTTGATAGGAAAACTTAGCTCCATTTATCTTGAACAAGGGATGATTAGGGAGATCGTATTATTGCCTAATATCCTTCAAAAACAATTGTACCATGTGTTACTAACATAATATACAAAACATCTATATGAACTGACCATGAAAAGAGGAACACTGTGATGTAATATGTTCAACCAAATTGCCACCTACGTCCTTGGAATCAAGAGATGCCAAAAACTCATTTTAAACTTGTTATCAAACAGGGTCAAACCACAGATGGGGACCTTTGAACAGATATTTCAATTTCAGAAACAACATTTGCATCAAAAATTCTACTTGGATTTATAATATAGTAGTCTGTGAGTATTCCTCCCATTTTGTAGTTTGAATGAATACAAATGAGTCACAAAGGCTTGTTAACATAAGAGGCTTCTCATCGTCACTTAAGTTATCTTTCACCAACACATAACTGATTTCATTTTGATAATGTACATTAATTCTACATATGTCATCTTCAGCTGCACTTTGTGCACAACCAACAGCATCCCACCAATCAACTCCAACTGAGAGGCCCCACCAAAATCTGGTAATGGATAAGAATAATCAAACCATAGGCCAGTGAAATAAACCACAATATAAATACAGAGATGCAGCAAGATGACAAGAAAAATCAACTTCATACCTGTCTACTATAGCTCGTTCCTAGGCAGCTTCATTACCTTTCCCTTGACTACTTTGACTAGCAGGAGGTAGAATACGTAGAATCTTCAATACAGTCCAATCCTTGTTGTTATCATGCCAAACAGAGGCTAGGAAACAACTAGTAGAAGAGAAAGTTGGTAGGGAAACAAAAACCCCAGCTGTGGCACAGTAGTAATCTATGAGATTAAAGCTACTACCAGAGAATAAATGAACATCGCCATACCTAAAAGTAAAAGAAACCTCCCCTCCATGACTAGAAAATTTTTGCTAGCATCCTTACATCACTGTGCTGATTAGCTAGGTCAGAGTTGAATTTGTCACTATTTCCACCATTTGAATCTACCGATGTCTGGGATGCTGAAAAATTTCTAGGTGTAGCAAGGGGTCAAGAACCTTTGAATTATTTTATTGGAGATATGCTCTTATTTACTTTGGTGGCCCAGATTGTTGTTATTGGTGCTTGTCCACCAAAATTTGTATTAGAATTTTCAAAAAGGGGATGCAGTGTAACTTGCTGACGTGAACTTTCCCACCGTTGCACCATCCAACCAGTTAGAGATGGCCCCTCATTAGGATTGTGTGGAGACATATATTGGCCTGATGGAATGTAATTTGGAGGCCGTTATTATACTAAAAAGAATAGTTAATTCAGCCATATTTGTGATCAGTCTATTTGCCTACAAATCCAAGTCTAGTGGATTGAAATATAAAAAGACTTAATAAAAGCATCAATGTCAAATTCTATTGCAGACGGGATATTACTAGTGACAGAATGCAGCTAAACATGTCTTAGTCAGGGTCTGGCCATTCGGATGCATTTGTCTTATATTTTCATGCTTATACTGTCAGAATTATTGTTGCCATTCTAAACTTACATCATATAGCATGAAAGACAAGGTCGCTTCAAAACATAGAGCTCAATTTCAATTATAGGAGACCTAATGATAATGAGCATAAGCAAGATTTTATGAATCGTAACAAGAAGAGCAAGCAGCAAACTTTTTGATGCCCTTGCTCTTACGCCTCCAATGCAAAGTAACAAGAAAAATACTTTAGAAGTTTGAAATTTTGTGTCCATTAAAAATATCACTCACTCTTTAGCACTCATTGGAGGACAAGCTATACGAGGTTAACAGGTCTGGATATTTATGCATCTTACAAAGACACAAATGTAATATATATATACTCGACTTGGTCCAAAGTATTCTGCACAATATGCCCCTGAGTTAGGTGAGATTGTTGAATAAAAACTCTTTGGACCTCACCTGCGCTCATGTCTAATCTAATATACAAGTTTGGCTTTGCTTCAGACTAGTCCTATTTACTGTCACCTTTGAGGTAACTGCATTCATCATCAATACCCATAATTTTTACATCCAATTTAGACTCCCAAAAAAAAGAAAAGTTAAGCATAGACTCCCAAAAGGAAGCAAAAATTGTAAGCATATTGCAAATTAGTATCCTGCAATGTGTAAAGAAGACCTCCTGCTTACACAACAACATATAGTGTTAAATTTAGAATGAGAGAGAGAAAGTGTACTATATTTCAATGCTAGTAAAATCTAAGAGATCAACTGGAGTATATTGAGCATGTGAATAGGGTGTTCCAGGCAGAATATAACAAATAAAATTGTCTGCATGCCCTTTGTATTCCTGAAGAGTGCACATTTCGTATCAAGAACTCCTACACACAAACGACATTAATACAATCAGTCATTTACATATAACACCCAATAGACAATCAAACTGCCCAAAAAATTCTCCCTGTAGTTAATTACAATAATAAATAGGTATTTGAACTATGAATATTAAAATCTATTAAGGAATACATATGTGAATTTAGGAAGGGGTATTCAATGCTTTTGGATTTAAACATGTTACCTCTTAAAACTAAACACATGCTATTTTACTGATTGCTGAACTTATGAGGATTACAGATTCCAGGAATATCTAGGAATCTGACTGTCACTAGAAAGGTCAAACAATTGACCCTCTTGTAACCATCAGATTTCAAGATATTCCAGGAATCTGCAATCAACATAAGAATACCTTGCTACTAAATGTTAGGCAACCACAACTACCTTCCATGCTTCCCAAAACAGCCTCGGTTTCACCCTGAGAAATCTCGAAAGAATCATAATAAGCTGATGTGGTTCCTTTGGTTCCACTAGCATTGGTGACATGGTCAGCTGTTTGTGAAACCAACATTCTAATCTCCTTAGCATTATGATCAACTGCCACTGTTCTAGCCAGGTCAGTGAACTCAGCTTTACCTTGGCATCAAAAGTGTAATTTCATAAAAGGAATGTCTATCTCATGCCAATAGGTCTCCTACGATGAATGCACAGAAACCTAGTACATAGACAGTTTTTCTCTTCACTTAGCTACCCAGGGCTTATTTCCCTTTCCAAATATCAATAATTCTTTTCCAAGAAAAATCTATAATAAGAAAAATATTTTACTATATTCTAAAAGGTGAAGATGTCGAAATCATGCCACAAAGTGAAAGGAAATAAAATCTTTCCTCAAACCACCAAATATATAAAGAAAACAATAATGATTATAATAATAAAACTAGATTTATCAATCTATGCATGATATGAGATCCATAAGCATTCAAGGGACTAAAAATATCTGACCAAAACAAACCAAAAATTTCAAACTCAACGAAATCCTCTAAAAAAGCAACAAACAAACCACTAAAATTTTCAAAGATATCAAAGCTAGACATGAACACAATTTAATGTACTTGAATAAGCCCATTGTTGCTTAGCGTTAGAATTCTTAAATTAGTTATTTATCATTTTATACTAGGACACTATCTATGTGAAAAGAAATAGGTCCCAACTTCATCAAATCTGACTTCATTTCCAATCAAAGATCAAAACCAGCTTCGTTTCCAATACCAATATAAAATCACACATTTTCCAAATATCAATAATTATTTTCCAAGAAAATATAAAACTCGAAACTCAACAAAATTCCCCAAACACAAGCAACATATATACCATTAAAATTTTCCAAGATGTCAGAGCTAGACATCAAGTTAGTTTCATGTACTTGAATGAGCCCCTTGATGCTTTGCGTTAGTCTTGTTAAATTAGTTATTTATCATTTAATACTAGTCATACACTATCTATGTGAAAATAAATAGGTCCCGGAATCATCAAATCCAGCTTCATTTCCTGTCACAAATAAGAAACAAACAATGTAAGGATTAAATATGAAACATCAATCTTAAAATAACACGCATGAAAGAAATGTAGCTGCAATGTTACAATGAAAAATACAAAATATAGAACCCATTTTTACCTGAATTTGACATGTAGTAATCTTGCATGATCCACGGAACATGTATACCAAAATAAGAGTCCTAGGGTATTTCAATTTCCCAATTCTCATCTTGGTCATCATTTTCTACATTGTGAACATGATCTTCTCCAGATGTATTGTCATTATGAGCCTCCAAAACATTATGTTTTGTATCAAGTTCATTAGATAAATTTGTTATATTGTTTTCTCCCCTTCTATCACAATCTGATCGCCAAAGCGCTAGTGCTCTTTCATATGGAAAATTGTCAACGTCATACTTTGTTACATATAATCTTAAACATGTATCCACATGTTTATAAAGCTTGTTCCTCAACTTTGACTTCAAAAATGATAGTGCACTAAACATTCTCTCATCCTCCACTGATCCCAAAATCATGGTTTGACACAAATCTGCTAATTTAAAATATTCTGATATGTTTTCTTGCAGGTATTGGCTAGCACTTAAAGTATTCCATAATCTTGTTATAGAACCGTTTTCATTAGGATTCTCCAAAAAAGGATATTGCTTCCACATTGTTTCAGCAAAGCGTCCACCTTGTTGATACAATTTTGATGAATCTAAAATACCTTCAATATGTTCTCCATGTATCGAGACTTTCTTGCAAAAGTGGTCTACTAAACATTTTAATCTCTTTTGAAAATCGGCTTTTAAATTTCTTGGACATTGACAATTGTTCCAATATTGAGGGTATACCACACACATGGCCTCCAACAATTCATCTCGAGGAAATCATTCTCTTATCTCTGATGATAGTGATCTTGCAATTTCTATCAAATTTTGTCTCACTGAGATCACAATATTATCAAATTGGTCTCTTGACACGGGGCAATCTTTGGTGATTCATCCCGTCTTACTAATATAATGAAAGGGGACCATATACCCATGCACTATGATACATAGTATCCCTTTTTCATCAAACGTCAAAAAATTTTCAGTATTTTCTATATTGATGATCTTAGTCCAACTTGTAAACTCTGGACCAGTAAAAGAGTTCGGCATCATATACAAATTATCCAATGCAAGGCATGCTGACTTTCTCGCATTTGTGTATTCGGCAATATACATTGTGCGATTCTGAGACATTTTCACGAGGACATTCATTTCATGTAGCATAGGAAGAATTCCAACCAATGTCAATAATGTTTCTATATCAGTTAGTCGAAAAAGAAGATCTTGAGCTTTGTCTACATTGTAGCGATTTTCATACATCAACCCTACCAAAGATTTGAACTCACTAAATAGTCTTTGAGCTGGTCCATTTAATGAGATCCATCTTGTATCAACATCTTTCAGTAGTTTTTTTCCATCCGTAACACCATATGCAAATTGTTTAAACTCTAAATATCGTTTGGGACTACGAGAAAAGTATGCATGAGTCTCACGTACAAGATCTTCAACTTTTGAAACTAATGGAAACTTGCTTACTATTTTAAATGCAAGATTCATCCTATGAGCCATACAATGAATATTAATCATATATGGCGAAGCTGATAGTTGTAGTCTAACACAAATACCATTCCTTTTTCCTTGCATTACCGATGCTCCATCTGCTCCAACACATACCAACTTTTTTGCAATCATTAAATGATCCATACCACTTTCCTTCAAAGTATTAAGAACAAGTTCATAAATATTTTCAGCTATAGAAGTCTCTCTCATCTTTTTAATCCCAAGTAGATAGGAATGCCTAATATGGTCATTAACCATATAAATTCTCATGCAGATCCATGAAGTATTATCAATAGCTGTAACCTCATCCAAAGACAATGCCAAAAACCTAGCATTTGCAATCTCCTATTTCAAATCATCATTTTCTACTTGAGCTAGATATCTTGCCCATTCCCAACCACTAGTTACGGACCAATGAGAAGATGGAAAGTTTGGCACGTGAAGAAAAGATAGAAATTTCATCTGATTTGGATAATCTGTCATAGGACGACCTTTACATAAGATGTGAAATATAGTGCTCAATTGTATCGTCTTGGATAACAAACTTCTTTCCATCGTCTTTTCAAATTGAGATATGATGGTTCCTCCACTTGCCTCAAGTTTCTTCTTACTTATTAAATATTTTTTGTATTCTTCCACACATTGGCTATGTCGACATTCCTCCAAAGATTTCCATCTGACAATAGATTTCTCTTTACCATTTACAATTTTCTTTTCATAAACCTTTCCTACATGCTTTTGTATTATATCTAGCTTCATCTGAAATTTCACTACCTTGCAACTTTTCCAACTACACGCAATACATTTAACTTCTCGTAAATCCTCATTTGTAGGAGGTATTTCTTCAATAAATGGAAAACTTGAGACCCAATCATCTTGGAATTTTCTCCCTACGGTCCACTGGCCTTTTTTCCTTTTCCATGAATGGTTTGTGTCACCTTCCAAGGAAATATCTTTAACATTTTCATCACTAATTTCTGTTGAAACTGCATTTATCTCACCCTGATCACTTGAGGAACCTATTATTTCATCCATCATATGGATATCAGATGCATTTTCACAAGAGTTAACATCTCTCTCAGTAATAGATTGTTCAAAGGAGCTTGAAGCATGAAGAGAATGTGTATTCTTGGGTTGAGACTTTTTAAAGTATGATAATACATCAATTTGCCTTGATAGTTTCTTCCCGGGATTAGATTTTGACATCTCACTGAATATTCCAGAAGTAAAATTTCAAATCGATCTAGAAACCTGCATCAATAGTTTCCAAGAGTTGATAATTACTAGATTTGTAAGTAGCTTTCAAAGTAAAATAAGTGTAATGTTCACAAAAACCATTATGAAATTTTTTATTAAAATGTTGTGCCAAGGCCCAAGCCCAAAAGAAAAAATAAATCATTATACACAAAACAATAACATCATGAGTCATCATCTATAAAACAAAGAACATCATTCAAATGTAAAATATATAAAAATTTCCACTAAATTAATTCATATCTCCAAATCACCTAATGAACACTTGAAAGCTTTAAACAAAGCAACAAAATATTACAATAACTTTAATCATCCTTTGCAAAACACCTCTCCCTTAAGTTGTAAAGAATTGGTTATAAGAAGTTGAAACATATCCTCTATCATTTTCCATGATAAAAGTGAGAAAGGAAACTAGTGAGTTACTAGTGATTCTTTTACTTATCTTTCCCTTGATGAATTGGTTATAAGAAGTTGAAACATATCCTCTATCATTTTCCATGATAAAAGTGAGGAGAAAGGCAACTAGTCAGTTACTAGTGACATTTACACCCTCCATAGAGAAGATGGATGACTTGGGCTAATTAATAGCCATGCTCCAAGGATGGTTTTAGTGACTAAATGGCTTGCAAGGAAAAATGAAGGAGAAGCTCCTTACGAGGTAGTTTTCAAGCATAGGCTAGAAACAACTTCAAATATACACAACATCCAAGTCCCTAATGATTTATGATTTAATCATAGGTGCAAGTTCCTTTAATTTTCCTAGATGAACAATTGTCAAAACAATTTGGAATGATTGCAAGTAATATTTCATGAGCTTGACGAGGAGATAAGGATTTTTAAGAGTTTTCTTACACTAAGACACCAAGTGGGCCACATTGCTAGGTGGGCCAATGATTTGGGTTTACATGCATGGAACAAGCATGGGCAAAATAAATTGCAAGTGTTAAATCATCTAATGGGTTTGATCAGCGGAATGGAACCTTTGCAGGGTAAATCAATGGAATGGTATTTTTACACTTGTTTAATCAATAGAATGGACCCTTTCTATAGGTTTAATAAGTGAAATGGAAAAAAAACCAACATGTTCTTAACCATTAGAACCATTGAAGAATTGATTCCAGAATAGGACCTTTTTAATGGAAAATTCAATTGGAGCAATACAGAGCTAGGGCCAGGGTTCATTGTGGAAAGACTTGATAGGTTTCTCTTATAAATCTCCTTTTTCTCTGAGTAATTATAAATTCTACAATTATCCCAAGTGCACTATCCAATGACAAGACGATTCTGCTCTCAGTATCAAACTCTCAAGCACTTGGTCCAGGTCATTTAAAATATAGCCCTCTATGGTTCTCACAGCCAGACTTTAAATAAATGGTGAGAAATTATATATATCTCCCAGTTCATGGCTTTGCCTCCTACATCTGGGAGAAAAAAATAAAGAGATTAAAATTGAAATGAAAGAATGGGCTAAATCCCACAAGGAAGATCGTCCCATTCCGGAAAGACGGGAATCCTTGAAGAAGTCAAGTCCCAAATTGAAGAATAAGGGCTCTCTGAACAGAATGAGGCAAGGGGAAAAGGAAGTAAGTGCTCAACTATTCAAAGCTCAGATCGTCGAAGAAGAAATCTGGAGATTGAAATCAAGGAGCCCGTGGCTGAAAGTAGGGAATAGGAGCATTAAATTTTTCCATTACTAAGAACACTCAAGAAGAATTTAAAATTTTATCTCTGAGGTAACTCTTATACAGATTGAAAATAGATGGTTTAATGAAATCAAAGTAGCAGCCTTCTCTCACTTTAGGAACCTGTTTTCAGAAAAAGAGTAGATACTGGAAGTGTTGGGGAGGAAATGTTGGACAAGATCAATGTCTTTTACAAGAACTGGATAATGAGAAACTCCTAAGACCCATATCAAGCAAGGAAGTCTGAGAAACGGCATGGAATATGAAACTTAACAAAGTCCCTAGTCCAGAGTCCAGACAAGTTCTCAACACATTTTTAGTAAGCATGGAAATATATCAATAAGGACCTCTTAAGCTATGTGGAAAAATCAAGGAAGAAATGCAGATTTAAATAAAAAATAAATTCCTTCTACTTCACCCTCATCCCTAACGTCAGAAACTAAAAGATTCTAGGTAAGACTACCTTTTCTAGATTTAAACTATTGATGCAATGTGTTATTGCAGAGAAACAAACTTGCTTTGTTCAGGGCAGACTTATCTGTGAAAACATCATAAGAGTTCAGGAAGCTGCTCACAATAGCCACCCATCTGGAAAGAAGTACATGAGTCATAAAAATCGATATGGTGAATGCCTTGGATAGAGTGAGGTATAATTTCTTATTTTCAGCTATGAAGAAATTTGGCTTTGCTGAGAACTTCATTCTATGGGCCAAGGCCTACATAGGACCCTGAATTAAAACTATGGTCAACAGGAGGACAATGTCTTTCTTGAATCTTCAAGGTCACCAAGGGCCTCAGATAAGGATATCACATCTACCCTTCCTTGTTCACTATAATGGCATAGTGCTACCTATAGGAGTTTGTTATCCTCCTATAACGAAGAAAGCGCTTGACAATGAATTAATCATATCTATAGCAAGAGTTATATTATTTGCATTTTGAGCTTATCCTACCTTTCTAAAATGCATGCTCCTAGTTGGGTCTCATATACATCAAAGGGAAACCTACATTGGTTCGAGACATTTCACTGTATAGATGAGGAACTTCGAAGACTTGAACTTGAACACTTGCACACTCCTGGACTAATTTATATCAATTACGTAGTTTCTGTAGATGCCTCTCTTGAGAAAATCTTAGCCTACCTTCCCTTGAGATGAAAATATTTTTCAGTTCAACAATCATTAGTCTAAAATGTTCTTCTACCTGTATGCCTAGAAAGATACAAAAAGAATATGGAGTATAGACGTTGTGATACAAAAATAAGAATCTGCTTCAAACAGAACAAGCCCTGAATAGAATGTAACGTTCCTTTCCTAAAATGACTTGGAAAAACCACAAAAATTTTGAGTTTATTTAGTCTGGTTCACTGTGAAATTTTTACAAACAATTGGTATGTGGATTGTTGTAGGTGACTTTGAGAATCTATTTCCAAATGAAAAGGTACAAAGAACATATATGCCAATTAAAACTTCAATAGCTATATGATATTAATGATTCTAAACAGTCACATCCACTTGCATTTAAGATAAAAGGCATACATAACATTGATAGAGCATACTCCAGCCAATAAAATGAGATAGTTGAGAAGTCTCAGCGAGCAGTTAAGAGAGAAGTATAGTTGTATATGGAAGCCGCTTTCAGAATAGTAATATCAGCAACATAAATAACTTCCAATATAGAAATAACATAGATGTACTTCACCTCCAAACACACGGGTATGCCTAGAAAGATTTATTTTTCTATGTCAAATGTGATGGGAAAAATGATATAAGCTTCTGAAGCAAAACAGGTTGCAAATTTTGTCTCAATGTATAATTCTTTCCCTGCATCTCAATGTGAATGAATATTATATTCTCTATAATAATACAGAAATTTTTTCCAAAATATTGGAATATATTTATTTTTTCCAATTTTCCCATCCCAAGAAATAACCCAAACAAATTGCAAGTTTTTCTGAGTTCTAAAAAAATACAATTTCAAAAAAAACACTGGAGTATTTAATCAGTGCTAATGAATCTTTCATGGATTTCCCTGCTTGGGTAGATGTCAAGTATGAGCAGGCTGCAGGAGTGGTTGGTAGTATAGTATGTCCTTAACCAGCCACTACAGGATGGACAAAGTCCTGTACTAGACTCAGTACGCACCACTACATTTGACTCCAGCCACAGAACCTTTCACTACTATAGGATGACCCAATATATATGCCCACTAAAGGAGCAGAGGCATTGATAGTAGATACTAGATCATTTGGCATCTTTCACCTTTTATATATGTATCTTCTTTTCATATGTTATGGAAATATGATTATATACTTTTTCTAGTTTCTACATAATTTTAAATGAAAAAATAAAATATTTTGCACTTTTGAATCCTTAACCATTTTTTTCCAAGTCATTTCCATTGTTTTCCCGAGTTGCTAAATTTCAAAGTTGTTGACCCCCACAAGTTTATTCCCAAGTCCAATTTTTCCATATTACTTAACCATACAACCCTTGACATTAAGGTATATCTCCTTACATATAGTAACAGAATCTTGACTTATTTTTCATCTCCTTCCACATGACCCTTGAGGAACTCAGCATTTTGTATGAAAAAAAGAGGACACATATTCTTTCAACGTTAAAAAAATTGCTCATTTTATGATCCTTCTTGTGAGCTCTAGAGCTCTTTTTAAAAATAAATAAAGAAGCAATTTGGATATCAACACTGCAACATGGAACAGACCCCTCCCCCTCTTTCTTATAATATCAATCCAATAGTTATACAGCTTTCCACTTAAGTTAAATGTGTACCAATGGCATGAATATATATCAAAATTTCCATCCATGCAATAATCATCGGAAAGATGAAAATGCACAACCAAAATGATATGTCTAAGGCGTAATGACACAAGGGGGCATCCATTGCTGACCTCAGGAAAACCCATCCGCTATACATACGCAGCATAAAAGCCAAGCCCCTAATGCAACTCAATACAATTGTAAATGCCTAGAAATCCTAGATTTATGAAACTCCTTTCCTTGACCTAAACATAGAAGAATGCAACACTAACCAATTGCATAACCAACTTTCACTCCTCTCCAAGTCAACTTATTGTTAAAGAATGGTTGCTCTACACCCTAAAACACATGTTTACATAGACAAATAGGAGAAAATATGTAAGCAAGCAATGCAACCACCTCAAATTGTGGGGTAAATCACGATACTTCCATCATAATAGGCACGTTAAGGGGATATAGCATGCCTTACACAAAACTGTTAAGTTACCGTGTTGCTCTGAGCATGTTCTCGTTCTAGTGATAGTGCACTTGGCCTTTAATGGAAAGAGGGCACACCTGTGGAAGAGTCTCTCATGTGGACAAGTTGATTTTTATACAACCTCATCTTATTTTTGGTAGGGTGCATTTATCTAGGCCTGCAAGGCCTATTCATTTTGGGAGCTCTACTCTTACTTGTGGCATACTAGTTTGGGTGAGATTCCCGCATGCATGGTAGAGTTACTCTGAGATTTCTACTCTTGCATTCAATAACCAGTTTAGTTTGAATTCTAAAGCTAGAAGAAACACTCAAAAAATAGAATATTAATATGGTATGCTGTCCAATTTCATGAGCATGGAGTCATCAACTGCTATCATATCAAAATTTCAAAACATTATTTGCAACTTTTTATAATTGTTCTTGGTATCAAAGCCCCTTGTAAACCAACATGTACGAGACCAACCTAGGTCCTAGCCATTTTGCATGGAAGCCAATCTACAAGCTCTTCCCTCATGTCACAACATGATTTGATAAATTTGGCCAGGGTTCAATGCATTAACAAAATTTGACCAAAATTTGTGTTTTATGTAACCTAAATTGCAGGAAATTCAACCACCTGTATTTTAATATCTAGAAATGTTTTAGGTAGTGAAACACGTCTAGTTTGGCCATGAAATAACCTAAAAAGATTCAAATGTTTTCCATGATTTGTAAACACAGGGGTGCCATGTAAAGTTTCAGGCCCAAAAAACACATTTGGGATCCTATAAACCAAAATTAGTTATTGTATCAAACATTTAAAACTCCTAATTAGCACTTAGTGTTTGTTATTTAACCAACTTCCATTGAAATAACAGTCATGGGATGTTACCAAAGAGTTAACCAACAGATAAATGCACACCACAAATCATACATCCACTGGAACTTCCCCTCCCATGCATGACCATCTAAGGGAAAGGGGCAAAAAAGAAGAAAATAAGTCAGTGAATCATCACAGTCAGCCAATGATTCTTAGTGTCAAATCATTGGAAACTGCAAATCAAGTGAAAATTTAACCCATGTATCCATGGGTTGACAAAAAGATTTTATAGCAGCCACAAGCTAATCACTCTACGAGTCTACCCAAATCTGACACAAACTCCTAGAACTTGTTGATTAGAAATTCCCCAATAAATTTCACTCGGTTCATGAGAGAATGAAAGACGAGTGCATATAAACTTGCTATGATTTAACAGTGCTAGGTTTGTGAGTTAGTTCCAACTTCCTTGTATCATATGCAAATGCCTCAATTGTGCATTGAGATTCTCTTTTTGAAATTATTAACATTAGAGCAGCAACAGACATTGCTGAGAAGATTATAAATGACCAAACCCATATTGTAAAATTTCATGTTACTCTACAACCTACAACACCTTTACTCCATGGTAAACCTTTTCTATCATTCGAAAGGGAAGTTATCATGAATGAATGGTGAATGCTTAAGAACACACAAGAAGTTTCAGTGGTGAAGGGTTGACATCATCAACCTTAATCCTATACAAGGTTTCAACTTAGGGCTTATTTGAAGGCTTGCCATCACCTTTTTTCGATTTCATCACTAAGAAAACCTTTTCTTTATGCTTACATGCCTAGTTAATCCTTATATAAGCTACATATTGAAACCCTAGGCAATCAAGCATCTTTAAAGGCTTTTTTCATGGTACATTGTTCCTTTTACATAGAGAATTGTGCCTTTATCCATATAAGTATCTTGGTTAGCCTTTCACTTATATCACCTTGAGCCAATTGACATATACTCTTTAGGCGAGAAGTTGGGAAGCCTCTTGCATGATGAAATTCCAATAAAGAGCAGAAGGTGGAGTATTGAAGTGACAGTGGCAATCCACCTCATTGTTGCACCTTGGTTTGGCTCTTGCCTTGTGAGGTCTTTCACAAGGCCTGTTAGATTTTGAGGCAACAGGGACCTTGTGTTTTGGGGAAAATCCAAATAATGAAATGCATGGGTTACAATTTTCTTTGTAAATAAAGATGAACCATATCGATGTAAAGTCTCTAAAGTTGCTATCCTATCGTCACAAGAGAGAAACTGATTACAGTAACATTCACAAGCTGAATTCCTTGGTAAACAATCCCAAAGCGAATATTTAACTCCTGCACTAAAACGTTATGTAACAAGAGAGTTCTAAAATATTATGTACAATAGTCTAATTGACAAAGTCAGAAATTGGATTGCAATGTAGATGTTGACACCGGCTTGTTTACTAAGAATATTAATCTGCTTTTTACTATATCCTGAGAACCAGACACACTGATCTTCTAATATAAACTGGTTGGACAAGTTTTTAGAATCAACTTGAAATGGTATTGACTATAATATTTGTGTAAACTCTTCCTAGAACTATGCAATACCTCAATGGTGCCCTGTTATTGAATGATAAAGATTTTCCTTTCTGCACATCGGTGTTTTTCACATGCACCGTTAGTTTAAGTTTTTATCAAGTGTTGGCTTCCTATATTACAACTTAATACTAGCATAGTATATTCAGGTAACTCTTTGTAAAATATCATACATGCACTTCAAAGAAATGATCTCAAAATGCTAAGTCCCAGTTAATAGAATCTGCACGTGGAATTATTAAAAAAGAGAAGCCAAAGAAGCTACCAACTCCAAATACTGCATCAAAAGTCAATGCCATAGAGTTTCAGATTGACACCATTTCAAATCGACAATGAAAAACTAGAACAACACTAAAGATATCGTGACAGGTGATCAAAATATCATGATTTCATGCATACTTCCACTAAATAAGCTGACCATTAAAGTATCTACGTCTCACTTGCATGCAATGCTCTCGCTACACTTATATGCTGATTTTTAAAATCCATAAAAAATGTAACCAAGCTAAATGATAAATTATACCATTATTTTTTAGATAAAAATTTAAATTAACAAATCCCATGAATGATTCCAGAGGATGATAACTCCATACTGGTTAAGGAAATAAATCCGACAACTTTAAATGATATGCATAATGATAAATTAAAATTTGTATGCACCACAACAGCACATGCTCATTACAGTCACACTCGTAGGGCATCTGAAAGATGAAATAACACTCAAAATAACCTTAATAAATAAACTCAAGAAACAATGGCATTCCACAAGATCTACATCATAAATATAATAAGGTAAGACAAATTACAAAAACCCATCTCAGAGTTTTGTCAAGATTTACCTGCAGTCTTTAAATTAACAGACGTTAAATTGCTAGCTGAGAAAGCAATAGGGGTCAGAGGTGGTGAAGAAACTACTTCAATAATTTCTATCCCTTGCAACTGGTATTTCTACCACAAAGTATGCCTTGAAAGTATGCCAAAAACAGGTGTCAGAGAAGGTGTTTTTATCTAACTACATAGTTCGAAATAGGCTCAACTAAATAGGTTTGAATTAATTCATTCAAGTTTACAGACCAATACACAAGAAAACCTTTGAAAGATTCACATAATCAATAAATGTGGCTCAAATTTTTCTAGACACAGAGGGCTGAAATTATATAGGAAACCACAACATATTAACGAAGTGAACATTAGGGAAAAAATTATGCCTCAGGAGTTGCACCTCTGTCGCAGAATAATTTCCTTAGAGAGGGTTGAAATTTGACCTATGAGGACTCGTCGCTGAACTTTGAAGCAATCACCGATTCACCGACATTCACCAGCGGTCCAGCACATTCGGACTAGCAAATTTATTAAAAAATAATAACGACAGAGCACTGTTATACTGGCCAAAACAATCATAGCACACTTGAAGCATTTGAATTTCGGACTTAGCAAATTTATAGAAAAAATATAATTACAGTTGCAACCCAATGGCCAACACCACTACCCAAGCTCCTCCTCGCAGTGCAGGTTTAGCTCCATGGCACCAGGGAAATGGGCTATCTTGGACCTTGGAACTCTAAATCCAGCTACCATGGTCCATCTCCGGGAACCAGTTGCCCTCGTCAATTCGTGCAGTTGTAGCCTGTCATCGGCCAATGCGTCCATAATCTAGATCTTGTAAGTTTCCACCTCCATCGATCTCCACCTCCATTGATCTGGTTTTCACATCCAACATTCAACTTCCACGCCCCAAACCATCCATCATTCAACTTCCACACCCCTTCCAAGCCCCAACCACCTCTCAGACCCAGTAAATTTCGATGAACCAGTGAAAAAATGGGGCGAATCACTCCAACCCCTCCCTCCCACCCAGTAAATCCAGGTGAATGCCATTGAAATATGCTCCAAACAAATAAAATTGGGAGCAAATTCCATTTTTCCAGTTTTATTGGCATTTATTTTGGTGGGCTAATATTTAATAATTAATTATTTTTAAAATAATTATTGGGCTAACTTTATAAAACTATAGAAAATGGGTTCTATATAAAAAATTCGCCCTATTAAAATTTAAAATCCCTTAAAATTTGCCTTTGGGCTAAAATTCGCCCCTAAAATTTTCCCTGCTTTTTAGAGAATTATGTACTTTATCTTTCTATTGATTATAATGATATGACTCAACCATTTCTTCTCATGGTTATGATTTCTTAATGTAATTTCCAGTTGCAGCGTGTTTCCGGCATTTTTCAGACTTTAGTGCTATATTCATGTTTTTCTTTATTTGGAATGTTGTAGATGTTCTATATTCCTATATTTTCCATTTTGGAATATTACAGTGGTATCAGAGCACAATCTTGGCTCAGCATGTGGAGAATTTTATCTATGACATATTCTAGAGGCAACAGATAGAGGAAATTCTCCAATGGCGGGAGAAGTTGATGAGAGAGAGTTTCCCAAACTCCTTCGCAAATCTATGCAGGATCTCACTAGAGAGATCAAATAAATGCAAGTGGAAAGACAAAGAGAAACCCGACAAGGGTTACGGTATGGAGAGAAGTCGAGGACTTCACATCAGTGGTATGAGCAACTGGCAGTGAAACAAGTTTCACAGTGCCCTACTATGCCCACCTTCCTAGCAGTAGGAAATGGAGCGGGAGGACATTAGGAGCAGGAGACTCTTAGTGACTATCTTGAGAGTACCGATCTTAGACCCATAATTTCAGAGATAATCTGACTTTCCCAGCATTTTTCTAGATCAAAGAAAACTGGAGACCCCACAACAACAATAGAGCAAGAGCGTACATGCAGGGTAAGAAGCGTACCTCAGGTATATTATTTTTGCTTACATTTGATGGGTCATCCAAGAGTACAGCAAAGGCTTGGGTCGAGAAATTAGATATCTATTTCTAGCTGCACCAAGTAGTGGAAGCAGAGTCTATCGAGATAGAAATGTTGCACCTTGAAGGTGAAGCAAATGACTGGTGGTTCCACGGATTGGGTCATGCAGGACTGACTACGTATGAAGATTTCACTCGAAGATTGGTGGAGAGGTTTGATAGAAGAAAATTAGAGGCACATTACATTAAGGCATTCTCTGATAGTGAAGGATAAGAGGAAGTGTATGAGGAGAAAAATGGACATGCCAGCGCTGGTGCATTAGGAGTAGATCGACTACTACTAGCAGCAGCAACAAGAGGAGCATTTGCACCAGTTGGAGGAACTCTTGCATATTTCCAAAGTGTTCCCAGGAATCAGGCGGTCTGAGGCATGCATACATATCTGCCCCAGATAGTCTTGGCATATCAGATGGATATTTTTGGGGACATCCCACCAGGGCAGCCGCATGACCAGAGGTTGGAGCACATAGTTGATTTGGAGTAGGAGACAATCACTGCATAGAGGACCCTTGACAAGATCAAGGAGGAGATGAGCAACTATTCCGGGTAGACATTGTGGAGTTGCACACAACACTTTATGTTGGAGTGTGGTGCTTCAGAGGATGGAATAGGTGCAATTCTGGTATAGGGAGACCATCCCATAGCTTTCGAGAACCGGAAGCTATGTCGCATGAGTTGTTGTATTCTGTATACGACAAAGAGGTGCTGGCCATTATGCATGCATATGCAAAATTTCGGCAATATTTGGTAGGCAACAGATTTCGGGTAAAGACTGACCACAACCATCTCTGACATTTTCTTGAGGATGAGCAGCTACAGGAGAGGCAGGAAGGTGGATCAACATAATTCAGGCCTATGAGTTCGAGATTGAGTATTTCCAAGGAGAGGACAAGGTGGTAGCAGATGCATTATCACGGAGGCTATCAATGCTATCCTTGATGAGAAATGATGCAGTTGGGAGGGCCCAGTTACTAGTAGAGTACTCCAAGGACCACTTCACTTGTGAAGTGTTGGATAGAAGGATGAGATGATCAGAGTTGTGCAGGGTGCAGCATCCGCATGTAGGGATTGGATGGCAAGATATTATGAGTTGGTACCCCGTGGAGCAGGCTAGGCAGTTGGATACATCCATGGCCACATTTCAGCAGATTCCATGGATTACCAGAGGGACACGAGGGCCAAATTACTATTGGGATCCAGGTGGGATTTCCCATCACATCATAGAGTCGATCAGTGATGGTTGTAGTTGTGTGATGAGTTGGATGTTTGGGTGCACAAACATTTTCAGACCTATATCGGAATCCCGGACATCCCTAGTGACAGGATGGTTCGGCAAGGGGGTACACCCTTTTCAGGAGCTATCTCAGCATATCGATTATGCATGGAGTCATAGGGTGATTAGCCTACTTTTGCAAGAGCTGATCGGAGGAGGTGTCATTGGCAGGCCACTAGACGATGCCTTGGATGGAACCAAGGGTTCTTCACCTTTGTGTGGGACACAGAGGTCGCAGCAGAGTGGTACAACATTAGCAGGAGGCATTGAGTGGTGTGCAGGGGCAGGTTGCAACATACAATGGCACGTTGAGGAGTGCAGAGACACTTGGTGGTGTGCAGTGACCCATGATGCGGTGCAATAGGAACTTGGGGCATTGCCTCCAAGGATACTTATGGATAGAGAATTATATGGAGACAATGCTCTCTCATTTATGTATTGGGCCTTAGGGGTGATTGGGTCCCTACAGAGGAAGATCATTTCCATATTCCAATGGGCTTTAGTGATTCTTTGTTGTCGTGGGGAACTTCACCGGCATGGAGTGATAATCAGCAGGGGGAGTTTAGGAGGAGCTTGTGCAGGGAAGGACTTATTCCCACAGGAATCAGATTCTAGCTTCAGGCTCCCACCCTTGGATTACATCAGATGGATGACTTAGTAGAGCAGTTTCACGGGGAGATAGCTAGTACTTTATATGATTATGATGCTCTAATTACTGGAGGTACGCAGAGGCCTTCTGGTACTTGTATCCAATTGGATAGCAAGTGGAGCAATGTGTGCTTCACATTGATTAAGATGGCTTGGGATCCCGGTATTGAGGGATCTCTTCATATCAGGTCGATGCTGAGACTAGGGGTGATACAGTGGTGCATCTGGGACCTTGGAAAATTTTGCAATGACCGTGGGGCAGTGCTAGTAAAAAGGATGCATGTTCAAGAATTTCTTGAGGACAAGCAATTTTTGGCAGGGAGGTCTGTAATATTCCAAATTATCTTTTAGCTAATTGGAATATTAATTTTTATTTTTGTTAATAAGATAGATCAATAAGAGGGTAGAGGGAACCATAAATCCCTTTAGAGGAATAAAACCACTTCTTAGGTGAATGTGGATCAGTGCCTAGGATGGGGTCAAGCTGAATAAACCACTTCTTAGTGTGAATGTGGGTCAGTGCATGTGGATGGGCTCAAGATGACCAAATCAACAGCGTAGTCATGGAGGTAGTGGAGATAGTGGAGGACAATGTAAGAATTATAGAGGTTAGTGGCCAATTGTGCAACATCATTATTGTGTGGGGCCAAGGGTTTGAGGGCTCATAAGCATAAAAGGAAAGGGATGACAACCATAGAAGGAATTCTGAAGATTGATATTGTATTTTTATTTATGACTTTCTGAACGCTTCAATTGTTTAGCTAAGTCTGTTGTGTTGTTTAGCACAGGGGTGTCTCCGGGCGGAGATCCCACCCTTATCCTCGGGGGACTTCAAGTGCCCACTCAGGAAAGGTAATTTCTGAGTAGCAGTTCAACATCCGACATCAGGCCATCATTATGTCCCTCCATGCAGCAACAGTCACCTACAGGAATTACGCATTCCAGCAGTAGGGTTTGAGAGGAGGAAAGAAGTTATAAGCATCTCAACTTGGAATCTCATGTTGGGATCAGCCCTTCACTTGTGATTATATTTCAACATATTGAGAGAAGTATTGCATTATCTAGCATCAAGCCAATATTTTTCCCCTCTTTGGCACTGCAGTCATCTTTGGCATTTTGCAGTCCAGTAGTGGAAGCTTCAGAGGTAGAAGGAAGTTGCAATAATTCCAGCTTGGAATCCTATGAGGGGATCAATCCTTCACCCTGTTGAGTGTATTTCAGTATTCCAGAGCAGTGTCTCATCATCTGGCATCATTTCATACTATTTCCCCTCTTAGAAGCGCAGTCTCCTTTAGAAATTGCGCAATTTAGTAGTGGCATCTTCAGAGGAGGAAGAAGGATCCAAGTTTCCTAGCTTGGAATCTGTTGAGGGGATCAACCTTTCATCTGTTGAGTTGATTGGAGATGTAGCAGCCATTTATTTTAATATCAACTCTGTCACAACAGTTACCTAGCAGGAATGCATAAATCAACCAGCAGGGGTGCAGTTTGCAACCCAAAAGGGCCGAAATTCCAAACTCAAAACTAGGAAAAACCATTTCTGGGTTTTTCTGGGTTTTTCGAGTAGAGTCCGTGGTTAAAATATTAGAGATTTTTTATCACTCCAGCATCCTCTCACACATGGTTCTTTTTCCCAAAAGAAGTATTTCCCAGTAGCAACAGCAATAGCAGCGACAACATTGTTTCTAGCAGCAGCAACAATCACAGCAACAACATTTCCAGTGCTAGGATTTAAAGCTATTCCATCCACTTCTTGTAAGCTTGAGTGCATCTTCTTAGAGCACTATGTAATTTATCTTTCTATTGATTATAATGATATGACTCAGTTGTTTCTGCTCATGGTTATGATGTCTTAATGTAATTTCTAGTTGCAACATATTTCCAACATTTTTCAAACTTTAGTGCTATATTCTTGTTTTTCTTTATTTGGAATGCTACAGATTTTCTATATTCCTCTCTTTTCCATTTTGGAATATTACAACCACTACCCATAACTTCATATAACTTTCCATAATGCAATCAGAGGTAATAAAATGCTAATCAATCAAAACTCAAGAAATAAATTGAGCTAGACATGCCTAATACATGATAGAAATTTTTTCAAACATATGGTAGACATGTGAGTTTATATGATAGACATATGGTAAACATATAGGTCATGAATGCATATATGATCATAAGAGTCTACACTTCGGTTGAGAATCACCAAGAAGGTCTAATTCCTTCTCAAGATTTCTATAATAACACTTGTTAGACCATGCATTCATTAACCATTCAATAACTTATCAAAACATTTCAAGACCTATTGATAGATTACATCATATAACCAACATATAAATAAAATGGAAAACATGGAAAATAAGACATAAAATCACCAACATAATCACTATAAATGCTCATAGATTACAATAGGAAAATATTGCATATTAACTCATGAAAATTTCAACCAAGTCAGGGACTTCCACGTACCACCCGACCATAGACTGGGCTAAACGAAATATCTCTTTCATTCAATCACCCCCGCTCCATATTTCAAGAATGAATGTGGGATCTCATGGGTTAAACCAAAAAAAAAACAACCAGGGCTTCCAGAGCCCAAACCACCTCAACCCTCAATCACAGTGATCTCACCTATACGGTCCAAAAATCACTAACATCAACCAGATTGGTCTCTACCTAGGTTTTCTAGGGCTCTAGGAAATATTAACTCAACCCATAACCTTCCAAGACTCCATAGCGTTTGTTCCAACCTATGGCTCCAGGGACTAGTAACTCAACCAATAAGGCTTCAGAGAATTTGTCCCAACCTGCAGGCTCTAGGAACTAGTAACTCAACCCAAGTTTTTCCAGGGCTCTAGAGCATTTGTTCCAACCCACAGCCATAGGGAACCTAAGAAGAAATTTAAAAAATGAGTGGGAAACCACAAAATCATGGCTATCCAGGAAATCGAAAGGCAAGGTTGGAACCATTGTCAATCCAGACAATTTTCCATGCCAATGATAACACATAAGCAAAGAATCACATGCAAATACCATGCATCCAAAAACCAACAAGGATATCATACATGTAACCTATTACCTGCAAGGAAATCTAGCTGTTGTTTTTGATCCAACTCTCTCCTTGTGCTTCCTTTATTTCCTTTGCTTCCTTTCTACAATTCAAGTGAATTCTAGAGTGCTCCAAGCATGCCCCAAGAATGATCTAAGTGTGCAAGAGTATGAGAGAATGAGAGAATGAAAGGAGAGAGCCAAAGCTGAACTTAAAAAACTTGTGAACTGATTCTTTGATGCCTTTTTATCATTAAGGTCTCCTTTCTCTTCATTTTCCTTCATTTTACCACTAATTTCCCTGCATGCAAATTTGTATCTCTTTTATCCTATTTTCCTTTATTTTCATAATTAAATGCCAATTATTTCCTCCTTGCCTTTGCAGGTTTCCATAACTATTAACTAATCCATAAGTGATGCCCACTAAAGTGTTTTTTCAAAACATTCATCTTGGAATACGTGTCCCATGACATTGGTCTTATTTTATTTACATGGAAAATAAACTAGGGGTTGTTAAAGTTGCATAGGGTTTAGGGCTAGTTGACTGTGTGGAAATGCATTGTTTTGCAAGGGCATATATGAGGCCCCCCAGTGTAGAGCATGAATAAGTGCAAGGAGAAAGATATAGGCGACAAGATTTTAACCTGTAGAACAACTTTCGGATAATGTCATTGTGCAGTGAGGGGGGATAATATGTTAATGGGAAGTGTGCCACTTCAAAAAGAGAAAAGGGAAAGCTTCACATCGTAGTGCAGGGCTCAATCTAAATGTGTTTCATAGCATTTGAATGTGTATTCTTGCACCATTATAGGACAGATAGTTAGGCAATATAATAAAGTGGGGAAATGCCTAAGTGTGGAAGTGAAGAATGGGGAGAGAGAGAGAGAGAGAGAAGGAGAAAAAAGGTATAAATTAAGCAACATTAAGTTTTATAAAGAAAATGGGTGGCGGAAGGTAAAGTGATAAAAGGTGAATGGTCATGTGGAAGATGAAACATCAAAATATATAAAATGACAAGGGAGTGCGCAAAGACTTACTTAGGACCTAGCACAAATGTTTGGCTCCTAGTGGCGACGCAAATATTAGTGGAAATGTGTGGAATACTATGATATACTGTGTCAATAAGCTTAATGCTTTGTGTTACAGAGAAATTTGTCACCGTCCGTGTACTCCCCATTCCTTAATCCTGGAGGACTCGTACAGTGACCCTTGTGTACTTTCCAAGCATGGAATACATACCCCTGAACCACATTTTGTCTGCCAAATCATCTCCCTTTACAAATTTTCTAAAATTTCCTTGTAAAAACCTAGTTTTCAAGGTCGGTGCTTTCTCTCAGTGTATGACCCGCGCCGATCCTATTTTGGAAAGTTTTTTAAATAGAAAGGAAGCTTCCGTGACTAGAAGCTTTGCGAGGCGGCGAGCTGGAAGTTTTTTTTGAGGATCGAGGAGTTCCCCTTTTGGCTTCTTGTTCCCAAATAATACGAACTACTCCAAAGGATAAGATATTTTCCCATCATTTTAGGGCCCATAACGTCCTCCTCCATTGTTATATAAGGAGAACTCCTTCAACTCTACAGCCTTAGTTAGTGATGATAGAAAAGAGAAGCAATTATAGCTTTGGGAGAATAGTGCAGAGTGTGATTGTTTTTCTGTGTTGAGAACATAGTGAGATCTTGGACCTTTGTGTGTGAGAGTGTTGCAAACGTGCTTGGATACAGACCTGCTGAAGGAGAGCCTCAACATCAAGGCTTGGTTGTAAACTCCCCTTGTCTTTATCATAAAAAATGCATCTGATGTTTATCTTCCACTCTTGTTTACCTATATAATGATATTTATAGCATTCCTTGATTAGCTAGATAGGTTGTAATTTTTTTGTGTTTGTCGTGATTTTACGCTTGTCATGGTGTCTTGACTGTCTGTACCAGTAATCGTGTAATATCCCAAAATAGGGGATTTCTACAATAATAAGAATATCTGAAGATATTCTTAAGTTGGAGATGCAGAAATATAGCTCATAAAATGTGTTAGATCACATTTCCATCAATCATATATACATAATCAAGAAATATGATCCATTCCCTCAATCAAAAGTGGGGAAAATTAGCATTTCCAGCACCAAAAACGTTAATTTCTGAGATTTGCATAAAAATAAGGGGAAATGACGGTGGGATCCTTTAGCTTAGGTCATTTAGGACTCACATACCAAATTTCATCAGAAAAAAATGACTCTAGCTATGTTAAACATATCTCCCGACCCCGATACAACTCAAAAAGGCCCAAATCCCATGACTTACTGTATGCAGAAATTACTGAAGCTTGCACAGCGTGATTTTATGAGATTTTCAGATTTAATATGATATAAATATCATATATAGAGTTTATTACATCAAATACATGGAGAAAAACAGAGATCTAGCCTCTTTTATACAAAATGAGATAACCCGGCAAGGGTTTCTTGACAGCTTGAGTACAAGAGAAGTAGATCTGAATATTCAATCTGCAAATAACATAGTTTACTGCAACATTACATGAATATGACTGAAATAATTACAATAGGGATTATAATCCCTTTTCCTAGCTTTCCGGGGGAAGGGTTGGCCCTTGCCCAAGGAAACTAGCCAAAAATCAAGGTATTAAACCTTGTTGCAGCTGCTCTCTGAAAAATGACGCAATTCCTACAAGGGACTACGTTGTAAAAGTGCAGAGATGCTTTGACCCAATTCCAAGATGTGGAAATAAGCCCGGGAGCCTCCCTTGTTGATCCTCCAATGGATAGACAAACTCTCCACTGAAAAACAAGCCCAGAAATGGCTCAAAGAGATCCTCCTTTGCTGCACCCTACAACACAACCCAGATCTAAAAAGAAACTGCGCTGTAGCTGAAGGAGGTAGCTTGGCCAAAATTCCGGAATGACGAAATGAAGCTCAAGAACCTCTCCTTCCCTAAGGATGAAGTAGGGATTCCCGACCGGGAACACCCTTGTGTTAAACAACACAGCAACCCTGCTAAATAGCAAGAGGAAGCAAAGTCTCAACAGACCAAAGCAAATAATAATCCAAGCATGAATAAAATGGCTGTCATCCTCTCCATATATATCAAGTGATCCTCTCCACAATGGGTCCCATCCATATGTGCCACCTAGCCCATGCAAGTTGTCCTCCATTCAAACTGCGCAATCCATCATGGAGATACAATGTATCTAGACAGTGCATGTGGACTTGGTCAAATATGACTGAATCAACATGATCCAATCCTGTTCACACCTGTAGGTGCTAAAACCAGCTACTTTATTCTTCCCCTTTTCACATGAGGAATGTTATTTTTCCTCCTAAAGAAGTTAATGGGCCTCCCTACCCATTTTATTCATCTAATGCCAACTATAATGTTGTTTTTAGCTTGAGGCTAAAATTTGGGAACATTACAGTCCTCCCCTCCAAAATGTTGCTTGTCCTCAAGCAACTGCATAGAGAGAGAAAAATTCCTCCCCCTTCTCCTCTTGTGGCCTCCTCATCAATAGTCCCCACAACTGCTCAAGATAGTCTGCAACAAATCTTCCCTCAAATGTCTCCTCCCAAAGATGCATGACCAAATGGATCACATAATGAAAAGGTGGAAGGTGTAAGTGGAAACCTCCTTGTTGTCTCATGGACTCCTCAAGGTAGGAGTGATGAAAAACATGGGAAGTCTTATTCCCAATGAGTGACTCCCTCACCCATGCAATCATCCAAATGAAATGAGCCATTCTAGGTAGCTCATCAAAGAAATTTTCAACCCCCGGTTTATGCAATGTAGTGGGGCTGCATGGAGAGATGAGATTCTTCCATTCAAATTGTTTCTCACTCCATTTATGGTAAGTATGGGGTTGTTTATGTCCTTGGGCTGAAATTACATGGCCTCCAAAAATGGCCCAAGCTACCCCATCAAACAATTCAGCCATGAAGTGCCTCCTCCAAGCACTCAAGTTCTTCAAATGGCTCACCCCATGTGAAGAAAAGAGATGTGATGTGGCAATCATGGTTTTCCCATTGCTCCTCCGGAAACATATAGCATGAATGGTTGGGAGAATCACACTCCCAATGGGCATCTTCATCTTATATCCCACTCTCCAAACAAAGCTCCCCATGGATATAAACATATCAACAATATATGGAAGCAAAATACAATGAAAACAAGCTGTTAAATGACAACCGGATAGTGAATCATAGTTCCACACTGGAACCAGTGCAATGCATACTTTTCCTGCATAAAAAAGAATGATAACAAGTGCTCTCCTAGCCACTTTTTTTGCTGCCACAATCATTTCATAAGATAGAAACATGAAAATACAATGAGGTGTCAAAGGTGCACACCAAAAATCATGTGGCCTCCCCCACAAACCACCATTAAGGTAGCCAAAATCAATGCTACAAGTAGCTACAAGTACATCATACAAAATACAAGAAGGGATGATCCTTCTTGGTACAACATGCTGCGTATATAAAGTAAAGAAGTACAAAACATAATGTGAAATTATACCTCCTCCACCATGTACTTGAGACCTTGAGTTGAAATGGCTCAACTGGAATTCCTCCCTCACCTCCAATGAGTAGGGAAGTGGCTGTGAAATCCTCTCCATCACCATCCGGGCTATGCATCTCTCTATATGCTGAAATATATCATGCTGGATGCCCTCCCAAATGAACTCCTCTACCGAGGAAAGATATGCATCAAAATGCATGGAAAAGAAGTCCTCATGTGCTGCATGTAACAACTTCTCCTTGAGACTAGAAGCTCTAGTCAAGAAGACTCTGCCATAAGAATAGATGACCATGTCATCCACCATGTATCTATCATCTCCATTCGGGTCATCAAGAATCATGCAAGCACCAAGATCCTTGGAGTACTCTACCAAGAGTTGAGACCTCCAATATGGATCAATCCTCCCAAGAGACAGCGCTGGTGATCTGGCATGTGAAGCTCTCCTCATGTTGCTGCCTACTACTTTGACATCCCCCATGCCAAAGTATTCCTCCAAACGCTTCACCTCTCCAAAATCCAAGAGTGGTGAACCCAAATACATGATGTCTCTCATCAATGCTAGATCTAGTGGCCTCCCAGGTGGAATGCCTCCATGTAGTGAGACATCAATGTCAAGAGTGGACTGCACATATGGTTGGGCAACCTTGCCCTTGCCTTCACAACACAATACAGTCTGCCTCCTCTTTGCATTAGCTCTTTGAAATAGAGAAGGGTGTGTGCCTCTCATCAAATGATGTTTTCCTTCCTTCCTACCTTCTCCTTTCATCTACAATGCTTCACAATCATGTTGCTCACTGATTATGCTTTGACCTCCATGTATGAGATCCTGGGGAACTTATTGCAATGATACAAGAATCCCTCCTGTTGGAGCATGTTCTCCTCCTTCCTCTGCATGAGGCACTAGGTAATCTCTAGATGTGATAGAGCTGTTGCCCTCAACCTCTGCGACATGAATGGGAAACCTCCCAATGATTGGATCTTGTTTTGAAAAAGGGATCTCCACACCTCCTTGCTCAAGAATATGAGATAAAGGTCTTGCCTCTAGCAAGGCATGATGCAAGATATCCGCCTCCTCCATGGGTTTCTGAAGTGGAATGGAGTTTATAGTTTCATCCATCACACGCAAGGTTTGTGTTTGTTTGAGTTTTTTTTTCTTCTCCACATGTGTTTCAAAAATATTCCCATCAAATCTTCCCACCAATGCTTTAATGAACCTTGCATAAGAAGAATTATTTGCATCCTTTAAAGAAAAAGACTCAAATATCCAACATGCATAGGCCTTAGCCCCAAGATGCAGCGCTGCAACTTTGATTGCATCATCTTCAAAAATTTGGTGGTGCTGCAAAAAGGTGTCTAGTTCCTCCACCCAAGATTTGGCTGAACATGCAGGTGAACCATCAAAAGTAGATAGAATAAATATATCCTCCTACTTGCTTCCCTTCACCTTGATCTTGCAAAACTCTGAAAAAGTAATATGATCTCTAAACCTTTCAGTTTGAGATTCATAACCTTACAACAAACCACTAAGAGTTTTCCTCTTAGGCATTCCTCCGTCCTTCATCTTTCTCTTGATAGATCTGGGCTCTTGACTGCACTATGCAACATAGTGTGTGGCTACATGCTCACACTCCTCATATGAAAATCTATAGTTTGATTCAGATTCAAACCCTCTTGAAGATTCTCTGTACATCTCCCTTCTTATTTTCTTAAGATCTTCATGAATGCTCTTTATAGATTTAGGAAGAAGCTTTGAAAGCCTATCCTCCTTTCTTCCTCCATATAATGGAGTCTTATTTCTTCTCATATTTTCTTCTTTGAATAGCATAATGGTTGTGTTCCACAGGCTTAGCCAAGATTATGCTTTGATACCACTGTAATATCCCAAAATAGGGGATTTCTACAACAATTAGAATATATGAAGATATTATTCAGTTGGAGATGCAGAAATATAGCTCATAAAATGTGTTAGATCACATGTCCATCAATCATATACATAGAAGCAAGAAAGACGATCCATTCCCTCAATCAAAAGTGGGAAAAATCAGCATTTCCAGCACCAAAAACATTAATTTCTGAGATTTGCATAAAAATAAGGGTAAATGACGGTGGTATCCTTTAGCTTAGGTCATGTGGGACTCACATACCAAATTTCATCAGAAAAAAAATGACTCTAGCTATGTTAAACAGATCTCCCGACCTCAATACAACTCAAAAAGGCCCAAATCCCATGACTTATTGTATGCGGAAATTACTGAAGCTTGCACAGCGTGATTTTATGAGGGTTTCAGATGTAATATGATATAAATATAAGATATATAGTTTATTACATCAAATACATGGAGAAAAACAGAGATCTAGCCTCTTTTATACAAAATGAGATAACTAGGCAAGGGTTTCTTGACAGCTTGAGTACAAGAGAAGTAGATATGAATATTCAGTCTACAAAATAACTTAGTTTACTGCAACATTAAATTAATATGACTGAAATAAGTACAATAGGAATTAGAATCCCTTTTCCTAGCTTTCCGGGGGAAGGGTTGGCCCTTGCCCAAGGAAACTAGCCAAAAATCAAGGTATTAAACCTTGCTGCAGCTGCTCTCTAAAAAATGACGTAGTTCCTGCAAGGGAATGCACTGTAAAAGAGTAGATATGCTTTGGCCCAATGCCAAGATGTGGAAATATGCCCGAGATCCTCCCTTGCTAATCCTCCAATGGATATACAAACTATCCACTAAAAAACAAGCCCAGAAATGGCTCAAAGAGATCCTCCTTTGCTGCACCCTGCAACACAACCCAGTTCTAAACAGAAACTACATTGTAGCTGAAGGAGGTAGCTTGGCCAAAATACCAGAATGAGGAAATGAAGCTCCAGAAACAATCCTTCCCTGAGGATGAGGTAGGGATTCCCAACCGAGAACACCCTTGTGCTAAACAACACTGCAACCCTGCTAAACAGCAAGAGGAAGCAAAGTCTCAACAGACCAAAGCAAATAATAATCCAAGCATGAATACAATGGTTGTACTCCTCTCCATATATAGCAAGTGCTCCTCTCCACAATGGGTCCCATCCATATGTGCCACCTAGCCCATGCAAGTTGTCCTCCATTCAAACTGCACAGTCCATCATGGAGATACAATGTATCTAGACAGTGCATGTGGACTTGGTCAAATGTGACTGAATTAACATGATCCAATCCTGTTCACACCTGTAGGTGCTCAATCCAGCTGCTTTACTCTTCCCCTTTTCACATGAGGAATGTTATTTTTCCTCATAAAGAGGTTAATGGGCCTCCCTACCCATTTTATTCATCTAATGCCAACTATAATGTTCTTTTTAGCTTGAGGCTAAAATTTTGGAACATTACAAATCGAACGTTGGTTGCAGCGTGTATCGAGATTGAGAAGAATGATGGATCAATAAGCTTCAACATAAAATGACAACATAGCATCAGAATGAGGTAGGTCATCTTCCTTGCTATGAATTTCATTTACAGTCTAGGAAGGTAGATGTTAGTATGTTCCCGTAGTTGCTAGACCCACCCTAGGGCTAGAGGGATCACCTCTGTCCATAGAGGGGATTTACTCGGACAAAAAATTGGTGACTCCACTGGGGAGTTTCCTTTGAGTTTGTCACTCTTTGAGGTCTTCATCATTCGACAAGTTTAGTCGAATGACCATTTTCCTGTTTGTTCCTATGTTTTTCATCAATTACGATCTTTTAGTTTTTTCTTGAAGTGGTGAGTCTGGTCTTGGTTAGGAGAAATTATTTATTTTTTCTTTTTCAGACATTGGTGATTTTATTTTTCTTACAGTCACGCTGATTGGCGCTAGTTGTCAATTATCAACCCATGCCAATTAGCCATTGGCGCTAGTTGTCAGTTAGTAAGTCATGCCATTTGGCGCTAGTTTCACCCACAAAAGTCATGCCAATTTCAGCATGTGTGAAAAATTACGATTTTTTCCTTAAGTCCTTCACCAGTGTGTCTTTCACTTCTGGTCTTTTTATCTATATGATTTACACGTTCTCCCCTTTAATTTTTCACTTGTGAGCGTAGATTACATTGCTCGTTGTTCAACTGAAAAGTCTTCTTTCTATGATTGCTTGATGTAAAAGGGAATGAATGCCTTTCTTTGAGCTCACACTTTGGAAGTCCTTTTTGTGCATGACCTCATATGTCTTGTAGCCTTTTGAGGAGTTTCATTACAAAGTGTTTAAAACAATGATTTCATTCTTAGTGTTGGTTTCCATCCCTTTTGCATTCATCCTTCCATTAAGGAAATTTGTGTTAATTTAGTTTTCATCTCAGAGTTTGCTTTTCGTTAAAGTGCATTAGATCACATTGCATTGAAAATTCATTGTTGAGATTTATCATTGAACTTAGATTACATTGTTTTAATGATTGGAAACTAAAGGTCACATTGAGTGCATTCTCTTTCATTAAAAGCATGCATTAAGTAGATTCCCATTTCATCCAAAAATGCATTGAGTGAATTCTTATTCCTTCAAATGAAAAAGGAAATTGTGCATAGATTACAATTGCATAGTTTTCAAAAAAGAGAATTTTTCATAGATTACATTGCATAAATCACATCTTTGAACGTTTTAGATTACTTTTGGATAGAGAAAGTCATCTATTTTGGAAGAGTTTTTGTTTGCAATATTACTGTTTGTTGCATCATTGTTTGAAACCCTTCCCTTAACTATATAACATTCATCGAATTGAAAGATTTCTTTTTCTCATATAGCTACATATAGGAGATTTTCAGATGACATTCGACAAGGCCTTGAAACTGAGACATAATTCAAGGTCAACCATTAAAATTTATTCAATCAACCTAAGGAAGCATTGAAACTTAACGCTCACATTTAAAGGTCTAGGCTAGTGACGTGTTCCAACATCATTAAACCTAGCAGTTGTCGCTCACCATCTGGCATTAGATAGCGCTATCACGGACTTGTGCTCCCTACACCGTCGAGTATATAAAGGGATACCCTCATAGGTTGCAATCCTTAATCCATAGGAAGTCGAGTCTGCCGCCCTGTATCTGTGATACACCGAACACAAAATTCGGGGAGACTACATGCACATACGTCAAGTCCTTGGTCATTTCTCTTTCATTTGATCACCAAGGTGTATATGGTAGTTCATGGAAACTTGGTACACCCTCTTGCTTAGATTACCTGAGTAGTCATTTTGGTCTTTTCGTGACTCTCTAAAATTGAAAAGATCATCGAGCTCTTGTCCTTTCATGCTCGTTTCAACCTGAAAGCGATAGAGTCACCTTTTTCATTTTCTTGACTCTTAAAATATGAAAAGGTAGAGTTTTGTTTCAGTGTCTTAAAATATTACTTGCCCACGAAATATTCCTGGTTAAAGTTTTCTTCCTTAGTGTGTTGTTTTAGGGTTTTTTATGATGGCAACATTTCCGGAGTTCACTAACCAAGTAATCCCCTCTGAAGGGAATCTTGGTCCTTTTCCTTCTTTTGGGAATGTTGGTGCTCCTTATATAGCAACATTGTCCCTATCTGGGTTAACTGTTCGGTTGCCTGTTTGGTTATTTTCGACCTCGGTGGTCCCGAGTGCTCCGACCTCTATTTGACCATCTCCTCCACCTAAACAACATCATGTTGATTCTAAGGTGGACCTCTCCCCTTCTTTTCCTACTCCTTCATCCTTCTCTTCTACTTCGCTTGGTGAAAATTTGGATTCCAGTAACCAGGCGGCTAAGAAGAAGAAGAAGAAATCAGATAAGTGAGATACTAATGCTGCAGCTATTTTTCCTAAGACACCTTCCATCGATAAACCATCCAACCTTCCTCGGAAATTCAAATTTCCTTGCATGTTGTGCAAAGGTGATCATCTTCTTCGAGGTTGCCCTGGCATTCCCAAGGTGCTTGAAGTATGGTCCGACAATTGTCCGCCATTGCCTTTGCCTTCTGGAAGTCATATTGGTGGCACATCTTTGACTAGTACTGATAAGACTCGTAAGAAACAAGTTAATATCGCGAATCCCTGTGAGTTGTGTGAAGGGAATCATCCCATTCACCTTTGTCCATACATGGATGAAGCCACGAAAGTGTTGGACAACCCTACTATTTCTGCACCCTGCCTTCTGGTTGGTTACCAGAAGCTTTCTTTGAGTCCTCCACTAGTCGATTCAGCCATCGGTCGGGAGTCATCCTTGGTCGATCCCGATCCCCCCGAAATTCAAAATCATGAATTTGTTCCCGACCAACCATTGGTTGAGGAATCGATCGATCTAATCCCACCTATGGTTCATCAAGTTTTTTCCATCGAGAGTGGATCTCATCCCCCTCACGTTCTTGTTTCTTCAGATTCCTTGGACTCAGAGAAAGATTCTCCCATCCCTTTAGTTCAAGAAATTTCTCCTCCTGCTCCCATGATGGAGGTCCCAAAGGATGCTCCTCTTGCTCCCATAACAACAGGGGATGACCATCTCAGTTGCATGGTACCCCCTCCAAGTAGTCTGGTCGCTTCCTTTGATTGGAGTCGATTCGCAGGATACCGCCTTCCTTCTTATGTGCCTTTTGAGATCACGGTATAGGACTTCAATGTGGTCGTACCTAGCACCATTATATATGAAGACATGTCTGTTATTATTGTGTCTTCAACTACTTGGAAAGCTTTTGGTTCTCCACCGCTTGTGCCTGTTACGTAGAATCTGTTGGCATTTAACAAAAGAACCAGTCAACCATTAGGGATATTTCCGAAGTTGCCTATTACTTTGGGAGGGAAAACCGTCTATATAGACGTGATGGTTTTTCGAGGGCCCTTGGATTTCAATTTACTCTTGGGGCGCAACTATGCTTATGTCATGAGTGCACTTGTCTCTTCCCTCTTTCGTGTGATCTTTTTTCCACACAAAGGTCAGATCGTGACCATTGATCAACTTTCATTCTTTGGTCCTGATGTGGTAGCTGGCCTCCCATCGTCTCTTCTGGATCTTTATCCACCAGTTGTATCTTCCTCGCCACAGGTCAATTATGTGGCTACTCGTCCCATGCCTGCCCTCAGTGATAGTGTCATTGTGCATCTTGTGCTAGGGGCATTGGGTCCTGATTTCCAAGATGTTGTTCTCCCATCAGATGAGAACCTCTTGGATACCATGACTTCTTTTTCAACATGATGAGTTGTCTCCGTATCATGGTTTTTTTTCTCGTGTCAAGCTCCTTAAAAAATGAAACAAGCTGATCTGAGGATAGTTCGTCTTCTATGTCAACCTCGTTAAAAAATGAATTAGGTCTTAAGGATAGTTCATCTTCTATGTTAACCTCGTTAAAAAATGAATTAGCTCACGAGGATAGTTATTTTAATGTGTCAACCTCGTTAAAACAATGAAACATGTTTATGTTCAATTCAAATCTTTGATATGATCTCGTCAAATCCCAGTCGAGTCTTTCTCTTGATCTCGTAACTTGAACCTTCACTCCATCTGCCTTTCATATGGACTAAAGCTTGGGGGGCATGCACCTCAAATTGAGTCACCATGTTGGGGGCATGCAAATATGTTTTCAAGCATAGTTTATCTTTGTTTCAAGCTTGTGTAAAAATGAAACCAATCCCAAGCATAGTTTACCTTTGTTTTCAAGCTTGCGTAAAAATGAAACCATTCTTATTTTACCTCTCGTGATTTTCATTTTATCAGCCTATTTTTCTAGATGAGCCTTGGTATTCTCATTCCATCGTTACCATATGCTTGGCCGATCGTACGCATTCACTTGATTGTTTTACCCATTCCTGAGGAACATCTGTAATGAGTGGTCTTGTTAGCCAACCTCTTGACCTTTAGTTTTTATGAGCAGTTCCACCATCATTGGAACCGGTTGCTACCTGTAATACCACTTGTTCCTCCAGGAGAAGTCATCTTTCAGCTCTTCTCTGACTCTCAAAAATTGAAAAGATTGCCGAGACTCTTGTCATTTTGAACTTTTTAAATGGCTACGAAACGATATCTACCCAGTATACGTTTACCCCTTTTTCGATTTGGGATGGATTATTTACGAAAAAGGAATACCTTAGCGTATCACAACTAAGAGGTTCTCCTAGATATTGATTTCTACCTTTTCGAATTTGTGAGACTACCTACAAAAAGGGACTGTTGGAGTTTTCTTTTATGCTTCTTTTCAAACTCTCTAAACATGAAAAGATGTCGAGTTCTTCCTTTGTCAAACTCGTTAAAACTAAATGACATCGGAAATCGTCACCATGACATAACCGAGTTCCTCCTTCCTAGGGCTCGTAAAATGTAATAGGATGGATTTGTCCAAAGGACAAACTTATATGACAAGCATATGCTATCCTCTTCAAGCTTGTGTAAAAATAAAGAGGTACTCGCCAAAAATGGTGGGGGGAAAATGGAATTTATTCGTCAGTTGTGTTGGCAGATGTCACTCTTGAACATGACTCTTATCTGCAGTTTGTGTTGGGTTGGGATATCTGCATTCTGCCACTTTTCCTCCACGGGTCTGGGAAATCCATTTTCCTCTCATTCGATTACCAATCTTGTCAACATGACCTCTGATCCTGTTTTGAGTCAAATGTTGCCAAATTCTAGAGTCATGTTGCTGATATGTTTAAGAGAAAATCCTTCTGCAATTTGTACATTCCTTGATCCTCTGTTTTAGTATTGATTCACACTCATATCACCTTCTCTGTTTCGCATTGATGATGTGGGATTCATTATGACCCTCCTTCGACAGATCGCTTCCTATTAACTTCAGCTCATTATCTAGGAAGTTGATCTAGAGACTCCTTTCTGGGACCTTAGAGCTTGCATGCCCTAATGGTAAGTTCTTCACATTCGACGACAGGTTCACATCATCGGCCTTCGATCAGGTGATTTCATGGGTGTTCGAATTCAACTCACTATTCACATTCTGTGGATTGTACTAGTAGTACCTTGAGAGCCATTGACATTATGGGTGGTTTCTCTCGCACTTGTTAACGATTCACATCATTGACCGGTAATCAAGTGATTTTCTAGCATGTTCGACTTCAACATGTGTATTCACATGTTGGAATTTGTACTTTGATCGGGTGGTGTTGGAGCGCAAGACCCTGGGCTTCGATCACAAAAGTCCAGGTTGCAAGGAGTGATGAGTCATTCATGATTATATACATGATTCTTTAGACGAATGGTTACGACAATACCGTGGGTTCTCTCATTTTGATCCTCTCTATATGAATGGTTGCACCCATATCGTGGATCTATTTCATATGATCCCATCATTCAGATGGTTGCATCCATACTGAGGATCCATTTACATGATCCTCTTCTTGATGTATAGCTGCACCTATACCATGGATTCATGTATTTTCATTAGAGATTTCAGTTATGTATATGTATCTATGCTTGATTTGCAGGTCTCCTGACAGCAGTGTCTGGTTCCTTGCACGTACTTGTAAAGCATTTCACCCCTCACTCATGTTCAGACTTCATACTTTTGGGGGCATATGTTACAGAGCAATTTTTCACCATCCCTGTACTCCTCGTTCCTTGATCCTGGAGGACCCATACAATGACCCTTGTGTACTTTCCAAGCATGGAATACATACCCCTGAACCACATTTTGTCTGCCAAATCATCTCCCTTTACAACTTTTATGAAAGTTCCTTGTAAAAACCTGGTTTTCAAGGTCGATGCTTTCTCTCAGTGTCTGACCCGCAATGATAGCAAAGATTTACACTAAGGCCCGCACCGATCGGCGCTCTGTCTTAATGTTGGACACGTGTCGATCCTGTTTTGGAAATTTTTTTAAATAGAAAGGAAGCTTCCACGACTAGAAGCTTTGTGAGGCGGAGAGCTAGAAGTTCATTTTGAGGATATGGCCGAGGAGTTCCCCTTCTGGCTTCTTGTTCCCAAGGAATAGGAACTACTCCAAAGGATAAGCTCTTTTCCCATCATTTGAGGTCCCATAACCTCCTCCTCCATTGTTATATAAGGGGAACTCCTTCAGCTCTACAACCTTCGTTAGTGATGATAGAAAAGAGAAGAAATTATAGATTCGGGAGAATAGTGCAGAGTGTGATTGTTTTTGTGTGTTGGGAACATAGTGAGATCTCAGACCTTTATGTGTGAGTGTTGCAAACATGCTTGGATACAGACATGTCGAAGGAGAGCCTCAACATCAAGGCTTGGTTGTAAAATCCCCTTGTCTTTGTCATAATAAAATTCATTTGATGTTTATCTTCCACTCTTGTTTACCTATATAATGAGATTTCTAGCATTCCTTGATCAGTTAGATAGGTTGTAATTGTTTTATGTTTGTCGTGATTTTACGCTTGTCGTGGTGTCTTGACTATCTGTACAGGTAATTGAATGTTGGTATCATCGTGTATCGAGCTTGATAAGAACGACAGATCAAGAAGCTTCAATGGAAAATGACAAAATAGCATCAGAATGAGGTAGGTCATCTTCCTTGCTCTGAATTTCATTTACAATCTAGGAAGGTATATGTTAGTATGTTCCCGTAGTTGCTAGACCCGCCCTAGGGCTAGAGGGATCACCTCTGTCAGCAGAGGGGATTTACCTAGACAACACTTTGGTAATAAATAGGAAGGGTGCAAATGAATTGGGGTTCATCCTATATATTTTTATTGCACGTGTGAGGATCTTTGTGTGCATTAAATGCAGCCTCAAGACAAAAATTGTGCAAATTGGTAAGATGGTGCATTAGGGAACTACCTTACATTGTGTCACACTAATGAGGAGCATTGCACTACGTTAGTGAATAATTTTGTGCGCCTCTAAGGATGAGTGTGATGTGCTAACAATGGGCTCGATGCTCTAAGGGTGTTTTACCATTGCAATCGCATTTACTCATTGACTTAGGGGCACAATAGGAAGTTTATATTTTAGCACACAAGATGAGGGGGACTCTAAATTTTAGAAGTATGCCAACATTTGGGGCTATTGTAATTGCTATATAACGGGACCCTCCAATCATATCCTCAAACAATAGTTATTTAGATTTGATCCTAAAAGTTAACCAATGGTGATACAACATATTTGGGTTCTTATCCCTAGTCTTCCTTTACAAATTTGGATTGAAGGATCCTTAATGGCCATAGTGAATTTCATTAATGAAATTTGTTTCCCTAAATGAATATCTTTAGAATGGATAGCTAGGGTTCTTATGGAATTGGATTTAAGGGAGAGATTGCAAGCCAAAATGTATATTGATTGCGGTTTATGATATTTCCCTAAAAAATAGGACTATTGGAAGATTCACCTTTGGAATGAATGTCCCACTAATAAAAATTGGATTCAAATAAAATAAATTGGATGAAAAATCTCATTTGTAAGGACCTTTTGAGAATTTTTGTGAATGTAGTAAGGAGGAAGCTCTAGTTGAGGTGGGAGAGAAATTGTGCGATACAGAGGTCAATGTAGCTCAATAAGAGATTCTAGCCCCCTTTGATTTGAAGTGGGTCATGGTTCTCTCAAGATATGATATTTACATGTGATTCTTTACATATTCCTTACATGAAAGAATATTTTTCTCCTTCTTGTGTCTAAGTTGTAGGTCATGATAGCATTGAAATTAATGAAGAAAATCCGATGGACCCTATTTTGTCTTAAGTACTCTAGGAATTATGGAAACTTTTCTTCCCAATCACAGGATTACACAAAAGCCTCAATTTCAAAGAAGGAAGGGTAGTTTGTTGAGGTTGAGAATGATAAAAACTAGTGAGACTAAGCAGTCTAGGGTCCATATGTCCTACAACTACGAATTGTGGTCTAAAAAATAAATAGAGGTGGAGGATAATGGGATTGTTAAAGACTATTAAGTATTTCTTGCACATGCCGAATGCCTTTTTATAACTAGAGACGTTCTTTCAATAATAGATCGGGCCCTTGATTTCTTTCCATGTAGATATGAATGAAAAAGACATGATTGAATCCTTTAAAAATTACCTAAAATTTCCCCATAAATTTGTCATAAATTGAAATGTTGTAAGGTGAACTCTTCCTGAGCTATTTTATAACACAATATGAAACATTTTTCTTGAGAAAATTTCATATTAAATTCATAATGTTAAATTATGTTTTTCAAAATAAACTTCTTAAAGAGATAAAAATTTAAAATATTCAATTTATGTTTAAAAAACTTAAATATTTATATTAAATTAATAAATAATATTCATGTAACCCTCATTTAAATTCATCTTAATTTAATTTTAAAAAATAACCTTAAACATTTTATTTCTATATAAATCGGTGTAACTAGACATTAAATTGGTGTATAAATTTCTTTATTTATAAGACAAAAAACTTACTTTTCTATAATGATGTGATTGTTAAATTCTATAGAGATATATATACTATATTCCACTCTACTCCTTTTAGATTTAAACTTATAAAATCTTATAAAAACAATGTGTATTCTTAACCATTAAACTCACTTCAACTATAAAAATTTATGACAATTCATAATTGTTAAATTATATATATATATATATATATATATATATATATATATATATATATATATATATATATATATATATATATATATATATACTCTACTCCCTCTCCTTTTAAATTTAAATTTATAAACTCTTAAAAAATATTTTTAATCAATAAAACTATAAACATTTATGAAAATCCATCTTACTTGTCCAACTTAACATAAGTAAAAACACAATAAAATAAAACTTAAAATTTAACATACGCAGGGATGTCATGAAACTCCATAAAAGTCTTCTGAATCTTCGTGTAATTAAATGGTGTGACCATACACTGGATTTTTCTTCTCTGATATTTATTTCTAAGGATAAATTAATCTCGTTGTCTCTTTCGATGACATAAAGCTGCACATTTACCTTTTACCATATGGTAAGCCGTTTGTGCTTCAGATTTCGTATACCCAAGTTACATCAGTTCACTATCAAGAGTTTGCAATGGCCATTGTGGAAAAACAGCCTCGTTGGTTTGAAGTACTTGCAGAAGCTAAGTCAAAAGGTGTATAGTTCTTCCATGCTTCAAGGCTTTTGAGGAGTGGCAATAGCTTCAAACATGTGTTACATGATTTTGGGGAGGGGAGATAGGCCCACCATCATCACCTTGCTCCACGGCTAGAGGAGTGGTTATCCTACTCTCCACTCGGCAGTATTCAAGATTGTCATGAAAATAGTTAAATGCTTCACCATGCGTTCACCATGCATTCATTCTGCAATTTTAAAAGAAAATTGAAGTCTCTGGTAAAAAGTTTGGATAGGGAAGAAAAAAATTTCATTCTTTTTCGAAGGTGGTAGCAACTATTGGTGTTTTATTAGAGGAGTAATACTATATCACGTGGGTTTATATTAGGTATATATATTGAAGAAAAAATGACATAATATATTGAGCATATAATAGAGGGTAAAGGATTTTTATATGTCATGTATAAAAATAGAGTTCAAAGTTAATGAAAAAATATAGAGTATAAAAAATGGATATCTACGATATCTAGTGAAAGTAGGGATTTTCTAAATTGGGAAGGTGTATTGGGTTTGTATTGGTAGGGGGTTAAATAAAGTGATTTTTAGAGGTATTTTTCAATATATAGTCAAATTAAGGGTATTGTTCAAAGATAATTTTAAGGATGTAATTTTATCTTAAAGTTTAGAAACCTTGGCCAATTTTACTAGTCCCCACTATGTCAATGTAAAATTATTGATGATATTTTTGTAAACATATTTAGGTTTCCAATTATTTTGTATTAGTATATTTAATTTTTTTGACGATTTTTAGGGTAAAATCATTTTATACTATAAAATTTGGGTGAATCAATTTTTTTTTTAAATGGAAATGGACGAATCTTTTTTTTGGAAAAAGCATGGAAAATTAGCCCATTTGCGAATATTAGCCCCTAAAATTTTCTGTGTTATTGTTTAGTATGCAATGAATGCATGCATTGTGTCAGAGGTTTATTGAGTGAAGCCTATGGGGCGGCAACTTGTTGATCTATGTTTATCATTTTCATTCTTCATTACTGTTTCCATTTCCCCATGGGGGAAGTTCCAGGGCCTTCTAACCTGGCCTCCCCCATTCACTTCACTCTTAAGCTCATAATGGGTCTGCAATTTGGAAACTTTTTTGGAAGTTGCTCAATTGTGTTATAAATTCAAGCGTGGATGGCAATGGACACTCATGGTCATTGGAATCAACTAGCCTTGGAGCAACGAGGCTTGTGTTCTAGTTGGGTGTTCAATTGATAGGGTCCATCTCGCATCCACCCTTAGTAGAGTTTGGCACAATATATTATGTGTTTAAGTCTTGACCCTGACCTGGTCCAATTTTCTTAGCATCATTTTTCTTGTCAATGCTTTTCATACTCTCTCTGCTCAATATTTTTCATTGAATTACTACACTTTGAATCCTCCCAGTTGGGCCGTCAAGACATGTATCGACTCTACTTTGTCAAATTTTGAGTTTGTCCTATGCTCTTCCCTACTAGCTGAGACTCCACATCCTCTCTACTGACATAGTCTCAACACTTCTGTGTCAGCGCCTACCTAGTGTGACCTTGTCGACCTCCACCCTCGTCTTGTTGTCTCAACCTGTGTTGTCTCCCATATGTGGTTTTTTTTGTTTCCTTTATCGTCATATCCCTCGCGATCCTACAATCGATGCACCATCAACAGGCAATGAGTCATTGCGGCTCCACAAGAAGAGCATAAGATAGTGTTAGAGGATGACAACGATCTCACTCAATGACACATCATTGTCAAGCCCAAGCCCTTCACCGTATACAACTCGAAATTGAAAATGCATCCTTAGAGGCCATGGCTAATAGGGATGACTATATGGATGCAGATATTTTTTCCTCGGTTGCTAGGTGGTTCCTAGATCCCATGCACACCCAAGGAAGGCAAAACCAATATTTATGGATTGTGGATTTGTATTGGCACATCGGGGCTCTTATTGGTAAAACTCTACTAGATAAAAACAATGTTAAAATGGAACAATCTCTTCAGTTGGATGACATACATATTGACCATAAGGAAATGTCCCTCGAACATAGGGACATGGCCTTTCGATTGACTAGAATTGAGGTCACTCTCTCCATAGGAAAAGGGCTTGCTTCTCCTAGTACCTTTGAAGCTCCTATAGATTTTTCCACCTTTAGACAAGTTGTGTTATGGTTTTCCTCTTTAACTATGGTAGTTCTTTTTTGAGCTATTTTATGTTTTGGGTTATTATAGCTTGTAGGCACACAAGTGCAATTTTGCTAGGATCAAAATTATGTATTACAATAGCAAATCAACAACTAATAATATGTCATGGTTGGGTTATAGCCATTGCGAGTTTTTTATTGTTTTTTAGACAAAAATATTGTTTTTCCGACTAAAATGATTTCCCTAACCACACAAACCATAGCAAAAATACCCTTTGATATAAATATATATAATGTAACACTCTTAATTAACCAATAAAATTTAAATCTTAAAAAAAATTTGAATTCCATATTTAAATTTTAAAGCATACTTAAATATTTATTAATAATAATATTTATAATCTATTTTTTTTTAAATAACAACAATGAAGAGACTCCCAACCTCTCTGATCTTTACCACACTTATTAAAAACACTTCCAATTTCTAAATAAGAATGTATGTCAACATAATCATTACATTCTAGGAAACAAAACTCCAAACTTAGCAAAATAAAAGTCCAGATCATCTGTTACATGAGATGCATCAGCTATAGTGCATAATAAGTAAATTAAGCAGAAGATTATTATTGGCTCTAATGGCGGACAAGGCTTTTGTGAAGCTCAACCATCCCAAGATTCCATGAACGTTGGCCATAATTACCGTTTGTGGGGAACCAGGTCCACCCTCTCTGATCTCTGCAATTGCTTTAGATCGCCATGAAGAAATTTAATATTTTCAGAATGGGCTTATGGTTTCTGTGACAATGATGGTGAGAAGAAATAATGGAACTGTTTTATGTTATTTAAGTTGTTTTTAGTGTGAATTTTTTGAAGTGTTTTTTTATTTTTTGGGTTTAATTTTTCTAAAATTTGGTAAAAATTTATTAAAATTATAAATTTGATAAATAACTTTTGCACAATCAAAATACCCTAAAATTTTTTCAAAATATTAAATCTATATATACAATTAAAAAACTAATTTAAATAATACAAATCAAAATTACACCATAAAATTTTCTACAAATTCTACACCTAAATCTCCAAAATATCTCCCTTCGGACTCGTTGCAGTATGATTGTCGAGCACGAGGTGGAATTGCGATCTGAGTGTCGGCGGTAACGGCGGCGGATTGGATGCACGAATATGTCGACCAATACCCTCATTTCCGATGCTATGGTCGGCCGTTGTCATTTCTTGATGAATATCCAAGATATGTTGCATTTCTTTATAGCCATCATATGATAGTATCTTCATGTTTAGACAATTAGCTTTATTTTATAGTGTTTGATTTTATTTTTATTTATTTATTTATTTTTATTTTTATTTTGATTATTTATATTTTTATTATTTTTATTCATTTTTTAAGTTTTGAATATGAGAAATTAAACTGCTAATAATTATTATTATATGACTCTTATTTTTTATATTTTTATAGTTAAACTAGTTGTTATTCTACAATGGCTAATTGGATCTTTATTATCTATTTAAGCTGAGTTTTAGATTAGATTTTTCATCTTGTCTTGATGAACCACACTACTGGTTCGAAACGCATGACAAAAATTCCTTGAATATGATTTTCACCAAAAAAATTGATACAAAATTATGATTGTTAACAATTGGATGTTATAATTGTGTTTAGAAATTTGTTTGAAATCTTATTAATTATTTATTTGATTCATATTGTCAAGGTGTTATAATTGTGTTAAGAAATTGGTTTGAAATCTAATTATTTATTTGATTCATATTGTGAAATTCATTGTTCAAGAAGGATTGCAAGGAAATCTATCTCACCATAAATGAGACTACTTTTTATATTAAAAGAATATTTTAGTTGGGTAGTAAGTACATTTATTTATGAAATCTATGCCATCATTAATGAGATTGCTTTATATATATATAATGTACTGAAAACTGAGTTTTTATATATATGTACATCTCATATTTAATCTGATTTCATGTTTTTGTAAAACAAAAATGTAATAAGTTGTTTTTATATTATTGGTTGATCTTGAATGTTGAATGTTGGTGTTGAGTAGTTAGATTGAAAATTAATGGGAAAACTTAAATTTAATGTATTGTGACAATAAGAGTATAATATAAATGTTTGAATTTGTACATCTCACATTTAATCTGATTTCTTGCTTTTGTAAAACAAAAATGTAATAAGTCACTGTGGAGATTCCGAACCCAGAAACTCACAACTCTCACCACAGAAATCTAAAATCTACAAATGTAATAAGTTGTTTTTATATTAATGGTTGATCTTGAATGTTGATGTTGAGTAGTTAGATTGAAAATCTATGTAAAAAATTGAATTTAATGTATTGTGACAATACGAGTATAATATAAATGCTTGAATATATATATATATATATATATATATATATATATATATATCACATTTAATTTGATTTCATGCTTTTGTAAAATATAACAAGTTTTTTTTATATTAATGGTTGATCTTGAATGTTGGTGTTGAGTAGTTAGAATTACAATTTATGGGAAAGTTTGAATTTAATGTATTGTGACAATAAGAGTATAATAGAAATGGGTCATAATTGTATTGCACGTCCTAAAATGAATCGTGTTAAGTTTTATGTACACTATTTTAAATATTTACAATACTATTGAAATTCATAGCTCTTGTTTATTGTTGAATAAATAACCATATTATTAACATTTTTATTAATTCATAAATAGAACTTGGTTTTGTTGAGTGGAGAAAGACCCACATATTTATAGATTTCAGTTGATGTTTCAGAACCACCTGTGGGGTCTATCTTCGAGATTTCAGAAAAGGTGAAAAGCATATATAAAAATAAATAGTGGTTACAGAGGATGAGCTGCAACAATCAAGAACCAAGAACCATAAATGGTCGACCAAATTTAAGTGGACCATTTAGGGTTTTTTATTTTAGCATATCATCGTGTGTTACCACTATTTATTTTCATATATGCTCTTCACCTTTCCTCAAAGTCTAGAAGATGGACCCCGTTGCTAATTTTGAAATGTGGCCGAAATCTATAAATTTATAGATATTTCTCCACTTAACAATAACAACCACTAAAATCTGATAGCTCAACAATACCAACCACAAAAATATGAGAACTTAGTTCATCTAACTTCCACCCAGTTTTTTGATTTAGGAATTCTTATGATTTAGAAAGTTTTTATTTCTAAAAATGTTGTAAAAATGTGACATCTTAATTATCAAATTTTGTTTAATTAGGATGTTGAAATATGTTGCAAAAGAAAATTGATTTTAAACATAAATTCCAGCAACCACAAATTTATCTAATTGGTTGTTAAGAAGGTTTGGTAATCAATGGTGACCAAAATAACCATGTTTTAAGAAAACCAAATTTTCACTTTTATAATATAATATGAAATTATGTTGTTGTGTTTTGGAGTGCCATAATGGTTTCTACAATATCACTTTATAAGTGTTATCAACTCTTTTCATTTATTATTACTTGGTTGCTACAATATTACTTTATAAATATTATCAACTCTTTTCATTTATTATTACTTGGGTTTTTAAATAATAATATTTATTTCATTATTTTCTAATGCAAATAAGTAAAAATTGTGTATTTAGTTTAAGAATATTTTTAAACACAATTTCAATTATTATCAATTAATTTTAAGTTTATTTTAGAAAATAAAAAAATGAAAATATAATGATTTAAGAGTATTAAGAGAATTGAACCCTAACTTTTTAATAACAGACGTCTTTTAAAAATTAGACTTAACCAATTAAACTAATCCTAAAATATATTATATTAATTTATATATTAATAGAATTTAAATTATAAAGTATTTTTTTATTATTATTAATAATTTCCATATGGATCAATTTTTAATTAATATGAATTAAAAGTAAACCTATTTATGTTTATATTAAAAAAAACAATGTCAATGTTTTAATTGAGAGTATTTTTAGTTTTGGTATAATGAATTATAATGTTTATAATTTAATATATATGGTCTCCCTCGGCTTTGGACACAAATCCTTATTGTACCTATATTTAAAAATGGGGACAATAGTGTTCCATCTAGCTATAGGACCATTATGGTTAGCCATATCCTAGCCAAGCTTTATGGGCTCATTTTGGAGAAGAAGCTTAGCCTTTGGCTTGTAAACCAAGGAAAAAGAGCTAAAGGACAAGCTGGTTTTAGGAGACATCACTCGACTATTGACCATCTAGTCACTCTTAGAATTATTGTGGAGGAATGTCACAATAGTAAAGCGGATCTCTTTTGTTGCTTTGTGGAATTTAGAAAATCTTTCAACACTGTTCCTCGAGATAAACTTTGGGAGAGACTTAAAGAGATCATGGTCCCTCCTGAGTTGAGGATTGTTGTGATCTGTCTCTACGAGACCGTCACTACCAAGCTTAAGACCAACGAGGGGTGGTCTAAAGACATTAATTACAATATTGGAGTTAAGCAAGGGTGTCCCCTACCCCCTACCCTTTTTGGCATATACATCGATAAGCTAGAGGAGTGTCTGGAATCTACGGGGTGCAAGGGCACCGAGCTTGCTGGTGTTCTCATTACTCTTATCCTCTATGCCGATGATATCGTTCTTCTTGCAAAAATCCATGATGACCTTGACAAACAACTTCAGATTCTTCATGACTACTACTCCAAGATGGGTATGATAGTTAATACCGACAAGACTAAAGTCATGATCATTAAATCCAAAAATATCACCTAGGGTAGTTTCGTGTATAATAACCAGTGCTTAGGGTATGTTTCTTCTTATAAGTATTTGGGCATTGACTTCCCTCATCATCTCAACTGGAATTATAGCATTGAGAAAAGGATTATTAGGGTTTGGAAAGTTTATTATGAGCTTGAAAACAATTGTAAGTTGATCGATATTTACATTTGGAGTAAAAATAGGTTCCTCTTTGAGACCCTTGTCACCCTTGTTGTCTTATACATATGTGAAGTTTGGGGTTGCAGTATGTCCAGAGAGTCATGGAGGAAGATTGAGATGATTCAAAAACAATCCATAACCTACAACCTTAAGATCAAGGGAAATACTCCATATCATATCCTCTTGATCGAATCTAGTTGTTCCCCATTGAAAGTACGACTATGTTTAGATATCTGATGTATAAGAAGAAGCTTCACAACATGGAATAAAAAAGGCTCCCTAAATTGCTTCTAACTGTAGTCAAAACCCTCACCTTCACCTCAAGCGTGGGGTGGCATAAGGATGCCCAGTCCTGGCTCAACCATTGGGGAATTAAGGAGGAGCTTAGTATGGGAAGCAAAGATATTATCAAGAATACTATTACCTCAAAGTTTAAGGACAATTTTTGGGAGGATCAGGAGCTGGAGGGTAAAAGGAAGCTAAAATACTATAAGGAAGTGATCAACACCACCCTTGATAATCAAAATTATCACTTTGTGTTGTCCAAAAATAAGAAAAAATGAACATTGCTAAGATAAGAACTAATTCACATGAGCTTCAGAATGAGACCTGGAGGTGGTCTATTCCCAAGACCCCTTGAAACGATAGAATCTGTCAGATTTACGATTCTAAGCAGGTGGAAGATGAAAAACACTTCCTTTTAGACTGTCCAACTCTTACTCACATTTGCTCTCAATTCCCTACCATCTGTCACACTTCCAATCTTCTTAACCTATTAATCCAACCCACCTATAGTGATCTTGAAGCACTTATTTCCCTTCTCTTTGACCATAGAACCAAGATTTTGAAAAATCAAACTTAGATTCTTTCTCCTCTCTTAAGGTCTAATAGACCGCATTGGTCTTAACAGATGGTAACCATCATCATCATCATTAATATATATATATATATATATATATATATATATATATAGATATTAAAAAAATAATTTAAGAGGTCATGTAGTGCACACAGTAGGGCTTACACTAATTGAGAGTTGAACATAGATTATTTACAATATGTTTAAATAAATCATAATCCAATATGATAATTCAATATTTTAATTTTATAATAAAAATTAAACTTTGCTAATAATTTTTTTATTAATTTAATAAGAAAAAACTTCAAAAACATTTAGCTATTTAAAACTTATTTAAAATGTTTCAAATGAACTTAATAATTTAGAATAGCAAGTTTATAAATGTCGTATGAAGAAATTTTCTTTGAGTGTTATTATAATTATTAATTTAAAATAACAAGTTTATAATGTGGTATATATTTATGAAGAAATTTTCCTAGTTTTATTATAATTATTATTTTTAATCAATATATAAAAGTGAATTAATAAAATTATAGGTTAAAAATAAAATTATATTTAAATTTGAAATAATTTTAATAAAAAAATTATTAATATTATAAAAATATATATATAATAATAATCTTATATTATATAAATAAATTTTATAATTTATAATTTATAATATATCCTTAAAAAAACCATTATAAATATAATGAAAAGGCAATAATACGATAATAATAACAATTCATAAATTACACTCAAACTACGGCCATAGTTGTGCGGTTGTGATAATGTTATGCATCACTAGTTATATTTCCCCACAAGAATCATTTTCTTATGTGAATAACGTATTAACCATGTCATCACTTTTATAATGTTGATGTTGTAAGTGTGATGAATGAAAATGGGTGCCAAGTCTATAATGCAAATTCAACAAGTGAAAGTAGGGTTTAATTTGGAATCATTAAGAAGCTAATTCAAATCAAAAGGTATAAAGAAATTAGTATTCTTTGTAATATCAATTGTGGAAATTATGAAAATGTATTCTAATTATGAACTGAAATCTTCAACCTAAAGGGAGTGGACATCACCAAAGGATACTCAAAGGGCATTTGTTCACATGACACTATTCATAACCAATTAAAATTTGAGATCTTTTTTATCTATCTTATTAAAATGATATATTTATCTTTAATACTTTTTTCCTAGTATTAATTTAGTTGTATTTAGACTATTAAATAACGTCTTAGTTAATTCCTTTATAGGCCATTTTTCTATTTTATTATAATAATATATTTTATTTCATATTATTATTATTATTTTCTTTTCTTTTCTTTTTTAAATTCAAAATTCATTTTATATTAATATTTCTTTCTTCTCTAAAGCGCTATAACATGAGTAAATTAGGAAAAAACCCTAGGATGGCGTTCGCGGTTGCCGAAGAGACCAGCTTCCACCAGAGCGATTTTGGAAGCTTGACGGCTCTCGACTTGCAGGTTCCTAGAGCCTATGCTAAGTCTCAGTTACGGCTCCCCTGCCGCCGTCACATTCTTGCTGTGTCTCGTCGCTCATGGCAGCCAGCGGTCTGTAGGGTCTGATATCCCTCATAGCTTCCTTCTTAGTAATGGTTGCGTCGGATTCAAGTGAGATTTAAACAAAGTTTCACCAAGCATTCACTCCGCCCTTCCAAATGTGAGCAGATACAAATGCCCTTCCAGCTGTGGACAGAAAAAACAACTGATCCAGAGCTGGAGGCTCCTCGATGCGGTGTTGCGGAGGTGAAGGGAGATGAAGTTTCCCCTGACTCTGAACCTCGACGAGAACAGTGCCAACTGCTGCCACTACTATGTGCAAATCCTTCCTTCTTGTATGACCTGCGGCAACAGTGTCTTCTGGATCTGAATGAGAATAGTACAGAGGGGCCTTCTTCTCCTTACTCTACTTTTCAAATCCATGTCTCTCTTCTTTCGAGCAAATCCCAGTTGCTATGGGTCCGTTCAACTGACAGCGTTCAGATGCTCATGCATACCCTTGAGCACAAGTTAGGAATACCGTCAGCTCTTCAACGACTTCTTTATGGAGGTAAACAACTTGAAGCCTCTTTCTCTCTATCATACTATAACATTGAAAGAGATGCTACTTTAGTTTTATCTCTTCGTCTGAGAGGAGGGGCCACTGGAAACTCTTCTTCTGCTCCAGCCTTCTCTTACAAAGATGCGGTACATGGACAACCCAGGAAAGCTGGCCCCTTCTTCTGAAGCCCCAAAACCTTTTCTGGTTGATAAATCAGAGGCCTCTACAGAAATTTCTCATCCAGATCTAGCAGAAAATCTTCAAAAATATGTAGAAACTACTATCATCTGCAGATTCAATGGCCTTTGGCCCCATACCAAGGATCTTTATGAGTTGATCTATGCCAATTGGACCCACAACTGCAAATTCAGCTTCTTCTCAAAATGATTTTTCATAGTCCTATTTGATCATATCACGAATTATCACAAGGCCCAAATTGAAGGCCCATGGTTTTGGGGAACGATGGGGCTGTTTAGTACTCCGTGCTTCCCGGATTTCAACCCAACCACAGTAGTGATTACCAGAACTCTGGTTTGGGTCAGGCTACCCAATCTCCTGACTCACCTCTGGCACCTTTCTGTTTATCGAGGAATAGGAAACACTCTGGGTCGCTTTATAATGGCAGACTATGATCGAGAGTACCATCGATTATACACATATGCCAAAATATGTGTGGAGGTTGACATTAGCAAAGGTTTTCCCGACCATATTATTCTCAAAATAGGAGACTTTGTATGGACACAAAGCCTAGATTATGAGAAAACAGCTTTCCGATGCCGACATTGTCACCGAATTGGGCATCTTCAGAAATCTTGCTCCATATTCCTTGCAAATAAAAGGAAAAAATTCCTCCATCCAAATCCAAAAGATGGACACCATGCAGACCGCCGCCTGTGGATGATACTGAATCTCCAAGTTCAGACGACGAAGAGATAGATGCAGAAATGGAATAAGCTCAACAGGCTAATGGCTTGTCTTCTTCCGCACCTGGGGATCCTCCAGACATGATGAACTCCCAGAAACATACTCATGAGTCCTCCTCTTCTGATACAGACAAGGAGACTCCTCCCACTGCTACAACCAGTCTTCAAGTGGCTCTAGCTCATCCTCGCCGAGCTGGATGGGTAAAAGTCATCAAGAAGAAAGGAAAAAAACTTCACTTAGAGGCTTCTGCCCATTCTTGGTAGATTTCAATTATTTCCGTCATTATCCCTTGCTCACTGTTTGTTTCTCCTCCTCTTCATGGGACAGAGGTGGATAGTCCATCCTTTCCGGTTGGCCGGTTTCTTGTCTCTCTTGTTTGTAATATGGCCTTGTACCATATTTTCTCTTAATAGAATTAGTCATATACATATATATATATATATATATATATATATATATATTACTTTCTTCTCTTAAATCTATGTATTAGAAATTTGTTTTACTATATTAATCCTTTTATTAGAAGTAATTTTGTAAAATGAATTATGTCATTAATATTACATAAAATCATGGTCTAAAAACCCACAAATTAGCCCTGAAAATAATGGAATTTCCAGCAAGATTATGACAAAATTCAACAGAAATTTTTGAAAATGGGTTACAACTGTCAAACTTCAGGATTCTGGGTGCCCCAAGGGTTTTTGATGGTGTTGAATCAATTTCCACCATCAAAAAAATGATTCAAATACTCCAACATTCTGATTTTTTCAAAAAAAAAAAAATTACAGGATTTCGGCCAGAAAATTGTCGTCCGGGCAAATTTGTGGCATCAATAGACAATGCCTTACATAAACAAAATGTTGTAGATAAATTCACTCTAGATGTTTCACTAGGGTATATTTTCTTCATTGTCATTGGTTTTGAAATTATCTCCAGAATATTATGCTTGAAAAAGTTGTTTTGGACTGCAAATTGCGATTAACTTTTTTTGTAGGAGTGTCCATGCCAAAAACAAATTGTGGGGGAACATTTTGTTTTGTTATTTATGCAAGAGTTTTACAAGTGGCTCTGTTGGAACTCCTAATCCTCCATGGGTAGGTGTGGAATATGAAAAGTCACAATGGAGTCCAAGTGACCTTGGAATGAGAAACCAAGAGTCACACCATTGTACTATAAATGTACATCTTTGTATAATGGAAAATAAGAAAGCCTCACGCTTATCCTTCATTGTGTGTTGAGTCTCTTGTGTGTGTGTTCATCTTCCTCATACACCATGTGTGTGCTTAACATGTTGTTTAACATGGTATCAGAGCGGGCGATTACTGGCCCTGCTCCAAATTGAGTGAGCCATTTGTGTTTGTGGCATGTGTATATCTGCAAAATTTTGACATTTTTGCAGCATTTTAGAGAGTTTCTGCAGCAGTTTTTTTGCCACTTTCAGAAAGTGGTTTTGGAGAAGGAGCAGCATTCAGAATTTGTTTTGAAGAAGAGCAGCAGTGGTTTTGAAGAAAGACAGCACTGCCCATCTGAAAGGTTTTCATTCTCATTTTTCCTGCAATTTCTATTAATTTCTGGATTGAAGAGTTGCTGGAAAACACGGTTTAAAGAGGGTTTCTGAAGTAGAAGTTTCTGGCTTTTTAATGGAAAAGAATTTTGAGTTTTTCTGCTGCTGAGCCATTGGAAAATTTTTTGGGTTTTACTGCTAAAATTTTCTGGAGAATTTTGCATTTTTAAAGTCCATTTTCCTAGAAAAATTTTGAAGTTTTATTGGCAATATCTGCAAATTTTTCTGTGGTGTATTACTACTTGAAATCCTGCATTCCTGAAGAAATTTCCTGCTGCTGCTTTAAAGTCTGGAGTCTCAGTTTTGCTCCTCTACTGCTGAAAAAAAAAAATACTCTGCTCTCTATTCTCTGTTGTTTTAATTAAAAAATAAAAAAATAAATAATATATATATATATATATATATATATATATATCAACATTTTTGGCCTTTCGGCCCCCCTCTATTCCAAACGCCCATTTTCTATCTGCATTCAAATCCAGCGCTCACCAGTTCCACCGGACCCCCTTTCCACGAACCCCATGACTATTTGCTATACGCCTTCACCACCTGTCAGCTCTCTTCCGCCCCTCCAAAATAAGACAACGTTTTTTTTAAACTCACTCTCCCTACGCTACAACACTCTCCTTTCCACCGCATTTTTTTATACGCTCATGTCCCTGCTCTAACTTCCATTGCTCGCTGCTCCCTCTCGAACCCTATCTCACAGTCCACGCCATCCCCATACGCTCAACTCAACCTGCCCTCACGCAACCCATGCGCTTCCCCACCTGCCGCTCCTCCAACGCGGCCTCCCAACTCCACAGAACTACACTCGCATCCCCCTTCCAACTCTCGACCCTGCTCTCACACTCTGTTCCTTCAACTGCTCATTCCCACCCAACGCACCTGCGTTCCCCATCCCACTCATCTTACGCCTCTTGAGCCACCCTTACGCACTCTCCAATCCCCATTTCTTTTAAATTAATTCGCCCTTATAAAGTTAATCCCCTCCCTCTCCATTTAATTCGTTCCCCCATGTAATATTCCCTTCCCTCCCATTTCCCATCTCAATAAATTTAATAAAACCCCCCTCCTCCCTTACGATTTTCCCATTTTTCATTTTAAAATATTTTTTAATTAAAACCCCCCACCACCATATAATTAATACCCCCCTCCTCTTTTTAATTATTTTCCTTCCCATTTTAAAATTAAATCCCTTTTAAACTAATTCCCTTCATTTTAATTAAATCTCTTTTTTAAATTAATCCCTTTTCCCCTCCATTTTTTATTATCCTTAATTTTTTTAATTAATTTTTAATTAATTAAAAAAAGAAAAAAAAAAACAGTAGAGAGAGAGGAAAGAGAGGAAGAGCAAAGAGGAGGAAATGAACAGCAAAATTGAGAAAATGGCATATGAGGAGCACATAGACTAATTACATAGAAGAAATTGAGTTTTACATTATATAATTTGTGGCATTGACATAAGGGTGATTTTTTGAAGAATTTCACATTTGAAGACAAGTTTGCCATCATTGAAAACAGCTATTTGAAGAAGAAAATTCAGCTGCCATAAAAATATTCTTGCACGTGTTTTCAGCTACACCTTTACACATATTTTGTAGAGATATTGACATTGTATTGATATTGCTTCTTCATTCATAATCAGTATTTGAGTTGTTGCATTATTGATTGCCCTCCATCATTTGAGGAGCAGATTTTGTACTTGAGATTTCCATAGTTGGAAATTCTTTGGAGTCATTTGTATTTGTTGTTGAGTCACATTGTAAACGGGTGCATTTTCGGTTGAAGCCAACACCCTTTCATTTTTGAGCCTAAGTTGTTGAAAATGGCCAAAATCAATGAGGCATTAGAGTTGTTGAGTAACCTCATTCATTCAAATGTTGATGATATGATAAAAATGAGCAAGAATGCTCTATGTAACATTCAAAGTTGTTTGCTAGATGCACGAGAAAAGATTGAGTTTTTGCAGTTGGAATATCAACTCCAACAAGATGAACTTCAGCAAAAGAGTCACCATTCTGAACCTGTTTCTATTCAGAACATTGTGAAGGACTCTCATCAGAAGAAAGAAGATAAAGTTGCAGTTGATCCTCATTCATTTCATTGCACAAGAGCAGATGTACATGCAGATGCAGCAGTTCAACCTGCACTTCCTAAGCCCATCATCAGACCTTGGGAAGAGCTTGTCCACAACAAGCACAGAACTGGTCTTGGATATGACAAGGATGTGTCCTTTCATATTCCAGACTACACCAAGCCCATCATATTTCAGAGTGCCGGATTCCTATATGACAGTTCACCTGCAGCTGTTCCAGATCCTGTTCCACTTCCACAACAGATTGAGAAATGCCAACACTGTGATCGAGTTGGCCATATGAAAGATCAATGTTTTGATCTTCATCCATGCAAGCACTGTGGTCGGCACACTCACTCTTCAGACAGATGCTTCAGACACAAGCCTCCTGCAAGAACCAAGATTCATCTTGGATGGATCGCTTCTTGGCAATAGGCATCAGCAGCCAAGAAGATGTTTACGACACATGTTAGAACTTGTTCACGGATATTGAACAAACTTGCAGTTGAGTTTTCGCCATCATCTCACCTTGTCCATGACAGGGGGGAAAATGGTGGTCATGTACAAGCTTCGACGACAGATCAAGCGAGCCTGAGCCACAATCTCTCATTCCATGTGTTCTAGTTGCTTGACGATTCAGTGAGCACGAGCCCGCAGATTGATGTCTGGATTCAGAGATGTAGCCAGAGATACAGATGCCCATGAGCATACCTTCGGTTGGTGGATAACCTAAAACCATCATTTTCGGTTGGTGGATAACCTAAAACCATCATTTTCGGTTGGTGGATAACCTAAAACCATCATCTTTGGTTGGTGGACAACCTAAAACCACCACAGGTAGTAGACCTCCCTTCTTTTAGGTCGAAGGTCTCCCTTTTTATGAGGGACAATTCCTCTAGCAGAAGCCTTCAGCTTCTTGCCAGTTTTGGAAGAGTTCCGGGAACTGCAACATGTTTTGCGTTCCAGTGTTTGTGGTCATCCTAAAACCACCTCTTTTTTCCAACATTTCAGAGAGTTGATTCAGCCAAGTGCTGCCATGTATACTTTGCAGATTTGTATTACAACTCCTTTCTTGGACTCACACATACCCCTTCGGATTAAGGGGGGATGTTGGAACACCTAATCCTCCATGGGTAGGTGTGGAATATGAAAAGTCACAATGGAGTCCAAGTGACCTTGGAATGAGAAACCAAGAGTCACACCATTGTACTATAAATGTACATCTTTGTATAATGGAAAATAAGAAAGCCTCACGCTTATCCTTCATTGTGTGTTGAGTCTCTTGTGTGTGTGTTCATCTTCCTCATACACCATGTGTGTGCTTAACATGGTGTTTAACAGGCTCAATGGCTAAAAAAAATCTCTCCACAAGTAAAAGCTTTATAGTTAGCTTCTTAAAGCTAAGTAATGAGAAATAACTTTTTGTCTAGGATATTTGTAAAATGAATGGAAGTTTTCCTTGAGTTGGAACCTCTATCTTTGGAACTAGGAAGAAAAACCCTTATTATGTTTGAGTGTGCTCTAATTTGTAAGTTGATGAGTCTTTGGTCTATCCCAAGAGCTATGGAATCATAGGTATTAGAGCATTGGCCACCCCAAATTCATCGTTTAATATTTTAGTCTACTTTTTAGCAAGGTTTCTTTGTGTTTTTCTTTCTTAATAATGAGGAGTAGTATTAATATTTTGTTCAATATCATATTCTATGGAATCAGGGGGAATGCATTTATCTCCTTATACCCTTCAATCCAAAATAGGAGATTTCCTTATCCCAAGTGTGGATTATTCTACCTCATATTCTTTTGATATTTTGGGATGAAATCTCTCTTAGAGATATCAAGAAAAAGTTGGATAGATTTGTAAATATAGAAAAGGAAAAACAAAATTTGTAATATTGCATATGTACATGTGTGGAGGTGGACCTAGAGAATGGACTCATAGAGACTTTATAAATAAATATAGATTGGTGGAGCCATTAGTGATCCTTAAATTATGATCATTTTCCATTTAAATGCAATTCCTATCTTTCTTATCAACATTTTTGCTAAAAAATGTGCAAATATTCAAGTGTTCCAACCCCCTTAAAAGAAACCATAAAATAAATATAATGGGTTCAAGTTGAATCCTAGTTAGCATAGATATCCTCAATTTAATTGGAATCAAGAATAAAAATTATCCCAAGAGTGACCTCCCAAATCAAACAATAATGGATTCTGATGTCGTTGAAAACTTAGAAAAAATGAAGAAGGAAACTATAAGGGAAAATAAATTGCTATAAGATCACACCTCTACAATAGATCATCCTAAAGGAAATGTAGGTCCATCTAATCCTAAGAGGATTAAAAGAGTAATGTTCTAATGGGGAGATAAAATCAGAAAGTAGGGTATGGAGAGGAGAAAGAAAATTAATCAAAGGAGGAAGTAATATTTCAGTGGGGAGAGAAGAGAAGAAAGTAGAGGATGGAGAGGATGAAAGGTGGAATAAAAAGAATCAAAGGAGGAAGTAAGAGAAGAAGAGGTAGAGGAGGTAGAAAAGGAGGAATAAGAAGTGGAGAAAGAACAAGGATAGGGCATAGATACTCTTCCACTTCCAATGATACATACTCATATGTAATTGTAGAATCTCCATATTTTCCCAAAGTCTTGAATAAAATTCTCCTTCCCTCCACTCCTCTCACAAGGGGAAGGAAATCAAGCTAGAAATTGTGAGAGGAGGGGAGGGAAGGAGAAATTAACTTTGGTTTCTCCCTTATTGAGGTTTAGTGGAGGGGTGGGGGTGGGGGTTATCCACAATTGATAATTATGTACTATTTTTGCATCCTTTTATGTAGGAAATTTGTAAGAATATCTTATTGAGATCAAACATCAAAAAGGAAAAAATTATATCTAGGAATTGTTTTTTTTTTACTCGTTTCTTCATGAGCGCTTCATTGCGAAGATAAAAGAATTACAAGTTGTGCTATATCCTCCTTAAGTTTTGCATTGAAAAATTATTTAGTGTGTTTGCATCCTTTTCTTAATACAAACTATAATTATATCAATTAAACACACACACATGTCAATTGGATGCTCGAGTGGTTGAGAGAAATGTTGTTATCCTCCCCACCAGAATTCAATTCCTTCATGTGACATTTTGAGCTCATAATGAGTATTTCTTGTAATGACTTTGAGCCTTGTTGTTTGAGGAGTCCCTCCATAAATAAGACATATATTTCTAATATGAAATATGTGTTGTTGTTGTTGTTGTTGTTGTGTGTGTGTGTGTGTGTGTGAGAGAGAGAGAGAGAGAGAGAGAGAGATTTTCAATAGAAGAGGAGGAAAGAGAGATTTGAGAAGAGAGGAGAGAGGATTATTGATGTGGAACAATTCCAACATAAATGAGAGAAAAAGAGGAGAAAATAATTGAAATAAATATTGAAGAGGAGAAAAGAGAGAAGTATTAAGGTTGAATAAAATGTGAACACAGAGATGTCATTGTAATAATATAACAAAATGTTTAATATTTTAGCTTAGATAATTTTAATATTAAAAGAGGCTAACACTCACAATACATATAAAAAGACTCACAATTAATACAAAATTTAATTTTCAGATGTCTCTTCCCTCTTTTTATTTTAACATAAATGATATCTTTGTATTACAAGAATGATGCAACCAAACAATCTAGTAGGATACTTTATATAGCAAGACTCTGAATGAACACTTCCAAAGTAATTCAAAACTCAATAAAATTATTCTCTATTATTTATATCCTTAGAGTTTTGGGACCACTACTAACTATTTGACGTGTATATAGCAACACAAATTTCCCTACCAAAAATACAACTTTACCAAATATTAAAGGGGATCATACTCACTAGGGGCTTCCAACTTTCTACCACCTTAGATAAAAAGATGTTAGAATACTACAACTTTTCTTGAGAAGGATCTTATTCAACAATAGCTTCCTTCATTTATGAGAAATGATCCTCTCTAAAAATCCCATGGAAAGTATTGGAGAAATTGCAAACCTTATAACCTCAATCATTGGCCTTTTCTCCATCCATTTCCAACTTATATCTGATGGAGCATCCACATTTTATCCTCCTTTTCCTCAAGTCTCTAATTATTATTCTCCATTTGAATTTCCAACTATATTTCCTTGTAAGTTTGAACTAATTATCTATATTTGTAGTGTATGTGCCTCTAGGGAGATTCTTCTTTCCTAGTGTTTTTCCCATCCTTCCCATTTTTTCTCGTATAAGGGGAGGCATTCCTGAGCCTCACTAATATAGATCTCACCCCTTTGGATTCTTTTTTCAGGTTTGACTCTTCACAAATTGCACTATTTTCAAATTGACAAAGGGAGATAGACACATTTTCAAGGCGCAAGACAAATTAACCATCTAATTTCTAGCACATAAAGATGAGTTCACACCTTTGATCGGAACATATATCCAATCGAGCCTTCCTATCCTCTATAATTAAAAACACAATTAGTAAGTCAAATCCTACCATAAAGAAGAACTTGTATATTGTTTTCAGTATTATGACACATGTCTTTGCCCATCCCATCCTTGCAAGGACAATAAATGAGACATTCAATGACATATGATATGGGAGTACATGGAGAGATAACTCCTTAAATGTTTGATCAAACTTATCCATTCATGCTTTCCAACTATCTTTTAGACATATGCTTCACTCTGGATTTGTGTTTGATAAATAAATAATGGGAAGTGGCAAATTCCTTCCACTTTTATTTTTCACTAATTTAGTTTAGAGATTCATAATTTATTTGCTAAATTTTCTACAATAAAATTATGCAATCTTAAAAAACATAATAAACATTTACAAATTTTAAATATTTTACCAATATTTAAAATTTGATAACTCGTTGGGCAACCAACCATAAAACATATAAATCTCCAATCACTAACATGTGATTATATTTTTATGCCTTATAATCATCATCATACCTTGAAAGGATGGAAATCTGTTTATTTGATTATTCGTGATTATTTCTATATATTTTAGATGTAATAAGTTTTAAAAGTTAAAATGTGTATTACTTATTTTTATATAATTTATTTAATATTTGTTTTATATTTATATTTTTAAATATAAGATTTTTAAAAATCTTTATAATAATTCTATTTATTTGTAAATTACACTTTATTTAAACTAGTTTTCGGAGTTAATTTTAGTGGCTAATTGAAAATTCAGAATATCACTGATGGTGACTTAGAAAATGTAGAGAGATTTGAACCAATAAGCTCTCAATTACAAAAATACTTTAATGGTGGACTCCACCAAATAAAATAACCTTTAGGACTATATATTAAACTAATCGTTAATATATATATATATATATATATATATATATATATATATATATATATATATATATATATTGATATTATTTTTTTAATTTAAATAAAATTAAATGTAATAGTGATAAAACATATTATTAAGATATTTTATTCAAACTCTTCATTAAAACAACAAAACAAAGCTTAATCAAAATTATACTATGTGGCGATTCTGTAATTACTAATTCTTTTATATATATATATATATATATATATATATATATATATATATATATATTCTTACTAATTATAATCAAGAATCAAATTTAGATTGTTTTTCTTTTTTAAAAGTTAAATAAACCACATTGATCTTAAAAAAAGTAACCATCATTTTCATATATATATAATATATTACCATTAAGTAAAATATACACTACCACCATAGTTCAAATACACTTCATGAGACCATTCTTAAAAAAAATATATATATATATATATATAAAAATCTTGAGATGCACTTCATAGATGTACTAAACGAAGCGAAATGCCCACCAGTCTGTGATGAGTAGCTTATGTAAACATGAAATCGCTGTAAACATCATGCAACAGTCAATCTCTGTGTAACAGTTTTCCAATAAAATTGGCACAAAAAACAATCAAAGATGCAGATATACATGTAAAATTGAACAGAGCTAAAGTTCCCAAACTCCGTGAAGCAGCAGAGCAGTCAGTTTCATGCAATTACATGGTGTGACCAAACAGTCCAATTTTATTTCATTTTAAATACATTTATGTCAAGGGATAAACTAGGCCCCAGAGCTGCGCCGACAACATAAAGCTGCACATTTACTTTTTAGCATATGGTGAGACATCTGTGCTGCAGAATTCGTACACCACACGTTAAATCACTTCAACATCAAGAACTTGCCATGGCCGCTGTGGAGAATCTAGAGGCCTCAGCGGTTTGGATGATGGAGTTGAAGTACTGGTAGAAACCCAAGCCCAAGCCAATCCAATCCAAGCCAGAACCCAGAACCCAAAACTACAGTCATCTAGACTGTATAAAGAGCAATATTCAATATATATTCAATACATACTGACCATAAGAAAATGTCCCTGGAACATAGGGACATGGCCTTTGGATTGACTAGAATTGAGGCCATTTTCTCCACAGGAAAAGGGCTTGCTTCTCCCAGTACCCTTGAAGCTCTTATAGATGTTTCCTCCTTTAGCCAAGTTGTGTTATGATTTTCCTCTTTAACTGTGGTAGCTCTTTTTTGAGCTATTTTATGTTTTGGGTTAGTATAGCTTGTAGGCATACAAGTGCAATTTTGCTAGGATCAAAATTGTGTATTACAATAGCAAATCAACAACTAATAATATATCATGGTTGAGTTATAGCCATTGTGAGTCTTTTATTGTTTTTTAGACAAAAATATTGTTTTTCCGACTAGTATAGTTTCCCTAACCACACAAACCATAGCAAAAAAACCCTCTGATATAAATATATATGATATAACACTCTTAATTAACCAATAAAATTTAAATCTTAAAAAAAATTGAATTCCATATTTTAATTTTAAAGCATACTTAAGTATTTATTAATAATAATATTTATATTTTTTTTGAATAACCATGAAAAGACTCCAAACATTTCTGATCTTTACCACACTTATTCAAAAACACTTCCAATTTCTAAATAAGAATGTATATCAACATAATCATTACATTTCCATGAAACAAAACTCCAAACAAAGCAAAATAAAAGTCCAGATCATCTGATACACATGAGATGCATCAGCTATAGTGCATAATAAGTAAATTAAGCAAAAGATTATTATTAGCTCTAATGGCGGACAAGGCTTTTGTGAAGCTCAACATCCCAAGATTCCATGAACGTTGGCCATAATTACCGTTTGTGGGGAACCAGGTCCCCCCTCTCTGATCTCTGCAATTGCTTTAGATCACCATGAAGAAATTTAATAATTTTCAGAATGGGCTTATGACTTCTGTGACAACGATGGTGAGAAGAAATAATGGTCATTGTTTTATGTTATTGGAGTTGTTCTAGTTTTTTGGGTTTAATTTTTCTAAAATGTGATAGAAATTTATTGAAATCACAAATTTAATAGGTAATTTTTGCACAATCAAAATACTGTAAAAAATTTTCAGAATACTATATACAATTAAAAAATCAATTTAAATAACACAAATCAAAATTTCATCCTAAAATTTTCCACAAATTCCACACCTAAATCTCAAAAAAACACACTAACTATGTTATCTCCCTTCGGACTCTTTCCAGATGATTGTCAAGCACAAGGTGGAATTGCGATCTGTGTCGGCGGTAACGGCGGCGGATTGGATGCACGAATATGTCGACGAATACCCTCATTTCCGATGCTATGGTCTGCCGTTGTCATTTCTTGATGAGTATCCAAGATATGTTGCATTTCTTTATAGCCATCATATGATAGTATCTTCGTGTTTAGACAATTAGACAATTGGATGTTATAATTGTGTTTAGAAATCTGTTTGAAATCTTATTAATTATTTATTTGATTTATATTGTCAAGTAATTATTTATTTGATTTATATTGTCAAGGTGTTATAATTGTGTTAAGAAATTGGTTTGAAATCTAATTATTTGTTTGATCTATATTGTGAAGTTCATTTTTCAAAAAGAATTAGAAGCAAATTTATCTCACCATAAATGTATTAAAAATTGGTGGGAGCATCCATTGAACAGGAATAACACTCAATAATAATTTCTATATTGCAATAATCAGATACATCAAATATATAGTTGAACCACTTCTAATCTTAGAGAGAGAAGTTGAGAGAATCTCTCAACTTCCTCAACAAACCCAATCCAAGATATACTAAAGTAAGCATAATCCTAACTAATTCTAATACCCTCCCTTAATGCTTACTTTACAAAACATATAATAATTAATCACAATTGCAACACTTTGAACTTTCGTCTCTTTGTCTGATCTGGTCTTCATTAACATTTGTACCCACTCTGAGATCTCATAGAAAACGCTCTTTTCTCCACCATTTTCGAGCTACCATTCAACCCATTTAAAATACATTTGTTTCTAACCAGCAATAATGAACTTTGCAAGATCAACAATATTGACAACTCCGTTCGTCGGGGCTTCCGCGATAAGAGCTGACAAGTGATGAACCATCCTATGGACCAATCACCATCTGTCGGATATTTCGCTTTCGGCTATCCATTAGTGGCTAGGCAAATGGTCTGAATACTGAATGTGTTCAAGAGCTAATCTAACAACTTGACCTGCTTTCCATCATACTGTAACCTGTAACTGATGCTCTTGGCCCGTAGCACAACAACATCAGCATATAACAAATTCACACAATCAAATTAGCCAATTGTTCTCTCGTCCCTGTAGAACGTCAAGAACGACTAATTTAAATTGTGTAAATCTATTCAATAATTGGTTCTCTAATACACAAATCTCATAACAACAAACGTCACATAATATATATCTAACAAGCAGCTTTAATTTCTCCAACAGTATAGCACCTTCACATGATTAATTTTATCAGATCACATAAAGGAGAGACGAATAGTAGGTTTATGCCAAGCGTATTAGTGATGCCCTTGCTCTCTGCAAACGCATTTCTGAAGTCTCCATTGTTTCGGATGTCCTCACTTCATCGTTGGCGGATTGTCTTTCACTTTAACCAATTTAAAATACATCTCCCTTAAAGAACAGTTGTCCAGATTCTCCACAAACCGAGCAAATTGAAATAGAGAACCATCTAATCAATTCTATGTTCAGATTCACAAAACTCTAAAAATATAATAATTAGCACAGCTTTGTTATTCTTTGTTCATAGACAAACAGCACACTCGAGTGCAGCTTTGTTATTTTCCGGTTCATAGACAAACGTTGGAATCGCCTCTATCGCTGACTTGCCTAGGCCGATTCTGTGCAGCCTCGGGGAGTTCTGGTCCCCAACAAAGGCCAAATAGCAGCGTCGGAAAGAGCCCCTGCGGCCCTAGAAGCAACGCGCATAGATGTTCAGGCCAAGAAAAAAGAGAATAACCGTGCAAAGAACTACAATGCCACTCATGGCTTTTTGGCCGATGGCTATTGTCGTTTGAACAATTCTAGCGCCTCTCGGCCTGCCACCAGAAGATACTCTGCCTAAACAATTGACTGACTCGTCCTCCAGAAAGAATAATGAATTCGGCCGTGTGAAGATAAGGCAACTCGACCTTACGATCTACCTGTTACAATCACGTGTTAGAGAAAACTCTAAGCCGACGGTGGAAAGTGCAGAAACTTACAACAATGAACATGTCAAAAAGAAGAGTTTTGTCATCGGTCTTAAGCACTGTTGCTCCCGCTGATTAATTTTCTGTTTTTCTCATCGATCTTGGAGCTTCATACGGAACAATATGTCCTCAGATGCTCGGTGCCGTTCCTGCACGATGTTTAGGAGCAATAAAATTCGTAGCAGTGCAAGTGCACGTCCTCAGGAGGATTAGGATCTAATCCGATTCGCTTATTGCCGTAGAATACAGTAAGATTTATATGAGGACTGAAATCGTCCACAATGCGTCTGATAATTCCTACTTCTAACAATGACAGTGGCAGTGAAACACAAACTCGAACAACAATTCTACAACACGTTGAAATATTTCACACAAAACAAAATAACAAACACATAAAACTTCACACAAAACTTTACACTGCTCTCACATCTTTCTGGGCACTCCCGTGAGGGATTAAGCCCAACTTGCCTCTGATACTATATTAAAAATTGGTGAGAGCATCCATTGAACAGGAATAACACCCAATAATAATTTCTATATTGCAATAATCAGATACATCAAATATATAGTTGAACCACTTCTAATCTTAGAGAGAGAAGTTGAGAGAATCTCTCAACTTCCTCAACAAACCCAATCCAAGATATACTAAAGTAAGCATAATCCTAACTAATTCTAATAAAATGAGACTACTTTATATATTAAAAAAAATATTTTAGTTGGTAGTAAGTACATTTATTTATGAAATCTATTTATCCATCATTAATAAGATTGCTTTATATATTAAAGAATAAGAATATATATATATATATATATATATATATATATATATATATATATATTCTTAGTGTAGTGGAAATTGAGTTTTTATATATATGTATATCTCATATTTAATCTGATTTTATGCTTTTGTAAAACAAAAATGTAATAAGTTGTTTTTATATTAATGGTTGATCTTGAATGTTGGTGTTGTGTAGTTAGATTGAAAATTTATGGGAAAACTTGAATTTAATGTACTGTGACAATAAGAGTATAATATAAATGTTTGACTTTGTACATCTTACATTTAATCTGATTTCATGCTTTTGTAAAACAAAAATGTAATAAATTGTTTTTATATTAATGGTTGATCTTGAATGTTGGTGTTGAGTAGCTAGATTGAAAATTTATGAGAAAACTTGAATTTAATGTATTGTGACAATAAGAGTATTATATATATATATATATATATATATATATATATATATATATATATATATATATCACATTTAATCTGATTTCATGCTTTTGTAAAACATAACAAGTTGTTTTTATATTAATGGTTGATCTTGAATGTTGGTGTGGAGTAGCTAGATTTACAATTTATGGGAAAGTTTGAGTTTAATGTATTGTGACAATAAGAGTATAATAGAAATGGGTCATAATTTTATTGCATATCCTAAAATGAATCGTGTTAAGTTTTATGTATACTATTTTAAATATTTACAATTCTATTGAAATTCATAGCTCTTGTTTATTGTTGAATAAATAACCATATTATTAACATTTTTTTTTTTTTTTGTAAATTTGGTGGTACTTTCCATTTTCTAATTATATGTAAAGACAGGTTACAGTATAATAAACATTCTTGGCCTCAACCTGCCCGCAGGAAACCAGGTCTGTTGGCCATCTAATACCGTTAAAAGCTTGCCAAAAATGAAATTGTCTCATTCTTCTATACTTCGCATGAGCTAATTGTCCTACTGTTTCAACATGTTCAAGCTTATCATTTAAACTAAGTTCAAAAACTTTCCAAAAAACCATAAAACTGAAAACTAATAGTAATTAGCCATCTAACGAGGACACTGGGGCTGGATCATTGGCACGAGATCCAGGCATCTCTGCTTGTTGCATGTGCTGGAGCAGTTTCTCTAGCCTTCCCATCCTGTCATCCAATTTCTGAATTGCTTGGTGTTGGGTAAATTTAATATGCTGCAGGTTGATGTCAATATTTTCCAGCAGGTCTTTGAGGAACAGCTCTGTCTTTGGCTGGACTTTATACTCTAGCTGAACTTTATACTCTGGAGGTTGTGCACTCTGAATTGCTTTTGCCAGAAGACATTTCATTACCCAATACGTGTGGATGGTTTGGTTAAATAAGGTGAAGCGTCCCCGAGTATTGCCAGGATCCTGAATGAAATCAAGGATATCAGCAGCTGCTTCACTGTCTTCAGGGTTTGTCTGCAGTTCTCTTTCCCAACCACGAATTTGATTTCGGGTGGGAGATGCATTGCCAACTATATAGTTCAGCACCAGATTCTCCAAATGTTCTTTGTTGGTTTTCCTTCCTCTTTTCACTGGCACCTGTTCATTCTGTATCTTTTGTTTTCCCTTAGCTATCTCAGAGTGGAGACAGCGTTTCCCCATAGTAGTTTTGGTCCTGTTCAGTAGGACAGACAGAGAAATAATAACAGTGATAATACCCAAAGCACTGATAAAATATCTTTTCTCATTGCCATGCATTTGGAAAATCCAATCCGAAACATGAAATTTGCAGACCTGAGTGCCAAGGCAAAAGGTTTGCAACCGAGCATTATGATGAGGAGCGTGATTACCAGTTTGCAAATGTGCATAGCTTATGTTGGTCACAAGAGCAAATACCATGCCGGCCGCCAATAACCTGAGCATGTAGCTACAGGGGTTTTGCAAGCCATGGGTGTCGTTCTCCTTCGAACAAGTAACTACAGACTCCAGACCACAATAAACTAAACCCACCGCATCAGTTTGTGTATCCACCTTACTGAGGAGGATCAGAGGTATTACCCAACCGATACTGACTCTGCAATTCCGCCAAATAGCCAAAGGACAGGGTTTCTCCTTCGAACATGCAACTACAGACTCCAGTCCACTATAATCTAAACCCAACGCATCAGTTTGCATATCCACCTTACTGAGGAGGATCAGAGGTATCACCCAACCGATACTGACTCTGCAATTCGGCCAAATAGCCAAAGGCCAGGGTTGTGGAAGGGGACTGTTATCAATAGAATACCAGAGAAGTAAAACCTCCCGCAACGTAGGCTTGGCTATATTAATGGTCTTACTTCTACAGGTTTTAAAACATAGACAAGGATCCCTAAAACAGGGGCGGACCGGGGTTTTCAAAGGTGCGACAGACCAGAGATACCCGCTTAAAATCCTAGCAAGACAACTAATCACTATCCAGTTTCGATTATGCAAGAAAGTATTCATGGAGATGAGGACAGATCCGAATACATACCTAGTCTCAAATGCAGTCGCCCTCCTCTACTCCCAAGCTTTTGCTCGCAGTTGGTTCTGTAAGCTATGCATGGGCTTTTTGGGTGAGGGGGGCGTATACATTACCTTAACCTTGCCATCCTTCCGAGGCGCTGACAAGCCAGCAGAGCACATTATTACAATTACGCTAACACATGCCACCACCCACATTATTAAAATTCTTTGGCGGTGCGTCATTAAAACTGTTAGTTGTCCGTAGGGCGGTGTGCCAAGCAATTGCCACCGGTTGTCCTGTTTTCATGATTTTCACCCCGATCGGGGGGATGCATATCCTTATCTACAATCATTTTGAGAGAATATAATTCAACCTCCCAGATTGCATCAGTGGGTCGAGCATCGATAGCTCTATCATTGTTCTTGCAGCCCCAGTTTGCAAGGAAATCTGCAGCAGCATTTCCTTTCCTCCTGATATGCGTTGGCACCATGTAATGAATCCTCTTCAGCAAGTGGCTTATTTCTTGAATGAGGCCCGCTGTCCTCCAGCTTTGGGCTATTTTCTCCCACGGTGTTCCTTGTTGCAATTTCCTGAGAATATTTGTTACCAAGGCAGAGTCCCCTTCAATAATAAGTTTATGATAATTCTCTCGGATTGCAATGCTAATACCTTGTTGAACTGCAGTTAATTCCGCTTCGTTGTTCGTTGCATGTCCCAAGTCTAATGCATAGAAGCGGCATACATTCCCCTGCGAATTACGAAAGATTCCCCCTGCTCCTGCCTGGAATAAAACTTGGTTTTTTTGAGTGGAGAAAGGCCCACATATTTATAGATTTCAGTTGATGTTTCAAAACCACTTGTGGGGTCTATCTTTGAGATGTCAGAAAAGGTGAAAAGCAGATATAAAAATAAATAGTGATTACAGAGGATGAGCTGCAACAATCAAGAACCATAAATGGTCGATCAAATTTAGGTTGACAATTAAGATTTTTTATTTTAGCATATCATCGTGTGTTACCACTATTTACTTTCATACATGCTCTTTAAAATGTTTCAAATGAACATAATAATTTAAAATAACAAGTTTATAAATGTGGTATATATTTATAAAGAAATTTTTCTTGAGTTTTATTATAATTATTAATTTAAAATAACAAGTTTATAATGTGGTATATATTTATGAAGAAATTTTCCTTGAGTTTTATTATAATTATTATTTTTAATCAATATATAAAAGTGAATTAATAAAATTATAGGTTAAAAATAAAAGTATATTTGAATTTGAAATAATTTTAATAAAAATTTAATTAATATTATAAAAAATATATATAATTATAATTATAATTATTATTATATTATATAAATAAAATTTATAATATATGATATATAATATATCCTTAAAAAAACCATTATAAATATAATAAAAAGCAATAATACGATAATAATAATAATTCATAAATTACACTCAAACTACGGCTATAGTTGTGCGGTTGTGATAATGTTATGCATCACTAGTTAAATTTCCCCACAAGAATGATTTTCTTATGTGAATAACGTAAGAACCACACCATCACTTGTATAATGTTGATGTTGGAAGAGTGATGAGTGAAAATGGGTGCCACGTCTATAATGTTAATTCAACGAGTGAAAGTAGGGTTTAATTTGGAATCATTAAGAAGCCAATTCAAATCAAAAGGCATAAGAAATTAGTATTCTTTGTAGTATCAATTGTGGAAATTATGAAACTGTATTCTAATTATGAAGTGAGGTCTTCAACCTAAAGGGAGTGGACATCACCAAAGGATACTCAAAACGCATTTGTCCACATGATACCATTCATAACCAATTAAAATTTGAGATCTTTTTTATCTATCTTATTAAAATGATATATTTATCTTTAATACTTTTTTCCTAGTATTAATTTAGTTGTATTTAGACTATTAAATAACGTTTTAGTTAATTTCTTTATAGGCCATTTTTCTATTTTATTATAATAATATATTTTATTTCATATTATTATTTTTATTTTCTTTTCTTTTTTAAATTCAAAATTTATTTTATATTAATATTTCTTTCTTCTCTTAAATTTATGTATTAAAAAATTGTTTTACAATATTAAGCTTTTTATCAAAAGTAATTTTGTAAAATGAATTATGTTATTAATATTACATAAAAGCATGGTCTAAAAACCTACAAATTAGCTCTGAAAATAATGGAATTTCCAGTAAGATTATGACAAAATTCAACAGAAATTTTTGAAAATAGGTTACAAGTCAAACTTCAGGATTTTGGGTGCCTCAAGAGTTCTTGATGGTCAAAATTCAACAGAAATTTTTGAAAATAGGTTACAAGTCAAACTTCAGGATTTTGGGTGCCCCAAGAGTTCTTGATGGTGCTAAATCAATTTCCACCATAAAAAAAATGATTCAAATACTCAACATTCTGATTTTTTCAAAAAAAAAGTTACAAGATTCCAGCCAGAAAATTGTCGTCCGGGAAAATTTGTGGCGTCAATAGACAATGCCTTACATAAACAAAATGTTGTAGAGAAATTCACTCTAGATGTGTCGCTAGGGTATATTTTCTTCATTTTCATTGGTTTTGCAATTACCTCCAGAAGATTATGCATGAAAAAAAAAATTTATCCACAAGTAAAAGCTTTCCAGTTAGCTTCTTAAAGCTAAGCAATGAGAAATATTTTTTGTCTAGGATATTTGTAAAATGAATGGAAGTTTTCCTTAAGTTGGAACCTCTATCTTTGGAACTAGGAAGAAAAACCCTTTTTGTGTTTGAGTGTGCTCTAATTGGTAAGTTGATGAGTCTTTGGTCTATCCCAAGAGCTATGGAATCATAGGTATTAGAGCATTGGCCACCCCAAATTCATGGTTCAATATTTTAGTTTACTTTTTAGCAAGGTTTCTTTGTGTTTTTCTTTCTTAATAACGAGGAGTAGTATTAATATTTTGTTCAATATCATATTCTATGGGATCAAAGGGAATGCATTTATCTCCTTATACTCTTCAATCCAAAATAGGAGATTTCCTTATCTCAAGTGTGGATTATTCTACCTCATATTCTTTTGATATTTTGGGATGAAATCTCTCTTAGAGATATCAAGAACAAGTTGGGTAGATTTGTAAATATAGAATAGGAAAAACGAAATCTGTAATATTGCATATGTACATGTGTGGAGGTGGACCTAGAGAAAGGACTCATAGAGACTTTATCAATAAATATAGATTGGTGGAGCCATTAGTGATCCTTAAATTATGATCATTTTCCATTTAAATGCAATTCCTATCTTTCTTATCAACATTTTTGCTAAAAAATGTGCAAATATTCAAGTGTTCCAACCCCCTTAAAAGAAACCATAAAATAAATATCATAGGTTCAAGTTGAATCCTAGTTAGCATAGATATCCTCAATTTAATTGGAATCAAGAATAAAAATTATCCCAAGAAGGACCTCCCAAATAAAACAATAATGGATTCTAATGTCCTTGAAAACTTAGAAAAAATGGAAAATGAAACTATAAGGGGAAATGAATTTCTATAAGATCCCACCTCTAGCATAGATCATCCTAAAGGAAACGTAGGTCCATCTAATCCTAAGAGGATTAAGAAAGAAATGTTCTAATGGGGAGATAAAATCAGAAAGTAGGGTATAGAGAGGAGAAAGAAAATTAATCAAAGGAGGAAGTAATATATCAGTGGGGAGAGAAGAGAAGAAAGTAGAGGATGGAGAGGATGAAAGGTGGAATAAAAAGAATCAAATTAGGAAGTAAGAGAAGAAGAGGTAGAGGAGGTAGAAAAGGAGGAATAAGAAGTGGAGAAAGAACAAGGATAGGGCATAGATACTCTTTCACTTCCAATGGTACATACTCGTATGTAATTGTAGAATCTCCATATTTTCCCAAAGTCTTGAATAAAATGCTCCTTCCCTCCACTCCTCTCACAAGGGGAAGGAAATTAAGCTAGAAATTGTGAGAAGAGGGGAGGGAAGGAGCAATTAACTTTGGTTTCTCCCTTATTGAGGTTTAGTGGAGGGGGAGGGGTGGGGGTGGGGGTTATCCACAATTGATAATTATGTACTATTTTTGCATCCTTTTATGTAGGAAATTTGTAAGAATATGTTATTGAGATCAAACATCAAAAAGGAAAAAATTATATCTAGGAATTTGTTTTTTTTTACTCTTTTCTTCATGAGCGCTTCATTGCAAGGATAAAAGAATTACAAGTTGTGCTATATCCTCCTTAAGTTTTGCATTGAAAAATTATTTAGTGTGTTTGCATCCTTTTCTTAATACAAACTATAATTATATCAATTAAACACACACACATGCCAATTGGATGCTCGAGTGGTTGAGAGAAATGTTGTTATCCTCCCCACCAGAATTCAATTCCTTCATGTGACATTTTGAGCTCATAATGAGTATTTCTTGTAATGACTTTGAGCCTTGTTGTTTGAGAAGTCCCTTCATAAATAACACATATATTTCTAATATGAAATATGTGTTGTTGTTGTTGTTGTTGTTGTTGTTGTGTGTGTGTGTGTGTGTGAGAGAGAGAGAGAGAGAGATTTTCAATAGAAGAGGAGGAAAGAGAGATTTGAGAAGAGAGGAGAGAGGATTATTGATGTAGAACAATTCCAACATAAATGAGAGAAAAAGAGGAGAAAATAATTGAGATAAATATTGAAGAGGAGAAAAGAGAGGAGTATTAAGGTTGAATAAAATGTGAACACAGAGATGTCATTGTACTAATATAACAAAATGTTTAATATTTTAGCTTAGATAATTTTAATATTAAAAGAGGCCAACACTTGCAGTACATATAAAAAGACTCATAATTAATACAAAATTTAATTTTCAGATGTCTCTTCCCTCTTTTTATTTTAACATAAATGATATCTTTGTATTACAAGAATGATGCAACCAAACAATTTAGTAGGATACTTTATATAGCAGGACTCTGAATGAACACTTCCAAAGTAATTCAATACTCAATAAAATTATTCTCTATTAACACTATCCTTAGAGTTTTGGGACCACTACTAACTATTTGACATGTATATAGCAACACAAATTTCCCTACCCAAAATACAACTTTACCAAATATTAAAGGGGATCATATTCACTAGGGGCTTCCAACTTGCTACCACCTTAGATAAAAAGATGTTAGAAGACTACAACTTTTCTTGAGAAGGATCTTATTCAACAATAGCTTCCTTCGTTTATGAGAAATGATCCTCTCTAAAAATCCCACGGAAAGTATTGGAGAAATTGCAGACCTTATAACCTCAATCATTGGCCTTTTCTCCATCCATTTCCAACTTATATTTGATGGAGCATCCACATTTTATCCTCCTTTTCCTCAAGTTTCTAATTATTATTTTCCATTTGAATTTCCAATTACATTTCCTTGTAAATTTGAATTAATTATCTATATTTGCAGTGTATGTGCCTCTAGGGAGATTCTTCTTTCCTAGTGTTTTTTCCATCCTTCCCATTTTTTCTCGTATAAGGAGAGGCATTCTTGAGCCTCACTAATATGGATCTTGTTAGCCCCCTATAAATTTTTGACAGACAAAGCAAGGGGCTAAATTATTTTTAAGCCTTCAAGGAATGCATCTCCCCCGAAGACACATCATCTTTGAAGTCTCCTGTGCCTTTGCCTTTGATAAAATCCCCTCTGCTGATCCCCATTATAAAGCCTCTCTTATTGTGACAAATTGTGTTTCCAAGGGCCTATATTTATCCCTTGTATCCCTGTAAGATATCCCATTTCACCCTGTTGTCCCTTTTTCTAAGTTTCCTTTCCACCCTCTTTTCCCCCCTTCTAAACTCCCTTCATTAATCCTCTAATCCTCCCAAAACCCTGTTTAAACCCTTCAAATACATATCCTCAAATCCCCTTTAGACCTTCTAAGTCACTTTCTTTCCCCTCTCCAAACCTTTAAAAATCCTTATTGCCTCTACTGTTACCTTTCCCTGGCCTTGGATCTCACTAAAAATGGGCCAAAAAACCATGTTTCCCATGCATACGGGTCCTAGCCCCTTTCGGCCAAGCCCCCTGTATCTTTTCCCTCTACGTGACCCAGCGCCATGACCATGCGCCAGGGCAGGAAGCGCTTATCTCATATGTTCATCGGGCGTGTTTTCAATCGTTGATCTAAACAGAATGGACGGTGATCGCCGCCCTCGCAACAACCATCGTTCAACCCGTTCACCACCTGATCAAAGATCTGCCATCCATTTGAGCGATGATCCGACGGTCCATATTCTCCCGTCCGCCTGTGGTTCCCGCACCCGAGCACTGTTCAAAACCGTCGGTCTCCATCGCACCACGTTTGGAGGTTGGGTGGTTTTTTCATTTTCGGAGCAATTCCATACATCATCCAATGCGTGGCATCGGTACGACTGGAAGACCACCTTCCCATCGCGCATTAAAGTTCGTCCATGGATGCAGAGTGATATCATTGTGCGTCTTCCGATCTGGGGCGGGCAATCCAACGGCGATCGCTCCACGAAACTACACACGCGATAATCCATGGCCACTGTACCCCTGGCCCACCATTCATCGCCCTCCGATGCGTTCCTCAGCTGTCGATCTCCTTCAAAGATCGGACGGTCCAGATTTGATTTCCCCCCACTGTTGACTATCCCGCCATCTCTCGGTCCTGTCATGTCACCACTCCACGTGTCTCCACCGTACATCCGCCTGCCCCCATTATATATGTTCGTTCCAAGGTCAAAGTTCAATGTTTTTACGTTAAAACATCTGCCTCGACGTTTTCTGATCCGGATTTATGCAGGAACGCAACAGAATAAACATATAACCATAAATACAGAGATGCAGTGGAAATAACACTTCATTTCATTAATATCAAAGAACTGAAATTTGCTTACAGAAAGAATGGAAATAAAACTAGCTAGGGCGCTGGTAGCTATCTCTGAGAAGAGATGTGGCGGCTACAGCCTCTGAACTGAGTTACAATGAGGCTCGAGGGCCTATTTATTATTGAGAAACAATGGATAACCCTAAACATCCAAAAACCTAACCCTAGGAGATGAAGCGCCAAAACTATGGGCCCCGTTTGGGTAAATTGGTGTTTCAACTTCCCAGGGACGTAACTTTGGCATACTATCTCTGTTTGACGCACATGATACATCATTAGAAAGCTGTATCCGAGGACTACAACTTTCGTCACGAATATCATTCCAAAATGGAATGATATTCATTGGAGGCGCGATGCCCAAAAACGTCGTTTAGGGCCTCAAAACGGCTCCGGAAGTTTAGGACCCGAAAAACTGCTAAAAATAGTAAGTTATGCCGAAACTGAAGAAGTAGAAAACAGTGGTGGGGACGAGTGGAATAGGTAGGTGGCCACAGTATCCCTGGATCAATTCCTCCCCCTTGGAAGCAATGGTCCCCATTGCGTTAAGTTCCTCCATGAGATGAGGAAATTTGTTGAACTTGGTCCCTGGTGAACCACTTTCCTTGGTGCGAGTTGGCTAGCTTTGTGACCAGATACATTGCGATCTTACGGTGGCGAGTGTTCTTGATTTGCATGTCCATGATACAATCTATGGGTAGCATATTCCATGCGGTCACAGGTTTAAAATCTATTGGTGTGAGTTGTTCTGCAATGTCCGAGGTGTCCAGTAGAGGTGGGAAGTAAGGACGAAGGCGATCCACATTGAAGACTGGGTGCAGACCAAGGAATGGTGGAATACTAAGCTCGGCATTGTTCCCTACAGCCTTGGTGATGGTGTATGGCCCGTATCGGAGCGGGCGAAGCTTGCGGTGGGGTCCAGTGAGGCGCTCCTTCTGCAAATGTAGCCATACTTTGTCACCCACCTGGAAGTTGTGTGGCACCCGGTGTTGATCATGGCGTTGCTTGTACTTCACATTGGCTCTGTCCAATATATCATGAACCTGTTGGCGGATGTGTTGAATGCGCTCGATGAAGCTACTTGCTTTGTCAACTTCAGACTGGACATGAGCTGAATCGGCCTGAGCAGCTGCAAACGGCATGGCTATGTCAATGGGACATAGTGGTTGGAATCCCAAGCCCACATGAAAGGGGCTATGGCCAATTGAACTGTGGAGAGCCCGGTTATAACTGTGTTGTACATAGGGGAGGCTCTCGTCCCATGTGCGTGGATGCTTTGAGTTGTACATGCGCAGAATGTGTACAATCATTCTGTTGACGACCTCTGTCTGGCCATCTGTTTGGGGATAGAAAGTTGTGGACTTGGTGAGCTTTGTGTCCAACATTGACCAGAGGCTGGACCAAAATGTGCTGAGGAACCTGCTATCTCGATCTGATATGATAGACTGTGGGATCCCAAAGTGCACCCACACTCGTTCAAAGAAGAGTTTAGCAGTGGCTTCTGCTGTGATATTCTTCTTACAGGCCGCCATGATGGCCATCTTCGAGAATATGTCAACGACCACGAAAACATAGTCATTTCCATTCTTAGTAGAAGGCAGGCCTGACATGTAATCCATGGAGATGGATTCCCACGGTCGACTAGGGGTAGGTAGTGGAGTATATAGGCCTTGCTTCTTGATGGTCGGTTTGGCAATGGCACAAGCAGTGCAGGATCTGATGTGCTTCTCGACATCCTTTCGAAGGTTCGGCCAATAGAAATACTTCTGTAGTATTGCTAATGTTTTCTCGACCCCGAAATGCCCAGCGACTCGACTGTAGTGTGCTTCCCATATCATCTTGGCACGCTCGCTTGAAGGAACACAAAGGTGTCCCAAGTGACATAAAAGTGCATCTTGGAGGTGAAAATTTGGAACTTGCGTACCCCCCAAGAGTGCCTTGTAAGTTTGGCCGAATTCTGGGTCACTCTCATAGAGAAGCGGCCAATCAGAAGTCTCGTGCCCACAAGAGTTGAGCACAGTGGTGAGTGCCACGATCGGTGGTCGACTGAGGCAGTCTGCAACATTATTGGTGCTACCCTTCTTGTACTTGATGTTCAAATGAAACTGTTGCAGATATGTGGACCACTTCTGATGGCGATCATTCTGCAACTTCCCTTGTGTCTGTATGAACTGTAGGGGCCGGTGGTCTGTGTGGATGATTGTTTCCTTCCCAAAATGTAATGCTTCCATTGTCGACAGGCTTGCACAATGAAATACATTTCTTTGTCATAGGTGGGATGCTTGCGAACTGTCTCAGACAATGTCTCTTTTTGATATCCTTTGGATGTCCACTGTTGAGTAAGAACTTCCCAAATAACCTTAGTCGAGAGACATCGTCTTGATCTCAAATGGATGTTGCGAGTTGTGCGTGTGTGAGCCTTTAGGAAATTTGAGTGAAACAGTGCAATTCTATGAGCATGTGGCCAGGTTGGGCCAAAGAATTTGCTCTAGCTCCTCCTTGGTGAAAGCCGACTCAGAGAATAGAGTGATCTCGAGAGAATCTGACACAGATCTACGGTGAGAAATTAGCAAGACCCAAAAAGCTGCGAAGCTCTATTATAGTGGTTGGGGCTGGCCAATCACGAATGACTTGGATCTTGGCTGGATCCACATGCACCCCCCTTTCATCAATAATGTATCCCAGATATTGAACCTGGGTCATGCCAAATGTGCACTTCTCCAAATTGGCACACAACTTGTGTTGCCGCGGTGTTTGGAGGACTTGTCGGATGTGGTGAAGGTGCTCTTCCCAAGTCTGGCTGAAGATCAGAATATCATCCAAGTACACCACTACAAATGAGTTGGTGAATGGCCGCAAGATGTCATCCATCATCCTCATGAAGGTGGCGGGAGCATTCGTCAACCCGAAAGGCATGACCAGCCATTCGAAAAGGCCTTCTTTGGCTTTGAAGGCAGTCTTCCACACATCGGAGGGTTCAATTGGTACCTGGTGATACCTAGACTTCAGGTCGATCTTGCTGAAATATTTTGCACCTTTGAGTTGGTCCAGAAGGTCATCAATCCGTGGGATTGGGCACTATTCGTCCAATCTTGTTTAGCCTTAGATAGTCGATAAAAAGTCTCCACGTCCCATCCTTCTTAAACACCAGCACGATCGGGCTCCACAGGGGCAATGAACTTGGTATAATGGACCTTTACGCATAACTCTGAATACACCTCTTGATTTCATCTCATTCTCCATAACGGAGCGCCGATAGATCGGTCATTTGGGTAACGGTGCACCTAGGTTCGAGATCAATCGGGTGCTTGACCTGACAGTGCAGAGGAACCCCTGTGGGTGAGGTGAATATGTCCCCGTACTCCTCCAAAACCTTATCCATTTGTTGTTTTTGTGCAGAGGAGCCCTGTTTGGAGGTCGTGGCCATAGTCTTCTTCTTGCCATGGGGGCAGATCATCAGGAAAATGAATTTCCTGGTTTGGGAAATGAGCTTACTGCATTGTTTTGCAGTAACCAAAGAGATAGCGGTAGGAGGTGGTACCTCTGGTATCCTGTACAACTTATTTCCCAAAGTAAAAATAATACAGGGGTGAGACTCATCTGCAAGCCATGACACTTCACAATGTGGTTGTCTATCAATATCGAAACATCAATAGGAAAACATCACATATCCTCATCGTGAAGACTTGATCATAGGAAGGCGGCACCTACATTTGTGTGAGAGATCTAAATCCTTGGTGGAGCCACGGAAATGGTGTATGGTGTGTATGGATGTGGGTGAGCTGTGGTCGGAAAGCCCAACCGCTTCACGGCATCTGCTGAAATGAGGTTCTTTTGGCTCCCATTGTCGACAATGAACTGTACCGGGGAGCCCTTTACACACATCTGGGAGTGGAAGAGACGTTCCTCCTCCTCTGGATCTTCCGGTTCCTCCTTTTGGATCTTTGCAGTGGCAACAGTGGCGTTGGGCTCCGCATCAATAATCTGTTTCCCTTTTTCATTCGCCTTTTCAGGTTCTGATTTGGAGTCAGAGCATGCATCTGACTTAGAAGCCCTCATCTCGACCACTAGCAACTGCTTGGCCCGACACTCACTTGTGTTGTGAGTGGTGCTCTTATGGAACTCACACCACTTTCCCGTGTCCTTCTTTGGCTTTGCGGTGCTGTTATTTTCTTGTGGCTTCGATGAGTTGTCTTTAGCCGCCATGCCTTGGCTCGGTCCTTTGTTCTACGGTTTGGAAGCACCTTTCCCTTGCTTTTGATTCCGCAGATCCAAAGTCTCTTCAATTAATTCGTGCATACCGTATACTGGCACTGCTGAGGAGATGTCGAGGAACTCCATTTCTCCCAATGTATCCGTGCGTATTGTGCCATGATACTTAGCAATTCAACGTTTCAATATTTGATAATCTAACTATGACAGGGTATGGAATGGATTCATTACCATGCACATCTTGATCCTCTCTATTGACAGCAGTCATATCCATCGTATGTACTTGTCCTCATAGCTCCCATGGATAGTATCGTTCTTTGATTATTGCCTCTGAAAAGAATTTCCAAGTTGGTAATGGCCGGTGAACAAGAGAGGGTTTTGTCTGTCCTCGTTTCACAAAAGAGGTATCCCACCGGCCCTAACATGGGGGTAGCTTCGGTGAGAAAAATAATCTTCTCCCGTCCGAAAGTCATGAATAGAGAAATATCCTTCTAATAGATTCAACCATCTATCTACAAGATTTCCCAGATCTATTTGACCTCAAATAAGGGGAATGTCAAAATTTACTTGTACCTTAAAAGGAGTCGCATTCTCCAGAGGGTTTGGCTGATGTGACAGACAAAATTTCAAGGGGTACTGCTGAAGGATCTCGAGCAAAGTTATCCATCATCGCGTCTTGTTTTCGGGAGGGCCTCTTTGAGAAATATTTTGATAGGATCTCCCGCTTCCTTCATCTTTCTTTCGTCCCCATGGGCGTCCGTCGAGGTTTGTGAGGCCGATCTTGCAAAGGTTCCACTCGCATCAAGCCTCTGGGGCCTCATACCCGACCTCATTGGGGACATGCAAAGAAGGATCTAGAAAAAGCAAGACGTTCGATACCACCGATCCGCATTTATTCCAAGAACGCAATCGTAATAAACATATAACCATAAACAATAAAGAGATGCAAATGTGAATAACACTTCATTTCGTTAATATCAAAGAATTGAATTTAAGGCTGCATACGTAATGGAAATAAAACTACTAGGTATGGGCCAGAAGCATCTCTCGAGAAGAGATGTATGGATAATGTACTTCTTAACTGAAGTTACAATGAGGCTCGAGGGCCTATTTATTGAGAAACAATGAGAACCCTAAGCATCCAAAAACCTAACCCTAGGAGATGAAGCGCCAAAACTATGGGCCCCGTTTGGGTAAATTGGTGTTTCAACTTCCCAGGGACGTAACTTTGGCATACTATCTCCGTTTGAAGCACATGATACATCATTAGAAATCTCTATCCGAGGAATACAACTGTCACCACAAATATCTAGAACAAAATGATATTCACTAGAGGCGCGATGCCCAAAAAACGTTGTTTAGGGCCTCAAAACGGCTCCGGAAGTTCAAGACCCAAAACCCATAAAATAGTAAGCTGGTGCCAAAAACTCGAAAACCGAAAGAGACAATGGTGGGGTCCCTGGGGTGAATATATGTGTGGCCAAATTAACATCCACCTAGATCATTTTCCCATGCATTTTCGTTGTGCCATGTTTTCCACGCACTCGCAAGCCATCATCCTCGTCCAAGGCGACGCTACCACCGTCACATCTATCACTACCACCCTCCCCATAAACATTTTTCGTAACTATTGTTTCAAGGTGTTTATCGTGTGATAAACCCCGCCATGGTCCATACACACTATTATTATATAATCAATGCAGAAAGGTCAGGAGCGTAGGCCGAAATTATGAAAAGCCCGGGAAGGAGCTACGACGGATGTGCATTCAAAGAACGTAAGTTAAAAACTCTTTCAAACCTTCCAGAACTATTTAAAGCACATATTTCATTACCAAAGGAAATTGTAGCTTACGAAGAGTATCGTTGGAAAAACAAGGTGTTTAAGGCCCGCTATTGCAATTTATGAACTTAATCCAATTATTCAAAGGCAGTGGTACCGTAATTAAAGACTCGTGGATCGCTCGTGGCTAGTCCAATGCACAAGGAAAACAATACCATCGTGGTTTCCATATTAGCAGAACGTTCTTCCATAAAAGGACAAGGTACCCATACATTTCTCATCCTATGCCATGTTCTAGAGAGATTTTCCAGCCCCGACAATGTACCCCATCGCCGCTGCCAGATTAGTTATACAAGATGTATGACTCCTAGCATCACTATTCGCCCGTTTGTGCAAGTCACCGTAATCGTTGCCAGGTACATTATAGACATACCAGCAACAAACCCGACAAAGACCACTCCATCATCCAAAGAGTACCAGAGATAAATGCCCAGAATTTAAAAGGATATGGAACCTCAGCCCTCCTGTCGCTTCATAGTTTAATACTACATTTAAGTTTACATCTACCACTGTCATTCTTTTCTCCTATAAGAATCCTGAAGAACATATTGTAAAGTTGGTTTTTGTTCGGTTGCTTCCATTGTAGTTAGAGGGATTCAACTTTAACTGTAGAATAGCTTGGGAGAAGTAGAAAAGTAGTTGTATGTAGTAGGCTGGGAGGAGAAGTTTGGATTGTAATGTCGATTGAAAATGCTAGTATGTGGACTGTTTTGCATCAATTAATCAAAGCACATTTCACAAGATCCTGTCTATTACTATTGGTGACGTTTTCTATGACTCTATTCGTTACATTTCCATGTTGTTCATTGTTATTCTATTGCATCGTAAATATGGCATAGGATTTACCTCGATAGATACCCTATGTCTCTGCTTCCTTGCCTTAAATTTTTTCTACTAAATGTGCGTTATCTAAGGGTCAGATTAAATAATTTAACTGTGGTGGATGTCATTTCATAATAATGCGAAGGAATTAAATGAATCTCCTCACTAGATGTTCTTTGTTGGGTTTAAGCTAGAAGATTTAGGAACACGTTAGGATTAGAGTTCAAATTTCCGTCCATACTAGGATCCTCAGGCACTGGGGCCTTTTAAGATCTCTATTAAATTTATCTCTTTTTTTCCTTGGAGTACAAGAAAGTGTAAAGCCAACCCTGAGTTAAATTACCTGTCCGATCTGAGAAAGCTGCCCCTTTGTCCCTCCGAGAGTTGTCTATGATTATGTCCATGTGTCCGGGTTAAATGACCTTCCACCCGATCTTATAGACAAAAATTAGGTTGTTTTCACTTTCAATCCTGATGACTTGTCTCTCTAAAAGCATTGATAGTTGTTGCAAGTAATTCCCTTTCATGACTCCATAGCCCAATGAGCGATGCTTTCCCTGACCTATCCTCTTTGTCAGCTATCCCATGCTCTGCCTTTTCATTGCTGGCCCATGATCTCATGGACCTAACCCAAGAATCCGGCCTAACCAAATCATTTAAACCCTTATGCTTCATACATAGCCTAACATCTCATTTTGAGCTTCAAAGATATATCATTTTTTTCATTAGAGAGATCCCTCTCCGGGACCCGTGGAGGGCTAGATCCCGAGGTCTCAAAGTGGTTCTAATGTCATCTCATCTTTTGGTCTTGCCAATCCGGCCAAAAACATGGGAACCCCAACATAATGGCGACCAACTTCGGGGAATTGAGTGCATTTATCTTACATACCCCAGCACTCAAAAAACCCAAGATATCCGGTTATATTGGCATTCAATTGCTGATGGTGGACAACATCCGTCTCAAACATCTATACATCCACCAAGGACGACACTCCAGCAATCCTCAAAGACCTAATCGAGTGAAGAACGAAATATGGCCGATTCCTCATAGAAGGATAGAATACATGGGTTGGATTTGGTTTAAAGAATTAACTGCTTTTGTCTACCACTATGTTTTGTCCTACTCTGCCTAATAAAGTGTACAAAGATGAGACCCACAATGAGTATGGGAGAGATCCGCTCCCGGTGACTACGCGACTCAGACTCCCGGAAGAACCCGTGGAACAAGAAGCTCATGCTGTATCTCCCACCTAAAGAAGCTTCAAGTACCATGAGAACATCATATAATCTCACCTACACCTACAAAGGTCATAGAAAGATATAAGCCTCTCCTCTGCTTACCTCTTATCTTCCAACCCTCCTTTCCCGAACTTATAAAACCAACCTCTCATTTGATGGAGGCAAATAAAGTTAGCCACTCGCCGAAGAACATGTTCAAAAACCTGAGCATTTACTTGAATTGTATGAAATAGAAGAAGATGATATGTATCAATGTTTGTCTGTCATTACAAGGAAATGTTAAGAGTTGGTTCTGTAAGAAATCAGCTGTGAGGCAAGATTATAGCCTTCATCAAATTTCAAGTTTTCCTTGATAAGTGGGCAGCCTCTAAAGAGTGCTCTCCTTGTCCTAAAAGAGTATCAAAATTTGAAAAGGCAAATTAAAGGAGATGCAAGATAAGATTTTTCTGCAGCTGTGTGTCTAAATAAGGTATATCATGCAATACCTTCGACATAAACCACCTCTAGGATTGGCCCTAGTGGACATCCGAGTTCTTTTACCCCGAGGTGGAATTTTACATATGGAAAGAGAGCCTTCGAGTATGGAAGAAATGCGGTGAATATAGTACTACTGTCATTGAATACAACATAAAGTGTGGAGGAAAAGGCTAAAAGCAAGAAAGAAAGACCGAGCAAGAGCAAATAAGGCAAGATTCCTTTAGAAACAAGCTAGGAAAGATTGACAGAGATCATTATCAATCCCCCGTCGAACACAAGAGGAAGGATATGAGGTCGAACCGAAACGATGATTGGGAAAGACATGCTCCTTGTCCTCAAGAAAGACAACCGGGACACCGCAAGACGTAAGCGCCATGCCAAGCATGCAAGATGAAACAAGAGTTTGAATCAGAAATGAACTTGCAAAAAACTTGTCAGAGAGTCCCGAAGACCCCGATGAGTGACAATGCTTATAATTATGATTTCGATGATGATTTGTTCGATGTTGATTTCCTCCTATGTGGGAAACTAAGCTTTCGTAAAAGCCATCGCTGATTCATGGAAGACCACGACCATCAACTTCAAGAAAATAATGAACCAATGCGTGCCATCTATGATACCGATGAAGAAAGTGTCGAGAGCATGATAGTAGATGAAGATTCATTGAATTTTCCTCTCGCTTTTGCATCCAAACATCGCTTATACTTGCCAAGAGGATGCTTCACAAATTTTCCAAATGCTAGGACAAGGAGGAAAGAGATGAAGAAAGTCTAGAGCGGAATGAATATCCAGAGTCTCTCCCAAAGAGATTGAGGTAATCAAAGAAATCCCCGCTCAAGAATATGTTAATTCTTTCACAGAGTCTTACCCGTTTTAGCAAAAACCGCCCGCGTTACTAGAGGGGATAGCACTCATCAATATAATGAGCCCCTCTTAGCTCAAAGGCCAAGAAGTGAAGATGAGCGAGATCTTTCTTCCTGCCGCATTATTTTGTCCTTATCCAAGGTAGGAAGAAGAGGTATTCCCTGTTGACGCTCATCCGCAAAATATTCCAAACCAGAAGAGGAGAAGTGTGATTACAGTTACTAATAAAGGCAGATGCAATGATCGAACCGCTCAGATGCGGCTAACCTACCAAATATGGGAGGTTTTGAAGAAAATGTTTACATCATGTTTTCATTGATCCTATGGCGTATCACATGAGGCCCCGATTGGCTCAGCCCTCAAGCATTAATCTGCAAGAGCCGATACATCATAATTGGTCACCGCCGCCGGTGGCCTCGGCTTTTGAAGATCCACATGCAGCATCCTACCTGTCTCTCGATGAGAAGTCACTTTTCTCCCTTTCTCGCTATTGCTTGACTGGTTGCATTGGCATTATCAGACACCTAGAACATCATAGATTTCCAAGTAGAGTAGGGTAGGTAGGAAAGCTCAATAGTTTGGCCTCAGGAGCATGTAGTTAGTTGTTTTAATTTCGCAAAGTCCAAGAATGCATGCTCTTAATCAGTTTGATCAAGCCAATTTTTGTCTTAGAATGTAGAGAAGAAGTCCTATGACAGCTTTAATCCTAGCAGATATTAGTTTGTTTAGGTAGAGGAAACTAAGAGACCAACAGCTTAATCGTCTCATGGAGTAATAAGGGTAGATTTAGAATAGGTTTTTTTTTGGTTATAAAATAAATGATGTAAAGGGTCTCATAGTCCAAATGCACCTTAGAAGAACAAATGCTAGGATTGTAGGACGGGGTAGTAGATCAGTTTGAAAATTTTTCTGTCAACATTTGATGTCTTCCACAAGCTTGTGTAGCTAATCCCAAGAGAAGAAAAGTATGAGTCAAGTACTGTGCATCTCGTCTACAATCAAAGATTTATTTACCTCACTCAAGAAGAAGCCATCCCCATGGGAGCTACCGTGCCCCTTATAAATTTTTGACAGAGCTGTGGGGCTAAATTGTTTTGTTTCAAAAATGCATCTCCCCCAAAGACACATCTTCGTCTCCGTGTCTTTGCCTTCGATAAAATCCCCTCCGCCGACCCCCCCATTATAAAGCCTCTGATTGTGACAAATTGTGTTTCCCAAGGGCCTATATTTATCCCTCAGATCCCCGCAAGATATCCCATTTCACCCCGTTGTCCCTTTTTCTAAGTTTCCTTTCCACCTTCCTTTTCCCCCCTTCTAAACTCCCTTCTTACATTAATCCTCTAATCCTCCCAAAACCCTCGTTTAAAACCTAAATACATATCCCCAAATCCCCCTTAGACTCCTAAGTCACTCTCTCTTTCCCCTCTCCAAACCTTTAAAAATCCTTATCAAGCTTCTGCACACCGTTACCTTTCCTTGGCCTTGGATCTCACTAAAAATGGGCCAAAACCATGTTTCCCCTATGCATACCGGTCCTAGTCTCCCCTTTCAGCCAAGCCCCCTGAGTCTTTCCCTCTACGTGACCCATGACTGTGCACCAGGCAGAAGCGCTTATCTCATATGTCTATCATGGTTTTCAATCGTTGATCTAAATAGAATGGAAGGTGATCGCCGTCCTCGAGAACAACCATTGTTCAACCCGGTTTCACCGCCCGATCAAATATCCGCCGTCCATTCGAGCGATGATCCGAATGGTCCATATTCTCTCGTCTCGCTGTCTCGCGCCGAGCACCGTTCAAAACCGCCGGCCCCCCCCCCACGCACCGCTTGGAGGTCGGTGGTTTTTCATTTCTGAGCGATTCCATACATCATCCGACGCGTGGCATCTGTGAGGACTGAAGACCTTCACGGGCCGTGCATTAAAGTTCGTCCGTGGACGTGGCACATCGATGTGCGTCATCCGGACTGGGCGGGTAATCCAACGACAATCGCTCCACGAAACCGCACGCGATAATCCATGGCCGGCACTCGGCCCACCGCTTCATCGCCTCCGATGCGCTCAACCGCCGATCTCTCCAAAGATCGACGGTCCAGATTCTGGCTTCCGCGTTGACCGTCCCGCCATCTCCCGGGTCCCGCCACGTCACCACTCCACGGTTTCCACCGTACATTTGCCGCTCCCCCGTTATATATGTCTGCTCTGGGGTCGTTCACTGTTTTTACGTTAAAATGTCTGGGCTTCGGGACAAGCCTGCTGCATTTTTCACAGCTATGTTTTCTCCACAAAGAGCTCTCCAGTAGCCATCATCCTCACCACGCTCTACGCCGGCCACCGGCTACATCTATCCATACACCTCCCTATAAATTTTTTCTAGAACCATTTTCGTGTTTTCCGTGCTTCTAATGTGTGATAAAACCCGCCATGGTCCATACGCACTATTATGGCATCAACACAAAGAGTGCTGAGCAGAGGTCAGACTATGAAAAATCTTGGGAAGGAGCCAGCGACGGGATGTGCATTCAAAGAACGAAGCTAAAAATCACAAACCTTCCAGACCATCTAAAGCAATAAATTTCACAATGAGGAAATTGTAGCTTATCAAGAGTATCGTTGAAAAACAAGGTGTTTAAGGCCTATCATTGCAATTTATGAACTTTAATCCAATTATTCAAAGGCAGGGTACTAAAATTAAAGACTTAGGATTTCGTAAGGTCCAATGCATAGAAACTATACCATCAGATTTCCATATCACAGAACGCTCTTCCTATTAAAAGGAAAAGGTACCCATACATTTCTCATCCTATGCCGTGGTTCTAGAGAGATTTTCTAGCCCTGCCAACAAATTTACGCCGCCAAAGGCATTATACAATATGGCAGACCCTAGCATCACTATCTCCTGCCACGCAAAGGGGCCACGTAATCGCGGTAAGTATTATAGACATACCTAGAGCAATGGGAACCCGACGAAGACCACTCCATCATCCAAAGAGTACCGTAGATAAATGCCCTTAATTTAAAAGGATATGGAACCTCGGCCCCGTCGTCTGCAGTTCACTGTGCATTTAAGCTTACCTACCCCTGCCAATACTACTATAAGAATCCTAAGAACATATTGCAAAGGTGGTTGTTGTTTCACGCGCGTTGGTAGCATAGAGGGATTCATCTTCGATCGTAGAACACTTTTGGGAGAGAAGTAGCAGAATATGTATGTAGTAGGTCGGAGGAGAGCAGCAATAAATACTGAGCCGTGTATGTGATCGATTTTGCATCAATTAATCAAAGCACATTTCACAAAAGATCCTGTCTACATTATCAGACATTTTCTCACTCTCTCATGGATATTTCCATATTTATTGTTCTTCAAGTTTGCATCGGGGGCCATGGCATAGGATTTACCTGATAGGTAAATTCTGTCTCCTCTCGCTTTCTCCGCTTAAATTTTTCCACAAATGTGCTATCTAAGGGTTACTCAATTAATTTAACTAATGTGGTGGATGTCATTTCCGCTTAGCCGATGTATGAATTAAATGAATCGTTCTTAGATGTTCTTGTTGGGTTTAAGTCAGAAGATTTGGGAACACTAGGGATTAGGGTTAGCCCCGTCCACTAGGATCCTCAGGCAACTAGGCCGGCCTTTCTAAGATCTCTCCGTTAAACTTATCTCCTCGTTTTCCCTTGGAGACATGCTAAAGCCGAATTCGAAGTAAAATGACCTCCTCGAACCGATCTATAAGTCATTTCCTTTGTCCCTCCTTCGAGAGTTGTCTATGAGAATGTCCAAGCGTGTCCGGAGTTAAATGACCGACCCGATCTATAAACAAAATTAGTTGCTTTCCTTCTTCACTTTCAATCCTTAATGTTCCATCCTACCATCAATCTAAAAAGATCCTTTAGTATTAGATGACTTGCCCTCCAAAGCATTGGCTATTGCTGTAAGTAATTCCCTTTCATGACTCCATGTACCAATGATGGCGCTCTCGACCTATCCTCTTTGGCTCAAGCATCCCACGTTATGTTCCTTTCTCTCTAATAAGTTTCTCGGCCCATGATCTCATGACTCCAACCAACAACCAAATAACCAAATCATTTAAAACTCCCTTTATGCTTCATACCTAGCCTTAACATCTCATTTTGAGCTTCAAAGATATATCATTCTTTTTTTATTAGAGAGATCCCTCTTTTGGACCTGTGAGGGCTAGATCCGAGGTCTCGAAAGTGGTCTCTCATGTTGTCTCATCTTTTGGTCTTGCCAACTGCCAAAACATGGGAACCCCAACAGATCTCACCCTTTGGATTCTTTTGCAGGTTTGACTTTCTCACAAATCGAGACCATTTTCAACTACAAAGGGAGATGTATTACGTTTTCTGTATGCTAAAGACACAAAATTAACCATCTAATTTCTGCACATAAAGATGAGTTCTCCACCTGATTAACATAGATCCACCTGAGCCTTCCTATCCCTCTATAATTAAAAACTAATAAGTCAAATCCTACCATAAAGAAGAAATTGTATATTGTTTTCATCATTATGACACATGTCTCTCACCCATCCCATCCTTGCAAGGACAATAAATGAGGACATTCACTCACATATGATATGGGAGTACATGAAGAGATAGCTCTAAATGTTTGATAAAACATATCCATTCATGCTTTCCAACTATCTTTAGACATATGTTTCACTCTAGATTTGTGTTTACAAATAAATAATGATAAGTGGGTAAATTCCTCCCACTTTTATTTTTCACTAATTTAGTTTAGAGATTCATAATTTATTTATTAAATTTTCTACAATAGAATTATGCAATCTAAAAACATAATAATATTTACAAATTTTAAATATTTTAACAATATTTAAAATTTGATAACTGTCCGGAAGTCTTAGGGCAACAAACCATAAAAAAATATAAATCTCCAATCACTAACATGTGATTATATTTTTATGCTCCTATAATCATCATCATACTCAAAGGATGGAAATATGTTTATTTGATTATTTGTGATTATTTCTAATATATTTTAGATGTAATTATATAATTTATTTAATATTTATATTTTAAATATAAGATTTTTAAAAATCTTATAATAATTCTATCTATGTAAATTGCACTTTATTAAAATCTAGTATTCCGAAGTTAATTTTTGTGGCTAATTGAAATCTCGGTAATATCAATCGATGGTAGACTTAGAAAATGTAGAAAGATTTGAACCAATAATCTTTCAATTACAAATACTCCACCAATAAAAATAACCTTTACGACTATATATTAAACTAATCGTTAAACTATATATATTGATATTATTTTTTTTAAATTTGAATAGACTTAAATGTAATAGTATATATAAGTTAGTGATAAAACATATTATTAAGATATTTTATCTAAACTCTTCATTAAACAAGAAATGTTAATCAAAATTATAATATGTAGATTATGTAATTATTAATTATATATATATATATATATTTAATTAAAAAATTATATATATTCTTATTAATAATAATCAAGAATCAAATTTAGATTTTTTTCTTTTTCTTAAAGTTAAATAAACCACATTGATCTTAAAAAACGATAACCATCATTATTATATATATAATATATTACCATTAAGTAAGATAAACACTACCACCATAGTTCAAATACACTTCATAAGAAAAAAATAAAAATAATATAAAAATCTTGAGATGCACTTCATATGTACTAAACGAAGCGAAATGCCCACCAGTCTGTGATGAGAAATTATGTGTAAACATGAAATCGCTGTAAACATCATGTGCAACAGTCAATCTCTGTGTAACAGTTTTCCAATAAAATTAAAAAACAATCAGAGATGGCAGATATACATGTAAAATTGAACAGAGCTAAAGTTCCTTTCAAACTCCATGAAGCAGACAATTGCTCATGCAATTACATGGTGTGACCCAACAGTCCAATTTTATTTCATTTCAATACATTTATGTCAAGGATAAACTAGCCCCAGGAGCTGCTCCGACAACATAAAGCTGCCCATTTACTTTAGCATATGGTGAGCCGTCTGTGCTTCAGGAATTCGTACACCGTACGTTAAATCACTTCACCATCAAGAACTTGCCATGGCCGCTGTGGAGAATCTAGAGGCCTCAGCGGTTTGGATGATGGAGTTGAAGTACTGTAGAAACCCAAGCCAATCCAATCCAAGCCAGAACCCAGAACCCAAAACTACAGTCATTCAGACTGTATAAAGAGCAATATGCAATATACATTCTGATCTTTGCCACATACTTTTGGAATTTACAGCACCTGAAATTATCATAAACAGAAGTCCAAACTTTTACAGAATAAATAAATAAACATCCAGATCTGATACATATGAAATGCATCAGTTATATTTACACATTTTTTTACAACTTAGTCTGGAAAGATTTGAATCTGAATCTCATTGTTATGTATGATATTTTTTAATCAAAATGAGATTTGAATCTGAATTATTATTATGCATGTTATTTTTATGAAAAATCATCTGCTAAAATTATATAATTAATATATATTATTAATAACCAGACGATCACCCATTGAATACAAATAACAATTCGAGCAGTATTTAATGGCGGACCAGGGTTCAGAAGCTCCAGATCCCAGGACTCCATGAATGCTGGCCGCAATTGGCGTTTGTGCGAACCATGTCCTGCCGCTCTGATCTCTGCAATTGCTTTGGATCGCTGTGAAGAAATTTAGCGCTGTCGGAATTGGCCTCGTAATACAGCTGCCTCATGGCTCCTGTGGCGCCGATGGTCTGAAGCAACAATGGCCAACGCGTTCTGTTTTTTGATTGTCCAGTCGTCGTCGTCGCTGCTCTGCTTGCTCGACTGGCGGTGCGGATGGAATTGCGATTCAGTCGGTGGTGACGGCGCAGGATTTGATGGTACGTGGCGGCGCCATAGCCATATAGCCTTGTTTCCGAGGCCCTGCTCGCCCGTCCTTCGACGATGGCCGCCGTAGCCGCCGCCGCCTGCTGCTGCGCTTTGTGCACTCCACGAGAGCCGAGACGAAGGGATCGACATCAAGCTGGATCTTTCTGGTCCGGCGGTGCTGCCGCCGCTCGAGCTGAAACGCCTGGCAGGCCGGAAAACTCCGCCCGAGGCGGCGGCGGAGGAGCGGTGCGGCGGGCGTTTTGTGGTGCTTGGGTACCGCCGGGTTTGTCCTCCCACGAGAATGGAATGGTGACTCGAGATTTCGTCGCAGGGCTGCGTAGGGAGACCAAGTAGGGGAATTTGACGAAGACGAAGAGGAGCAATAATGGAGTAACTGTGATTCAATATTTCTCCACTAATGACAGAGAACTCAGACTAAACCTCAGCCGGCGGCTATGCTGCTGCCCCCTGAATCCTTCAACAATTCCAAAGCCGGGCCGTTCTTCTCTGTACCTACCATTCTTTTTTCTTTCTGAAAAAGATTTCAAAAGGTTTTTTTGGAAGTACTACTATCAATGTTGAATGGAGGAATGATCTAATGAGAATGGAGAATTTATTCCAATGAAAATGTTGAAGACTGATCTACTCACCAAATCTTTTAGTGATATTGCGCAAATATTATAAATAAAAAACTGATCTACTCATCAAATCTCAAATTCCTTAATCTCTTTAGTGATATTGCTCCAATGTTGAATAGAAGATCTACTCACCAAATCTCTTTGGTGATGTTAATCTGAGGTTATATTCAAAGTACAGAATCAAAATCCTTTGCAGAAACACTCACCGCCATGGAATCCATCCGAAACTGCTGCCATTTTTACTCTGAAACCAGGCGCTCAGTCTGACACTCACGGGAGCTAGGACTAGCAAAAAGTAAACAAGGGCATTTGACTAGATCTGCACCTTTTCGTAGTTGCATTACAACATTCCATGTCTGATCCTTCTCCTCCTAGAAGAAATTTTGAGGAAATGAGTCATAAACGCGTGGTACCACCATCGATTTCAGCCAAGAATTTCGACTAATTATAGCCCTGCCCCTTTTTGATTTTCTTTTTTTCTTTTTGCCTTTTTTCTACTTCGAAAGGCTGAAGTGCCCACCACCAAAATTATAGCTATTTGGCGTGTGTTATACGCTCATTGCACATTATATCGATATGAATATTGTACTTAATTATGTTCACCCAAGATGCCACCGTTGTACACATACACCAAGTAAACTCCACTGCCCGATCTGATCAGATTTCATCTTGGAGTGCTTCTTAGGGTGAGCTTTTTGGTTGGTTCATCCAGATAGTGAGAGCTTGTAATAAATGCGATTTTATCAACATAATAAAAAAGAAAATAATTGTTGTTGGCAGTAAATGTTAGGAATAATGTCATGTAATTTTATTCACCCATTTTGTTATGTGCAGATGACTTTTTTGCATAGTAACATTGAGTGATTTTGGGTTGTTTTGAGTTCGGTGGTTCTTGCAATTAGGTACGGGGATGATATCTTGATTTATTGAATTTATAGAATGTGAATAAAGGGGTGTTTTTCATGTTTTAAATTTTTATATATATTTAAAATACATTACAAATAATAAAAGATAACAATCTCGTGATTACCTAATTCTATTCTAAAAAGACAAAAACATAAGATATAATAAAAGATAACAATCTTGCATTACCTAAATTTATTAAAAAAACAAAACATAAGATATTTGAAAATTTGCTCTTGAATAGTTTAGTTGAAAGAACACCCTATAACACACTATTCAACTTTGAGTGTGTAGCTTATCTACATGAAGGAATCTATCAGGATAGTGAGCAAATTCGGTGATTTTGATGGAAGAGTGTTTGTCAGAGGAAGTTTCTTTTTGATATTTCATTTAGGTAACAAGTAACTTTTCTTGGTTCTCAATTGATTTTAATTGAAGACTATAGAGTGTCCTTGTCATGATAATTAATATTTAGTGATTTTGACAAAATAGTGTACCCTTTGTCATGGCAAGTGATCAAATTTGGAGTGATTTTGATGATAGAGTGTCTTTGCCATGAAACTAATGTTGGTAATTCTAGAGAATAGTATCCATATCATAATAAGGTGATTTTTATGAAAGAGTACTCTAATGGTAGGAGCAAACACTATTTGTTTATTTCTGATGAAAGCAGCACCCATTTTAGCAAGAAATGATATTATGATTGGTATTTTGTAAAAAATATCTAATGTCATGAGTAAGCACTGAGTGATTACTGATGAAATAGTATTTCTCTTGAGACCAAGTTATTAGCAGTAAATTTGACTAGAGAGTAATATCATGTTAGTGGCATTAAGAAGTTTAATGAAAAGATCACTTGCTTTCAAATATTAATATGTCAAACAAAAAAAAAGTTCATATCTCAAAAAGAAAAGTCTTAAGACAAATTTTATTTGAGAAATATTTTTATTATAATAAGTAGTTTTAGAAGTCTCAAGACATTTTTTTCTTTTTTAGAGAAAACTTATTGCCAATAAGTAGTTTTGGTGATTTTGATAGAACAATATATTTGTAATCAAAATAGTTTTAAGTGATTATGACCAACAAATTTTTATATTGCAATAAAAATTGTTCAATAATTTGGATAAAAGAATCTTATATCAAATTATAGTTTAAATATCCGCATTTTTGTTTTTTCCTCAGATTATACTTTTTGTTTTTAAATTTTTTTTCAAAATTTTGTTAGAAATTCAAAAGAATTATTTAAATTATTGATGTCAATTTTGAAATTAAATAATTTAGTATATTAATTTTTTTAGAATGTTAAATCTATTTATGTATTTTTAAAAATATCATTTAAATAATAAAAAATCACATTTTTATTAAAAAATTAAAATACTTATAATAAAAAAAATTAAGATACTAAATTTATTTATGTAATAAAAAAAATTACAATTTAAATATTAAAAAAAAATACAACAATAATGTAGTTAAATTATAATGATAACTATTTTTAAAAAATAATATAATTAAATTTATAAAAAATGAAATTGGGAAAGATCGATTATTCACATGTGATGATTTTGATGTAAAATATTGTATTATGATTATGAATGATTATTGCAATTTGAATAATTTATAAAAAACGCACGAATATTGTAAATAATGTGCAACATTTTTGAAAAAAAGAAGAGTTCCACATAGCTAAACTTCACAAATACTTGTAATGCGAAAGAAAGTTGGCGTGAGAATGAAGAGTGACTATGCTCATGAGTGTGTTTTATTAGGTTTTATTAAAAAATATTTAATTTTTTGGTTTGTCATTATCTTTCACAATATTGCCTACCAGCTATCCGAAGATGTGGTGCCACCTGGTCTTCCATGGAACTGAACATGAGGCGGGAATATTAGGTCCTTATGGATGGTTTTCGAGGTATGGTATGAATGGATGACACTACCCTCTAGTTGACCACTTTATTGTAATGTTCTTGATTTTATTGGGGAAGTAAAACATTTTAAGTCTAGGAAATCAACATATGTCGGGGACACATTGTGTAGTTTGACAAGCCATGGTTATTTTTCGATGCAAGAGGGGCTTCAGTGGATTGAATATTCAATTAGGTTTAGCATCTGAGCAAAATCTAGCCCCATTAAAAATATTTTAGATGTCTGAGCCCTATCAAAAGATTTCAAATGCACCAATATTTTTAATGTTTGTAAGTATGCATTTCAAAAAATTGAAATTTGGGAAATAGTTTTCATTTTGATTTTTGTGTAAGAGCATTAGATTTAAGTAAAAAAGATGAGATATCAATAGATTATTTTTCTTAATCTATTAAGAAAGATGAAAGAAGATATATTACTTTGGATTTATTATTATTAATATTATTTGTGTATAGAAATTTGTAATTGGGTTGGCTTCTAGTATTAGTTTTAAATAAAGTGGTTTAGCTTTAGATAGGATTGATTTCACTAATGTCAAGAATTTGACCATGAAACCATACTTTCTGCATACATACATTGACTCCTTTTCAACACACCCTCTTTTCGACACAGTAAATCAGAAAGATTTGAAGACTTCACCTCCTAACACTAGTACTTCATTTTACCAATTATCCTACCCAAAAACAATTTTGTATGTATATACATAAGTAATAAAAAGGATAAATATCAATTACCTTTAATTGACTTTTATCTATGTACTAAAAAAGGTGATCAATGATAATTTAACCATTCAACTTAAATATGGAGGATAATGAATAAATATAAATAAATCAATAATTTAAATTATAAATAAAACATAATTTTTTGAAATAGGTAATTATTTTATTAAATCAATTAAAAAATTATTATTATTAACTTTATTAATATAATATTTTTCATATAACATGCATATCCATTTAGGTTGCGTCATTTTAATGAAGTTGTGTGAAGTTTAAACTATTTAAATTATTAAATAATTTAATTGCTTTAATAATATAATCTTTTTTTTAAAATAAATAATAATGATGATGATAATGATTAATGTTTATTAAGACTAATGTATTCATCGGCTCCCAAAAAATAAAAAGAACAATCTATGATTTTCTCGTACCTTTGTTTCTATGATAAAAAATATGGAAAAAGAAGCCCAAGATTACTATGATGTTGGTTTAAGTCAAGAAGATTGGAAGCGCTAGAGATGTTAGGGAATTGAGAGTGGATGGGACAAGAGTTGGGGCAGCCTAAAATGAAGTGTTTTTCATCTTCCATCCGCTATTATTTCAAATCTTGCCATTCCATCCTTCCATGAGCCTTGAGAATAAACCACCGCCTCGTCTGCCTCCCAAAGCTCATGAGAGTTAGTTCCTTATCCTAAGAGATGTCTATTTTTTTCTCAGTGTTGGTCAACACAAAAAGATAATTCTCGTTATCAAGGGTGGGGTTTGATCACCTTTATAATATCTTAGCCTTTTACCTCCAACTCCTTATCCTCCCACATCTTATTCTTAACCTAGAGATAATAGTATTTTTTATACTATTATTGTTTCCCATATTGATCTCCTCAATTTCTCAATAATTAAAACCAACTCTACATCTCATTATATAAATAATAAATTTTATATTTATTAAAAATGTACGAGTTAAAACAACCATACATAAATAATAAAAATTTTATGATTAAAAATAAGTATATAATTGTTTGTATGGAAAGTATATATAAATTAATAAATTAAATAGATTTATGAATCTTAATAAGTTTAGGATATATACCAGGTAAGAAGAAAAATAATTGAGTTTTATAATTAAACTTTTAAGAAACTATTTATTTTTATTAATATAAATAATTAAAAATTTTCATTTATAAAATATAAATAACTAAATAAATTTAATTATAGTTTTTTATTAAAAGTTAATGATTTTTTAAACTAAATCTATGGGTTGTAAGAAAAAAAAACTTGATTATACGTACAAACTAAACAAATTAAAAATATACAAAACTAAACTAAAGAATCAAACTGCCCATTATAAAACAAAAAAATCAAAATGTTACGAGGAGACTTTGTTGAGTCAATGTACACATAGAAGTTAGAAAGAATTGCAGGGTAGAGAAAGTCAAATAAATATCTAAGAAGTAAAGAGCAGATTACCTAAATATATGGGTACATATAAATGTGTACCTTCCATTCTACTATGTGGAAACTAGATTTATGAGCAAAGAGAGTTTTGGGTCTCTAGCAAGTGGGTCTCTAACCATGTGAGTGAGGTCACTTCTTCACACAGCCAGTACATTTTGCAAAAACAAGTCAGTAGACTATTGTGGCCAGTGGAATTGACATTAGTGTTGGTGAGAATAATGTAGGAAGACTATTATGACTAGGAAAAGGAACTCACATCATGGGCCCACTAATTAAGGTAAAATGTAATAACACATGGATTTCTTCATTTAAGTGGTCATTGGAATTTTGAACGTGCCAGTAACCATTGAGTAGTACTTTACATTCTCCAAGTCTGTTCTCATACCTGGTTGGAAATGACTGGCTGTTGACAGGTTGACATGACTTTAGCCATACCTTTTATAATAGGTGTAAGTTAATCATTTTTGAAATTCGCTCTCCCTAATATGGAATTATTTTAATATTAATGTTTATTACTATTAAGCTATATCAATAGGAATAGGTTATGTAAAAAGGAAAACCTACCAAAAGATAGGATTTTTTTATTATTATAAAATGTTTATAAAAAAGGTGAAGAATAACTTATATATATTTGAAATTAATGAAATTAAAAAATATAAAATGCTTTTATTAGAGAAAAGCAAGTTTGGAATGCATAAAAGTTTTGATATTGTCATTTTTTTTTCAAATTCAATGATATTCATATGTTTCTTATTTTCTCCCTTTATCTTTAGAGGAAAAAAGACAAAATTTTATACATAGAGTTGGATTTGGCCTTATTTATGTTAGAATATAGAGATGCTTTTTTAGTGTATAAAACATTGTATCCAAAGGTGGAATATGGTTTTATTTATATCATATAAATAATGATTGGAATATTAATAAGTTTTTTTTAATTAATAGAAATCTTTTGTATTTCAAAAAAAATGCTAAGTTAATCTAATCAATAAAATATAAAATTATTTTAACATAGTTAAATTATTTGTTAGAAAATAATTACTATATTTTTTCAAAGGAAAATTCCATAATTTTTATTAATGCTAATAAAAAATTTACATTTTGTAAACCCACGTTGTGTATGCATGATAATACGGATCCACACAAAGAAAAACAACAGACAATATAAGTCCAGGTGGTCATATAACCGTGGATCCTTACTTACAAAAACAAAAACTCAATTTTTCAAGAGTGTGTATGAGGTTCATAAAACAAAAAATATACAAAAAGTAGTCTCCAAATAGTAACTAAATATAACCGTGCAATGTGATCATTAATTACTAAAACAACCGTGGTAGACGCACATCAAAGTGATCGTTCCCTCCCCACAATAGATTAAAATGCTAGAGATTGATCAAAGATGAAGTCAAGAGGTACCTGACTTTCCAAAAATAGAGTCGCTTCAAGACCATATACATATTGGTTCAATGAACTCCTATATATATGTTGACATGTGAATTGTAAGACCATATCCTTTAATCTCATAGTATCAAATAAGTACAGGACTATAAAAAGAAAATTTCTTGCACATTGAGTGTCATTCACCCAATTTATCACAAGTTTGGAATCCTCCGAATAGCTGAATGTGAGTTACACCATTTCAATGGAAAAACCAAGGAGGTCATGACAATCACAGCGTTCAAAAGAGTTATTTTTCCAAATTACTAACCGAGAGAAACATGAAAGTAGATATCAAAGGAAAGGTAAATGATAAATCTACCTTGGTATTCATGTCCAAGTCCTGTCAGGCCCTATCAAAATAAGCACACAATATGGACGGTCGTGATTTTTTCCACTAAATCCTCGAAATTTACGGTGTATCTTTTTCTGCAGGGTAGTGATTGAGAATCACCATTTATTATGCTACAATAATTTTGGAGAAGAAGTGTGATCCTGAAAATAACTCATGGTGAGAAATCCATATACTTCCACAGATGATCAATGGGAGGACCTTGAAAATGCGAAAACAAAGAGAGATAGTGTTTCAAGTAGAATCAATTGAATTTACCCTCCATAGTCCACTTTTAGGGTTAAAAAGATCTTCAATTATCTTAAATACTTTAGCTAAGAGCATTTCATGAAAGGTGTTTGATAGATTTTTTGCCCTCATCTTGGCAAAGGGAACACCATCCAAGGTCGATGCCAATATATTTTTGTAAATACATCCCAAGTAGGTACTCCTATATCATTATACAATCTCATTAGGATTTTATCCTTCGAAGGAGATTTGTATTTCCATACTATTGACCAAATCTGAGAAGCATGGAGGGTAATGCTCTAGTGAAATATAATTATATCCACCTTTGGGGTATAGAAATCACACTTGGCACTAGAGTGTATAAGCCAATCATCCCCATTATCCGATAAAGTAATGTGACCAAGTATGAATATTGATTTAATTGGGTCATGGCCAAATTGTTGTTGGAATGCTTAGGTTTATCGCAGGATTCCACCCTTGATACCATAAAGAAGTATAAACTCGGATCCGAAAATGTGAGCAAGTTTGGATATCTCGTGATCATGAAGGAAATAAAATTAGAGGAGGGGAAAGGAGATGATCATGTTCGAATTCGCCAAGTATCCAAACCTAAGTGAACCTGGAAGACCGAAACCAACTCTACAACAAACCAAGCCAATGTGAAGGTTTCAAAAGTGTTCGAATAACACACCATATGAAAGAGATATTTTGTCGAATTTTATCCATGCAACGAACCCAACCTCCCTCCACCGAGAGTATAGAGGATAAAGCTTTTCAATGACAAGAGAGACTACATGATATGGGTTGTAATAGTCATCTCATCCCCCCATGAACTTCTAGGTTGTAATCTTCCTGCATAACCCATGTGGAGAGTAACAACATACACTTGATCCAAAGCATAAAATTTGAAACAAATCTACCTAATTCGCCAAGAACACCCTTCGGTATCCAGTGCCAAAGAATACCAATAAACAAGAATGGGTCCCTAAGAACATATTTAATAAGGAATAATCGACAACCCTAGAGCCGTCTCTGGCACCAAGTATTGATACATTTTAGACCTTAGAAATCAACCACGTCAAGTCCAACATTCCATATGTGTTTAGTTTATGGGAGAAACTCCAAATATTTTGTGACTTTTTCCAAAAAAGAATGGTCCATTAGAAAGAGGTTTGTAATGTGATGTACACATCCTCTACATATTTGCATTCAGTATGGAGGATTTTTATTATTAATCAATACCTAATGGCTTTCACAAATATCATGAGGATATTTCAATACCGTTATCTCATGAGGATGCCCATTTCATAAAATGAGGATGTCATCAATGAATATTAGGTGAGAGATAGCCATAACATGATTTTCCCAAGCCACCCCGAAAATATATTAATATTCCTTTGGGTCATCCAAGAGTAAACTAAGACCCTCAACAACCGTAATAGAAATAATAATGGTGAGAGAGGGCATACCGATGGAGGCAAGGCCTCCTCTGAGCATGTAGAAAGAAAGGAGATGCAACACTATTGATTAACACAAAAATGAGACCGCTTGAATGTAGCTCATAACCCGTCAAGGCTAAACCAACATGTGTTAATAATCTAGATAGATCCAAACTTTTTACCTAATCATAGGCCTTGTATAATTTGTGTTTTAAAATAATTCCCTTAAGATTCATTTTCTTTCCAAAGATGTAAGCCTTCATAACCTATCCCTATCACTTCATGGACTGTTTCACTTTCAAGAAAAATTTCTTTGGATATGGAGGCCGTGAAGATAGGTTTATGTGACATAGAGAGAAATAACCTTCTGCTAAGCATCTTTGTAGATCGCATTAAATAATGAGATAGGTTTGAAATCATTAAAAGAACAAGGGCCTTTTGGAATCAGAGATGAAGGTAGAGTTTAAACCCATGAACATATAATGATCCTTGTGAGATTATTCAACCATAGGAAGTAAGTCTTCTTCAAAAAAATATCATATAAACCCAAGAAAAATCGATTCCCCCACTTACCGCCTGTGAGACTTTGTCTTTTTAGAAAATTTGAAGGATAGTCTTAAGCCCATCCTCGATCACTTCAAACACATAAGGTTTTTATTTTCATTAGGAATAAATTGAATGATAGGGTCATTCTAATGATTTCAATAATGGTTTCTTCCCGTGCTATGAACAATTTTTCGATGATCGATAATCGTATATCCAAACTCTAGGAAGGAGGAGACATCCTTATGTGTTTATTTTAAAGCATCAAATTGTGTTAACTATATTATGGCCTTTGGTGCATATTTTCTGAAATAATTCGGTATTTTTGTCACCACATTCTAGCCACATTACTCTACTCTTTAAGCACCAATCGGGTATCCCACAATTCCAAAATAGTATTTCTCTCTCTTTCTTTTTCTCCAATTGAAATATAAGACTTCTAGATTCCACATAATCAAATCCCTCACCAGAGGAAAAATACTTAAAATGTTCATTTTAAGTCCCAAAGCTTTGAATTATTTCTTATGACGCCAATTCTTTTTGTTTTTATTTATTTTCTTAAGATTCCCTATAAAATGTTTCGCAATGTAATACCAAAGAGTGAGAGTAAAGATCCCATTGTTCTTTAACCATTTCAATAAAATATTTTGTCCTTTAACCATGAGGATTTCATTTTGAAAGGGCTTTCCAGTTTACAATTAGCACCTTGTAATTCAATAAAATTAGGGATCGGCTAGAGATTCCAGCCTAATTTGTATCACGTTGATGAAATGAAATGGCCATGTTTAAGAACAAGAAAGTGGTCTACTTGGAAATGCGGTCTAGACCCGTTCTTTTATTGCACCAAGTGACCGAAGCTTGAGGTATGCTCAATATTGATTAGGGAATGAGATACCAAACAATATCAGAAAAGAATTATACAAAGGGTCAACATTTTCTTCGTCTCCTCCCAAGACTTAGAAGCCCCCAACGAAACATCGTCTCCCCCAACAATGATATTCGCGTTTAAAAACGATTTACTAAAAAAGATTCCCATGATTTACAATTAAGGGATATCTAAAAACATTGAGTAGGTGAAGGAATAGGACAATTGTTTAGAGACAAGTTAAATTTCGAGCCCCGCTCGACATACTCCATGAGTTGATAAGTTTAAAATAGTGATTGTTCTACTCCCACCACCAACTTCAGACTGCCCATAGCATATGTACACTGAAAATTCCATTCAAAAAGAATATTCCCTATGAATACAATAGTGGAGCCCATACGTGATGGTATTTTGGGTAGGCTCACAAAATCGTGCAATCAAGGAGAAAATATCCATAAAATAAGTATTAGGGGAGAGGCTACAATTTCTCTAAGAACCCCAAAAACATAAGTTTACCTACTAGTCTCCATATCAATCTTGGTACACTTTGCTAAGATAATGTTAGACTTATGGCCCTAGCCCTAGGACTCAGAAAATGGGGCAAATTGTTCAACTCCAAGGTCAAATGGTTTTATGAAAAAACCATTAGAGTGTGGGGGCATAGGTTATAAGAGTGAATATTTATCACTGAGCAAAATGGAAAGAGAGTGTGAAGGTAGGAGGAATGAGATATCACATAGGAATTAACGAAAAGCAGGGTCAGATAGACTGAAGGAAGATAGAGATGAGATGGGGGATAAGGGGGTGAAAAAGATGAGACATCCATTATTATTTTCCCAACGAAAATTGTCATTACATACATGAGAAAAAGTAAAGGGTGGAGAGAAAGAGGTACTTGGATTAGGTTTCAATCATAGGGTCATTGAGACACCATCCATGAGCATGGGATCCATAAAATTGGTCTATGATATATATACAATATCCTTCAAACGCGAAGGGGAGCACTAATTTTCCACTAGATGAGGGAATATCCCTTTGGAGATCGACATCCTCCCATAAAAGATTGTAGTCTTCATCCACTTGAAATGACTATGCCATGGGAATTTTTACAAGATGACCATATCTATGGTACCCATACATAAATGGTATTTTGTTCATAATCCAATCCCTTCGAATATTCTCTTCTCCCTAAGTTCCATCTCCTTAGGAAGACCTTCTTGAGATCCACCAAAACTAGTATTTGAGCCATCGATAGGTATACCATTAGTGAGATAAGAAGATTCATGAGCAATATAACTCAAGAATATAATATCTAAACTTAAAAATCTGCCCAATCTAATAGTCTAAAGGAAGCCTTCTGTAGTCGAACCTAAATAAAGTACCACATATGATCATCTTTCGGGAATTGATTAATGGAAACACAAATTTTAAAGCTATCGAGATTAATCTATGTGCCATACCTTCTCCACAAGATACTAAGCATCACTAATGACAACCAAATTTAGATGTATCCATCCCTTTGTGATTTTTTCCCACCTTGGGAAGTGCTTGAACAAATGAATTTGTTTCAAAACCCATGACCTCAGGTTTGAATAAAAATTACATGCCCTAGAACCTACCCACCAAGAAGGTTTGTGCCAAAGTTCTAGCCTGATCCATATGGACGTCACCACCAAAACATGGTCACATGAGGCCAAATTTTCCTACAAATACAAATACCAAGTGTTCTCAGCTATATTTCGAAAAAATTCCTGAGGTTTTCTCTCGATGAAGACCAAGAGCTGTGACTTCATAGGAAAACTTGAGAGTTTCTGGCTGAACCCTATTAACGTGGGCTTTGGGAGAATGAGGATTTGAAAAGACAACTTGGATGCAAGGGGGATTTGGGACTAAAACAAATGTTTATTTCTAGAACTCAAAATACTTGCATGGCTAGAGAAAATCACCTAAAGCTCCTGAAAACCCCAAATCGAACCCAAAACCCTCCTCAAGCCCGCGAACTAGACAAATAAATAGTTGATTTGTTTCCAGGAAATCTACCATAGAAACTGGCTAAGATGGTCCCTAGATCTACACTATCTCTAACAAACAAAGAATCCAACCCCGATAAAATGCTAGGTGTCCATTCAAGCCAAGATTTTGCATATATGTTGACATTTTGTAGTGCCACAAGAAGCAGGATAATCCGTGAGCCATTATAGGAACTAAGAGCATAGGAGAATGTAGAAGAGAGAGGGGAACAACAAGGTCCTAGTTGGGGTCTGCATAAAGATTATAAGTGTCATTCAGATAAGACACGAAAATCACAAAGAGGCGAGTCTCTCAAGCTCATAATCAACTAACTCCACATTGTTTATGCAAAATAGGTCCTATACAAAAATACATGGTGACTCCCACTAACCCAAGCCTCCTCAACACGGCGAAACCTCATCCACTACATTGTCGCATATGACAAGAAAAATAACTCAAATTAAAACACTCTAGAGAAAAACTATATCATTTAAGTGTGGATACATAACTTGTATGGTTAACCACCAAGAAGCTAGTGGGAAAAGTGTGCCAAGGGATGGAAACTAGCGAGGTCACCATTGTTAGGTTTTTCCAAAATATTACTATATTTAATCGAGTAATAAAATATTTTTTACTAATATTTTATAAAAATCTTTATTTTTAAATTACAAATTTAAAAATTTCAAACCTGCCGAAATATTTAAATAAATAATCATTTCTACCACACACACACACACACACACATATAGGTGCCTAGAGATGGAAACAAGTGAGGTCGCCATTGCTAGGGTTTTCCAAAATATTACTATATTTAATCGAAAGTAATTAAATATTTTTTAATAATATATCCTTAAAAAAAAATATAAAAATATTTATTTTTAATTACAAATTTAGAATTTAAAACATCAAAAATATTTTAAATAAATAATCATTTCTATCACAAATCATATAATATATATAATTATATATAATATAACTTTTATTTTTATTATAAATTTATTTAATTTAACTTGATTTTAAAATAGCCTATGTAAGTATAGAATAGATAGTGATGATGTGTACTATTAAGTCACTCAGTTGATGTGAAAGTCAATGGTTTGAAATTATGTGGGAAAAATACAATCATGTTATGTTGGTGGCCTTCAACCTAGTGTGTGATCCCCATGATTTTGATCTAATTTATATGCCTCCTCGGGTCACGCTTCTCAAAACCAAAAGTTATGTGTAGTCATCTTTGATATATGACAACTCGACAAACAAAAAAACTTGATTTTAAAATATGCGTATAATTAATATTTAATTTTAATATAGTTACAAACTCTAAAATGTATATATATTAAAAAAATAGGACAAAATATTAATAATAAAATTAATTTTAATATTAATATTAGAGTATAATTTAAATTATTTTTGGTTAATTAATAATTTATCTCTTTGAAATATGTTAACCATATAAAAATATAAAATCTAAAATTGAGGTTGAACTGATACATCATTTTGTGCACTTACTAATAGAAAAATTCCTCCAAAGGAAACGCCATATTGGTATGGTACTAAAAGGGATACCCTAAATCATCACCAATGAGCATGATCTCGACTCATGCAACCGATCTCTTTTCTAGAAGTCAAGAAGTTGTTATGGGTTTGTCAAAGAAATGAAGCACCGTGACCGAATGACTTTACTTCTAGTTTTACCAAGCATGTTGGTCGTTCACCTGGGCAGAGATTCAGGGTTGGTGGAGGAATCGGTGACAACCCGCTCATTATGGGAGGTTTATATGACCTTTATCAAGACAAGGGCAAACAAGTCCACTTAGAGGATCCCAATGATTTCACCTATTACATTATGCAATGCTATTTATAAGATAATATCAACAATCATAGTAAAACGTTTGAAGCCTCGCCATTTCCAAATTTTATTTCACTGTAGTAATCAAGCCAGGAAGGCCAAAAATCATGGATGGAATCTTGTTTCAAGAAATTATATACATTTACTCAAAGATAATGCAGTAAAACCTCGATGTGTTAATGTACTATATTTTTATGTGTTGCATGATCGCCTAAATTTGGATTATTTATGCATCTTACATTATACACTTTGGATCTTCTTGACAATGGATATCATGGACTTTCTCATTTATCTCTAGCCTTTCTTTTCCATAATAGTCGATGGTTCCCTCTATTTTACATTTTCCAGTCATCAAGGGATTATGACAAGTGAATAATTTATCTCCATTCCTTTATCCTTGGAATTGAAGGCCTAGGTAGATTATTGAAGAAATCTTGCTCAAGGAATTATCAAAGACTTACTTTGTTTGGCAGATTTACAAGTTACACATCAAAAATTTGTTGATGCTATTTTTTATATGGATTTCAAACATTGTGAAAGGTGATTTTTTTTCAAAATATCTTGTAAATATTTGCTAATGCTTTAGGTACTATGATCAATAGAGAAAATCGATTTATTTTTCAATTGACAAGATTTTGTCGCTAATCATCCTGTGGGTCTGGAATTTAAACAAGGTCTCTTCCTATAAAACACCTAAGAGTATCATTATTCCTATATCATAATGCATAGGTGGTTTGGCGTAGTTGATAGATAAATTGGGGAGAAAATTAAAATTGAACGTTTCAAGCACTTAATTTTGTAGGCAAGTTAGTATTAACTATGGAAGTTTTTTCATTCTATTCAGATCGATGAAAACTATTCCACTTCTCAAAACTATAGGAAAATGTTCAAAAATTAGGGAGAATTTTATGGAAAGGGGGTGGCTAAAGAAAATATGGATGTCTTTAATCGGGGATAAACTTATTCTAGCCGAGTCTTAAGGGGATTAGAGCTATGAGAAAAAAATAGGTGGCAATGGGTCAAAGGAGGAGAACAAATATGGGAAACAAAATATACCCTACTGCCGACACTAAATTAAATATTGCGAATAAATAAGTCTTGGGATGGGTTGCTCAGTGGAACCGAGCTCAAGACAATAGTGAAAGCAGCTAAGAAATATATGTCTTTAAGATGTGAAATCAAAGTAATAATGCTTAATTTGGGACGAGTCTTCGAACAAGATGCCAAGACTCAATGAAAATACTAAAATGATAGAGATTCAAACATATTTGGAAAGCCTAGGTTTGACAAAAGTAAAGGATTATTTGAAGAGATCCAATGACACATCATCAGAGGATATGGAAGAGTAAATAATGATTGGTGTGTAAACTTCCACCCACTCCTATGGGAAAATCTCACTCAAGTGTTATTTCAAAGAGGGATTCATCTCATTTAATGCATAGGGACATATTACATTGGGGGACAAAGAAACATGGTCGTTTTATAGTTAAGGACACGTATCACATTGTAGCAAGACACCAACTAGTTGGGAATCAACAAATATGGACATGGATTTGGTCAAGTTTCTCCGTAGCCCAAAATTTTGAAATTCCTATAGTTAATCGCATGAGGTGACTCTTAACTGGGGACAAGATCATACATAAAGGATTTGAAGGACCCTCTTATTTGTTTCCCTTTGCAGGAAGCATAAGAAAAATCAAACATATTTTTATCTCTTGTACTTTTGCTACTAAGGTTTGGGAACTCATAGTACAATGTTTTGGTTGTCTGATTCTAAATTTTAGGACATGATTTCTATATTTAATCAATGGACTTACTATTCAGCCTAATAACATTATAGTCAAACTTGGGACGTAATCTTCATTTTTATTTTATGGAAATTATGGAAAGAACAAAATAATGGAATTTCTAGATAATAGTAAAAAAAATCACACATACTCAAAACAATTTTGGAAACCTATAGGAAACTATATTATCAATCAACAAGACATTACCAGGGATTATGTATGTAGATTATACGAAAATGGGAATATTAAGAGGGTTGTAATTGGAAAGAAGCATGACTACTTCTAAACTAATGAATCATGTACAATGGGTCGTAACGGTAGCACGATATCGCCTACCTCCAACCAACTTCATCAAGTTAGGTTTTCGATTGAGCATCGAAAGGGGAACTCGTGGCTAAAAGGTTTTAGGGGTATATTATGTGAACATAATCAAAACCCTATAAGAGTATTTACCGTTGATTGTGGTATTGCAATAAATAATCTCTAGGAGTTCCCTATGGACAAGAGAACAACACATTGCAACTCATTTAGGTTTAAGGTGATACAACTACATGGAGATCACTTTGGTGATATAGTGTGCTCATTAACTTGGAAGATGGTAAGAAAATCTACAAACCATTTATAGTTGGAGATTAAAGAGGTCACTAATATCAAGGATGTAAGTCCTGAAGATTTTGACTACGTTCTAGTAGAGAACACGAAACGTAAGGGAAATGGAGGAAAAATAATTCTGGAGAATTGGCTGGTATATGCAAGGTCTCGACATGGACACAACATGGTCAATCGGGGGTTGGGATGTGGAGAATCACACAATCAAGAAATTTCTAGAAAAATAAAAATATAGTGGAGAATCCCCTGATGGGGGTGTTAGCCACCACATCAATGAACATCACATCAAAAGATGATCTGTATAATATGGAAGGTTAATGGCAAGTGTCCCTCCCACGATGTAACATGTACTAAAGCCATGATAATAATGGAGATATTTTGTTTGGTGGCTATCCTCTCCAATTGTGAAGGTGGTGGGAGACGACGAGTATTATTTTTAGTTTTTGTTCTATGCATCAACTGCATATTAGTCCTTAGAAGTTTTTACTTAATTACTCTAACATGATCAACCATGAGAGGAGAGTATAAGAACTTAATAATGGCTCCTTTTAATGCAAATGTATAATTTTTTCTAAGTGGTGTGTCACATTATACAATTTGTCCTACCTCGTCCTTCCCTCGCTAGCATAATAGTCCTTCAATTTCATGTGGTGTCTCCCCTCTTCGTGTGATTATAAAATGTCATAACAATGCAAGGGGCATTGTAACAATGTAGCGAGCTTTGTAACAATGTTTTCTCATGCTTGGCATGACCTACTCCTGAGAGCCGAAAACCATTCTTCCATTTTATGTGGAGGAAGGTCAATAGGATAAGAACTAATCTCCATTTGAAAACTTCTTCGTAGTCACAATTTTGTATCTCATTCTTTGCACACCGCACTCTCGCGGGAAGGTTTTCAAACTGCATAGGTGTTATCCCTATCAACACTTTAGGTATCACTTTGTGCATCTCTTTTAACTATCTAGTGTTGGTGTGTGGGAATCAATTTCGGGGTAATTTTCCATTTGGTTTTAATGGTGTCCCTTTCTTTGGTTCTCTAAAATTACAAAGTAATATCATCGTGTTATGTCGATTTGGGAGTCTTGTATTCTCTTCATGTTTACACAAGATTTTTTGGCTGACATGGTATACCAGCTGCAAAGTAATTTGCATTGTCACAACTATCATTTTTAGTTTACCCCTCCTCACTAACATCGGGTCCCTCACAAGATTGTTTCTTTCTTTCCTTTCCTATTTACTTGCATAATTTGTCAATCTAGAAGTGTCAAGGTAATTCTCGAGGTGTGTTTAGCCCTTCCGGGTTGTGTCGCTTTCATCCCCTTTGAATTAGAAGAATAAAGAGTCTCCTCTAAAGGGTATGGGTTTTCCATCTTGGTCCATTCACTCATTATCGATGATAGTTTCCTGTCAAAATAATTCACATATGCTTTGTCAATTTGGTTTCAAGTATGTTTGAAAGCCCTTGGGAAATATTGAGATAATTTACATTGTCCTTTGGTGCACTTCTCCAATTGACTATGCCACTGATGAGCAATGGAAAGCTATAGGGGAGGTCTAAAGAATAGTGGCCTAGTTCTCATTCTAGGTGTTTGTTTGGGTGGAACTGTGGAAAATTTGTTCTCATTAATGATCCTCCGAAGTCGAAGGAGTTTATAGCTTGAGTCTCTCGAATTTGGAGACAAAGCTATTTTTCATATTTTGAGGTAGGAAATTACAATTCAATTAGATTCCATACTGAAAATTTCGTCGTGAGAAAATTGAATTTCTACATTTTGTTGCTGTGCTACCAACAATTGGATTTCAACTTTTGACACAGATATTTGCAGTCAAGAGGATTTGAAAGGCCTTCTTAGAAGCATTCTAGACGTTTAGATGTATATTCTAATACATCTACAAAAGAAGAAAATTATGTTGTGCCCATTTAGATTCTAATTAAGGGAATCCTCTAACACTCCAATGGTGATCAACGCTCCATAGGACAAAATTGCACATGTTCCATCGGGGTTAACCCGCACCATCTATTTCCATTATTCCCCCAACAAATGGGGCTCCTATATGCCTAACAATTATTTCCAACTAGAGGTATCAACTCTAGTCAGCATTTTGTTGATCTCAAAGTCGTTTTCAGAACTTGGCTCGAGGGCTTACTCACCCTTCATGACAAATGCAAGTCTCTCCACTTTCATGGTTTCTCCTTGGTTATTTTTTTGTTGTTTATGTGGGTTTCAGCTTTGTTACCTTTTGTACTAGGGGTGACTTGCCTCATGGCTTGGCATATTTTCTTGAAGTGTTTCCATAATAACATATATTTTGATGTTGTTGAGGAGAAGAGTAATGTTTCTGAGTAGAAATGCTACTCAAGAAAGTTACAAATGGATCGAGTTAAGGTTGTAAACTTTCAAATGATGCCACTATATCTACATACTTGTCAGAACATCTGATTAATGTAAATATTTTGTGTCGCATTTAGAAAAAAAAAAAATCTATCCAAAATCTAAAAATATATAATTGAAATAGATTTGTCACTGTGTACTCTACAAAACATGATCAAAGTATTTGGGCCAATCATATATTTTTCTTTTTACATATAATAATATAAGTTTGTTCTAATAAAAAGTAATAAATAACCATAAGTATGGTAAATTTTTTATTTTAAAGTAAAGCACTTTTTTTAAAACACAAATTAAAAATAAAATATACTCTATATAATATAAAACATTCAATATTTCTATATATTTATACATACATAAATATTTAAAAAAAATATAATTTTTTATATATAAATTTATATAAATTAATTATAAATCATTAAAACTAAATATAAACCTATGATTAATTAATTAATATAAATAAAAATAATAAATTAGTAAATCTATTCCTATAGCAGCCATTTTGTCAATATTTTGTATCGAAGTAGACTAGTTTTAAGTGATAGCTCAGCAGTGGCTCCCTAAACAAAAGGTCTTAAAATTAATTATACTTAAATAAAGACAAAATTATCTTAACCTAAGGTTGAGAATGAAATACCTCCATATAATGATACAAAATTCCCCTGCATAACGTGAAAAGGTACTAGATAATATTATACTTAAATTTTTATACAGTGACATGTGGTTTAACGGTAAATTTCGCTGGGTGAAACCCAAGAGATAGAGGTTCAAATCTCATTGAGTATATGGCCTGTTGTGTCTTGGCTAGAAGAGTGAAGTACCCCATAGTGCCTTTGGCTCTTGCTGAGGCATAAGCATCACATTGTGTGACTTGCAAGTTGTTGCACCTAGCCTAGGCTTATAGTGGCGCTAGTAAGATTTGATCCTCGGGTCTTCGTTTTCAGATAACTTCACCAAGCATAGATACTCCTGTGATGAAAAAAAAATATTACACTTAAATTTTTCAGTTTAAGAGGAAATAAATTAATTACTATCATATGTAAGTTTCAAAGATAATGTTATATATATATATATATATATATATATATATATATATATATATATATATATATATATATATATATATATATATATATAAAACATTATCCTTGAAACTTTATATATATATATATTATTGTTATGAATTATGTGGATAGTGAGTAGTATGTGTTAGGAATTTAATTTAAAAAATTGTATAGTTTTCGGGGATAAGAAGTATTTTGGATTTTTATTCCTTGATTTTGTTATAAAACTATGTTGTAATTTTAATGGAAAAATGATTTTGAATAGTGGAGTTAAAACAATAAGTACAACCACGTCATAGCAAATAATTTTCAGTGATGTCTATGTTAGAGAAATGGGTAATTTTCTTGGGTTTCAAATGATTTTGACAAAAGGGTATATTTGTCCCAATAAGTCATTTTTGACTTAAATGGTTTTGACAAAAGATTACTTTTATTGTGACAATTAATTTTGAATTTTATATATATATATATATATATATATATACAAAATTTATGTAAAAAAATATACTAGAATAATAAAACCAAATTGAAAAACGTACATATAAAAATTGGTGACAATAAATACAAAGATTATACCAATAAAAGGGAAGTGAAATTTGTTTTAAAAATTAATTATATTGACAAATGAAACTAGATAGTCAACGAAAGCAAATAAAGAGGAAAATAAGGAGAAAGGTGAGGAATCACTCTCAAAGTAGGTATAATGTAGGTAGCATGGGCAAGTCAACTCAGACAAGGGGTTGGCAGAAAAACTGAAGAAAAAAAAACAAATAAATAAAGGGTACTGCGTTCCATTATATATATATTTGTAATATATGTGGAAGTTTTGGGTCTACTACCATGTGACCGGAGGTCCTTTAATGTTGTATCATATTATTTTATATGATAATGAAATATTTTTAACTTTAATTTAATAATCAAAATAATTTTATTATTTTATAATATAAAATATTACATATATTTTTAAAAAATAATTTTAAATAAATATAATAATTTCTATTAAACAATTATTTATCTTCAAGTATATTATTTTTTTTAATAAAAGTTTCAAGTAAAAAATATTTTCTTATAACAAATTTACTATTATAAATAATAAAAATAATTTATATATTTTCAACAATATTTAAATAAATAATAATATTTACTATACATAATAACATAGTTTATATGTTTCTGAAGACTATCATCCTATACAATTTTTGTAATTAATTAATTAATGGAATGATGAGTTGGTAAACTTGTTCCTAAATCAAATTAATTATAAATAAATATATAAAAATTATTTAATTAATTATAAGTAAAATAAATGAAAATAAAAATAATTATAAGTAGAATAAATGAAAATAAAAATAAAAATAAAAATATATGGAGAAAATATCATGAATAACTCAATATTTCAAATATATATTAATTTTGTTTTTTAAAAATATATTTAAAATTTTCTTCTAAGTATTTATTCATTCCTAACTTAAATTTGAAAATTTGTTAGTATTATATATATGTAGGGAAAAAATATTATTAAATTAATTTTTAAATATTAAAAAAATTAATTTTTAATAAATATTTAAATTTTATGGAGAAAATCTCAGTTATAATATTTTATTAAGATTTTATGTGTATTAGGGTGATTATATATATATATATATATATATATATATATATATATATATATATATATATATATATATATATATATATATATATATACTTTCAAGCATAATCATAAATGTTAATGTAAAAATTTATGGGAATTTGAAATTTGGAATTTCACTTCTGAATTTTCAATGCTAATTTCGGAATTTTTTGACTTTCACCATATCGTAGCTTTAAGGATGTTTTGAAATATAATACAAAAACAATTACAATAAATAATCTCAAATTTTTTAGGAAATCTAAGAGGAAAGATATCAGAGAGTTCAAATTACTTTTAGCTCTCTAGGTAATCTTATCATGTATAAACCAAATTGAAAACTTCATTTACAATGAGCAAATACAACAATAAAAAAATCTCGATCTTCTTCACTGATAATATTAAATCACTTAACTCCCCAAACTTCCAAAGGGATCTCATGATTACTATTGTTATTCATCATAGCCGATATTAATGGGAAATTACAAAATATGGAATCATGATTTCCATTAGAACAAAACCTGGCCAGTGTTAGTATTCACTACAATTGCTAGAGTTAGATCGATGAGAGGCGGTTAGCCAATGTGAAACACACAGGAGGTTGAACCTGGGAGCGTTAAACCTAATGTCCAACACCGCCTCCCCCCCCCCCCCGCCCCCCCCACACACACACAAAAGTCAAGGAGTTTCAAACATGATACATAACACTTTGATACAACTTACTGGGATCAACAGGCCTGCACTGGAACACATAAGCATTAGTCTCTCAAGCACAATCACCAAGAAAGGTGGGATCCATGAGAGATCACAATCATGTTGCAAAACACATGGGGAGTTAATCAATCCAATGTTTAATAGGGCTCAAACATTTAGTAGGAATTGGGCTTGGGAGGTTGTATTACGTTCGTATGGAAAAATACCTAGAAATATAAAAAAATAGGTGAATCCTCCATGTACCCACCCGATAAACAAAATAGAGGTCTCCATTGACATGTTCTCCATGTGAATTAATTCCTCGGTGCCACGATAAGTCACCAAAGGCCATAACTAGCCATGCATCATGCATTTATAATTTCAAATCACTTCAAGTGTGAGTTCTAGTTCTCGAGTAATGGTTTGTATGAGATCATTGTTGTTTCCTTATATTATTTTCCCCCTCAATTATAGAGTTATCCTTCTCTACAAATTTTGGTTCTAGTTCTGAAACTTGTAACATTTTGATATTTGTATGGTTATATCTCTAGTGTAGTTTCTCCTCAAACTATTGTTATTAGCTCCCCAAGACCTGCAATTTCATTCACTCTATTTCACTCTCTCCTCTTGTTCTCTCTCATTGCCTAAAATTTTCTACATGTCCCTTCATCACTCTACCGTCTTAATGAGTTCTCCTCTACTCCCCATTCCCTCCCTTCAAGCTCTAGCTCTATATGATATCACAGATCCCATCTCAATCCCATTTACTATTTTTTCATTATCTTTCCTCACTCTTCTCTCCGCAGTCCCCTACCACTCATTTGGTTATCATTTCATTAGTTCTTAGGCATTCCAATACCTCCTTAAGGGTCTAATTTCATCTACATCAAGGCACATCAAGCTCCCCCCTCCCCAACATTTATCATGTACAAGCTTCTACTAAATGCTTAGCTACACTATTCTTCCAATAGAATCCTTCAATTATCAAAGATGAAATGTGAATATTGAGAAAGAGGCTAGAGGGAAAGAAATTTCATTCATAGCCCCTAGGCTGGTGAAATTTTGATGGCTCCAAAATTAGGAAAGAGTAGGGCTAAGTGTGCTCACGACCCAAATAGAAGAATTGCTCTTTCTTTTCTTGTATGATAGAGTTTGAATGCATTAATAATACAATAGAAGAGATCCTTTTTGGGGCCTTAATAAAATGGTCAGTATGGGTATTACATATTTTTTGTGTGTTAGGCTAAACCATATTAGATCATAAAAGAAACTTTACATAGGAATTGGCCGAGATGAGAAGGCATTTAAAGAACTTTTGAGGTATAAAATGGCCTCATAAGAAAATGTACAACCAAAATAAAATTTATAAGAACCAATAGGATTCAAGATGGTGATGTCAACCATGGGGGATGATTCAACATTTTTGGGGTAAAACATAAAAGGAATAAAAATAATAATAATAAAACTACTTTTTCAACTTGTGGTTTTAAACTATTCCAAGGTTTTACTCAAATTTCGAGTGGGGAGTACTTTGGATGAAAAATTTAATTCCTCATCTAAGGAGTAACTTCCATGTTGCATACTTTCAATGTACCCTACTACAATTTAAAAATAAGAAATACACAAAAAACCTTATCAAGAATCATGTTTCATGTATTTCTATTTCTGAAAGTAGCAAGTTCCTTAACCAAAGTATGAAACATGAGTACTCCTTGATGAGGAATCAAATTATGCATCCAACAAGTGTTCCATTTAAAAATTTGAGTAAACAAATAGGAAGATAATTTGAAAATAATAGTTAAAATGTAGTTTTTTCTTTTTTCCCTCTAAAATTTGGATGATGCCTATCAATATTATTTATTACTTCAATTATTATATAGTTTCCTTAGGGGGCCCATTTTGTGACCTCAAAATTCTTAATGGCTTAGCCAATCCCAACCATGGTAGCTAAAATGAAGCATGTTTGGGGCTACCTCAGGAGAAACCATCTTGGAGCCAGGAGTCATACAGTTTTGTTTTACAAAATATGTCAAATATCATATAAAAGAAAAAATAGCTATAAAAGAAGTATTGAGTTGACAAAACTTAAAATAACTGCTTACCGTGCAATCATGGTGGGTTCCTCTACCGTCCTCTCGCGTGGTCCTCCCTCCTTAATGAGGCATCCATATTTGCACGTTATGGCCTCCTCCCTTAGCTATGCTCGGCGGCTTAAGAGGGGTCGACCATGATCGCATAACAGGTACTTAATCTAAAACTCGGTCCAAACACTCCATCCAAATCCATGATCCAAACATCCGGTCTCCTTTCCATTAGCTCATGAACAATGGAGCGACTCGATTTTCCGAGCAAGGCGTCTAAAGTGCGCATCGGTAGATTTTGTGGGGCCTCTTATGCCCCTAGGCTTTCCGAGTTAAGACACCCTTCTATTGGCGCTAGGAATTTGAGTATCCTCTTCAGGATTCCCGAAGAGGAACCTTCAATGGATTCTAGACGCTATTCAAGCCACGATGATAACGCCCCGAGAACGCACTTATATGGCTTTCCCATATGTGATTTTAACGAAGTATCTCGTGGCCATGGAGAAGTCAAGCGGAGTGAGAGAGAAGCATGTCCAAGAGCAGGAGATACAAATAGAAGTAATATGCACAAAGGTGTGTTGGTGTGGGCATGTACTGCGTGCACAAATAGGCAGAGCGGGGAGCTCAACGCGGATAACGACACGTGAGAGGCACAAGAGGAGGGACTTACAAGCAGGAGGCACACAAGTAAAGGCAGCTAGCGGGATGATTCTCGCATGGAGGGAGCACAGAGGGAGGGCGGCGAAGCATTGGGCTTGTAGCCGGGGAGTGCTAGTGAGGGAAAGGAAATGGAAATGGAGATGCGCGAGGAAGATTGGAGTAAAAGAGAGTGATGAAGTAGGGATTAACATCGATGGTTGAATGAGGAGGTTCAAATTTGCCTTTGAAGACCTGTGGGACTAGGGGCCATGATGAGGTGAGGGGTTGTAAGTAACGGCATAGATGTTGTGATGGACTGTCTGTATACACAGACAGGATAATACGTAGTATGGCCAAAGGTTAGGTATGACAAAGAACCAGACACTGAAAAAATGAGTTTCACGTCATGTTAGAGTTGGCGTTGTCGGTGGCAAAGGCCACTTAAGCATGGGAGGACTGCCCTGCATGATCCCGACGTGTCACCTACATCCGGGGAAATTTGATCCTTTTGGAGGAGAGGCAGCTCTCACTTAGATTTCTTCATGAATCGAGGAAAATTAGAGGCAGTAGCGTAGAGGGCTATCCACCCTCAAGGGCTGCCAGGGTCTACTACGGTGCTTGCCTTTCTGTGCACATGGTGGAAAGTAATGGTTTTTGTGATGTGCCGTAATGTACTGCTCCGCATGATTGAGGTGGTTGGGTAGCCCTAGTTGGTGGAGAAATTTGTGGAAAAAGAGCCTGTAGAGGATGTGGGTGGCTGCTTGGATGATGAGATGAGAATCTTTCTTCCATTTCAATGTGAAAAATTGAGTTTAATGGCTATGGATATACCGTATAAGTCCCTCTAGTTCATGGAGTTGTTTTGGTCCCACCCCAAGTTTCCATAGTAGACACGTAAGGGGTTACTCTAGAATCTCTGAAGATGCCTCAAATCCGGGCTTCCTAAGCCTTTCTGAGGCTCCATCGAAGTTTAATTTGAAAAATAGGCCGAGGGAGGATTCCGTGTCTGTGTGTACCGATCCCACCAGGCACAAGGGGAGTCTTCCACCGGGGGGGGGTTCACACTATATGCCACCTGTTCCAGATTGTGCATTTAGCAGGCTGGTTTTCGTAAAGTCATCTCCCCTTCCCCTAATGAACCATGGCAAGAGTTTCTTCTGTCATTGTAGAGTTTGGCCCAGATCTCTGGCTGATTTAAGGTCAGACATCTTTAAATAACATCCTTCTATTGCATTATTTTTAGAGGTTTCATAGGATTAGGCCCGGAATGAGCCGCCGTAGATGATTTAGGATATTGCCGGAGTAGGGGTTGTCCCGCCACCTACTAATGGTTTTGCAGATGTTGCCCCAATCTCGGTTGGATATTCTCGTGACAGGATTTCAATCCTGCCCCGTAAAGTGTTGACACGGGGTAGAGGTCCAACAGTGGTCGATGGTTTCGATGTCATTTTGACATAGAGGACACTGAGGGACCCACAAAGCCTCTCTTCTTAGGATTCTCCCATGTGAGAATGTGTCTTTTACTTAGAAACCATAAAATGTAGCTAATTTTGGCTGTAGAGGTTTAGCCGTCCATATCTTCTTCCCATACCGATTTTTTGGGGCGAGGGTTAGGAGGGTGAATGAGGTGGTAGGGTTTCCTAGTTGAGTAATTTCCACTTGGAGTATGGCCCCAATGGAGTAGGTCTAGCCCTTTGGTGAGTTCCGATTCTCCTTTGTTAATTCCCGTCAAATATATTTGTGTTGTTCATTGATCTAGTTTGCCCACCATCTATCCTTGCAGTGGAGCCACTTCCTATAACGTAGAGTTGCATCATTAGTCCAAAAGTCCAGGACAAAATTTGCCCTCTTGCCCGTAAGACCGTGTGCAAGATGAGGTGAGGGAGTATCGAGAATAGGTTGTATACCATGAATCCTCCTAGAACCGAGCTTGAGTTCCATCGCGCAAGCTCCTAGAAACTCTGGTTTGGATTGATATTTTTGTTGATTGGCTGCATTCCAGATTTGGCATCCTCCAAGAGAAATGTTGAATCTAATTAGTTCCTCCTTAAATAATGCATATTTGGCTGTCCATAAGGTCACCGCATAGTATTTATGGGCTGGAAAACCCATTTCCACCATATAATGGCTCCCATGATGTTTGCTTTCTATGCTCGGATCTTTTAGACCAAGTGTCCTCCCTAATTTTTTGATGACATACTTCTTTCCATTTGACTAGCACCTATTTGTGGTTGTATTTGGATCCTCCCCCAAAGAAAGGTCTGAAGATCGGGAATGGCTTTATGGACCCATTTCTTTAGTGCAGCCATAATGGAAAAGAGGGGGGTATATGGGCAACATTGAAGAACATATCAAGAGGATCGACGTTCAAAAATGTTGAGAGAGCGGTGGGTCTAGGTGGATAGTTTAGCATCCATTCTCAGTCCAAGAACTCTCCAAGATGAGTGTTTGATAATTGAGTTTTAGAGAGGAGCCCCCAAGTAATTGGATGGCAAAGAGACGTGGGTGAAGCCAAGGATGTGAACTATGTTGCGTTGGGTTACAAGGGGCATGTTTAAGAAGAAGATTTGAGGATTTCTCGTGGTTAACAATGGTGCCATAGGCTTAAGAGAAAAATCAAGAAGGGTTCTGCGGCAAGCTCCCCGCACAGAGGGGTGACCTACGATCAAGGTTACACCACAACTTCGATGTAAAGGAGGAAGACTTGAAGGTCATGAGATCGGATCAAGCTCTCGATCAAGCAACCCATACCTCGGCTATAAGTAAAAAGAGGAAAGGCGAGAGAGGGTCTCCTTGCCTTATACCTGAGGGTTTGAATGTTCCTTGAGGGTATTCCATTTACTAGGATCGAGATGAAGCGAGAGGATATCAAAGCCCATGGATCCAGCTGCAACTCCAAGTTCGATCAAGCGAAAGGCTAGAAGAAATTTCTTGATGTAGTTCTAGCTAAGCTTTGTCAAAGGCTTTGGAGAGGTCAATTCTTGAGGAAACATGCCAAGATTTTGAGGTTTTTAAGGAGGGGATGAATTCATGGGTTATAATTATTCCATTAAGGATTTTCCCGCCTTCAACATAGTCCGTTTGCCTGAGAGATGAGCATGGGAAGAAGCTAAGCCTAATCTATTAGATATAACTTGAAATAATTTGTAAATAACATTGCAGAGTGCTATTGGTGTGTACTTACTAGGGAGGCAAAGATTATCTTCCTTTAAAAGAGAGCGAGAGTCAAGAGATTGAAAAGGCCGGAAGAATCTAGTGAGTATTGCTTGATTCCTCCACTATGCCCCATGCTGCTAATTTTGCATTTCTTTTTTTATTTTCCAATGATTCTCAAAATATAAAAATACATAATATTGTGAAAGAAAAATGAAATAAGATTTCATATGCTAAGATTTATTGAGAATTTATATCCTAAACATTAATGTTGGTTTCGGGCATGTGAAAGGTGGGTCTGAATACAATTCTGTACAAGATGCAAGTTTTCAAGAGGAGATTAGACGAGATAGTGGATGAAGGTGGATCGTGGAGGAACTCTGCGGCACAAAGCCTGACGCTTAATTTCGTATGCCCCTATAGGGCTGACTAAGGATGAGTCCTATTGACAACCGACCTATGATCATCAGCGGAATAACACAAATGGCCGATGAACCCAATCGCATTTGAGGTTCCCCGTTGGTGATGCAAGCAGCCTGAGGATCTATCAATAAGAAGCTACCACTATCCATGTCACCTTTCATGTCTAGTCAATACGTCTTGTCAAGTAGTTAATGATCGTTTTCCCCCAATTTTCCCACTGTATTTATAGTAAATACTCGAAATAAAATCAAGTATTTTTTCAATTGTTCACTCCGGGTTCATCGTCTCAAATTTCATCCTAGTCACCCTTATCCTCCATTTCGCGCTAATCTAGTCATCACCCCGAAAAGTTAATACATACAAGTCATCCCTATTTGGTTCCTCAAGTCGATTCCTCTCATGGACATAGAGCCGTATCATTGACACTCGTGTGCACTAAGAACACTTACCTTCAGATAGCGGTGTTATCCCGTACTCAGAATAATTTCTTTGTCTTTACAACCATGGTCGTGTATGGAGTCTTGTTGTTTGTATCCAACAACTCATCTTGTCCCTAAATTCATTCAATCGGTTATCTTCAACTTTATACCTCCGAAAATGCTTTTTCATGAAATCAATTGGGAGAAAGTGTCTTTCAGGTGTCATCCTTGTTAATCCGTCAAGCCTTTTTCTCACTCCCTGAGCGAGTCCTATTTTAGTTTCATTGTATATTTAATAGCTCACTATGACAATCTTTAAGGTGTCAAGAATACACAATGGCTGATTTTTTATTCTCAAGCCTCTGTTAAAAGCCCAGAGTGAAAAGATATTGATGTGAAGAAAGCTCAAGTGATCTCTGATACAACTATGAAGGTTATATGGAAAAGAAATGTAAATGAGATTGTAATATCATGATACTGCATAAATACATTAAATAAATTATCGGTTTCAAATTCTATGAAGAAGTCAAGCATCTCAAGGAAAAGATGAAGGGAAACATGTCCCCGATCAGTTAAGAATTTGAACGAGATTATAGGAGTGATGAAAATGTTGTGGGAGTCTCTAGTACTTATTTCAAGAGAAGAGCATAATCACATTCTCAAGAGTTGTGCTAGCCGACAAACAAAAAATTCATGACAGAGCTATATTGGCTAAGAAATTGTTGGGGATTTATCAACTCCAAGTCGACTAAGAACTAAATGAGCATGAAATAAAAGATAGAACATTATGTGTTCCAAACTTAAATTAACAAGGTGATAATAAGAATGCACAGCCAAAAAGTCAATGTAATAGAGGTTGATAGAGATCAAGAAAGCTGTGGAGAATTTTAACACTTTATTTTATAAAAGAACGAGGGCTAGATTTCCATCTTGGCTGACATGTGGTAATCTATTATCCCGGGAAACCTATGAAGCTCTATCGTGGAAGAAAAAATAAAAGTTGTATTGTAATGCTCATGAGAAAAAACCGGGCATATTAAAGGGGACAAATAAAGGACAATTTCTTGCATAAATATTTTCAATTGTTGGTGATGGTTAAAACATTATTTTGTGGACAAGCCTACTTACACCGTAATCACGGATTTTAGACCGGAACATCATACAATTAATTCCCAAAGTACAAATGCTTGAACTTTCAAGAAATGCGAATATGGATGACCACCTTCCTCAAGATGCATAAATACAGATACATCTCGTAGACTACATCAAAGAAATAGAATAAATACATCAACAATGGAAGGATCCACACATCTAAGAATAAAGGGGCAGCACATCAACAATGAAAAAAAACATTCAAAAGACATCATGATATTTATTTCTCATATTGTATTTTATTTCTATTTTTAGAACGAGGTGGGTAATATTACCTCGAATGTAGTGAAAGTAGTCAGATAGAGGAAAGAAGCAGTTTAGGTAGTTTCAATAAGTTATTTATAGTTACAAGTTGTTTTTTCAATGTATTTAAGAAGAGAAAAATGAATAAGAGGGTTTCGAGTTTTGACCTCTCGGGAAGACTACAATTTTGTACTTATTTTTCCGATGAATAAATGAAAGAAGCAACAAGTTTCCTACAATTGTTGATGGTGATTCGTGTTTCCGTGTCATATTGTGTCTTTCTTATTTTGAATGAAGTGAATTCAGTGTCACGTCTCTTTTATTAAATTTTGTAAGTAAGAGTTAAATAACTTTAATATGCGCTCTCCTTCACTCCAACTTTTCTCTCTTCAAAATTCATCCCGAGACTTTAAAATAATATTTTCTCTGTTACAACATATTATTTTGATTTTCCAACATTTCTTCTTTTTCATCTTTGAAGACAAATAGCTAAAGGCATTGTGAATATTTATTACTGATCATTAATGGTTTTTAAGAATTACTTCAAAGGATAGAACAAAGACTCATAATATAATTATTTCTATGACACACTTTAAAATGTTTGAAGCACCAATTCCTTCTCCAATGCCCAAGGAATTTCTTTGGAACAAGATTCACCTTTTACACCAATTCATTTTTCAAGAACTCTAAGTTGGAGGAACTCTCTTCGAGTTTGTTTCCTTTCACTTTCACACAAGGTCAAGAAATTCCATTGTTAGTCCTTCATTATTCATCAACCTATACCCATATCCATTTTATCACCACCTTCATTCAATTTCACAAAGAAGTTCATCAGCCGCATCTACCCAAGGAGTGCTTAATCATGTGTAAACATGGCAACAACTCCTTGTTAAATAGATATACCCCATTTAATCTTCCACAACCAATGAATGAAATTCCCAAGTATATCTTATATTAATTCCTCGTTTCACTAGAGAAGATGAAGTAACGTAGCGAAACATTTACCTATATGTTCCGTAATCAGGCTGAAAATTTGAATGTGGAATATCTTGATGTTGTAATGAGGCTTTTTGTTCACTGGATGGAGAGGCTAGAAAGGGTTCAAAGGATTGCCAAATAATTATATTAATATGTGGGAAGAGCTAGAAAAATCAATTCCACTCGAGATGGGAGAGAAATGATCATGGATATTCATTACCGAATTCAATGCAATTAAAAGAAAACCTAATGAGAATATTTCTAATTTTGTCAAAAGATTCAATAAATTGTATAATAGTTTACCTCAGAAATGAAGCCCTCCTTTTGGAGTGAAGGTGGTTTTGCCGGTGTTGAAGTTGATTTGGCCACACTTAGAGAAAGGATATCCTTTACTCTGGAATAGATACAGACAAATTATTTAGAAATTGAAGCCAATATGATCAAGTACTCGGGAAGGTGAAAGAAAAACAACGAGTTCAAGAGAAGGAGAAAAAGAAGAATCATCACAAGATCAAAGAATTGAAGATATGACTAAGGTGATTACAAGCCTATCAAGTTAGTTAAGATGGAATTGGAAAGTAAAAACCCCCAAAGACAAGTGCAACAAAAAAAATGTTTTAATCCCCACCTCAAAAACAACCTTGAAATCTTGCGAGGGGAAAGAAGGGATCAAGATCATGTCTGGGCACCATTATATTTAGAATTTGGACATAGGGAATCAACATAAGATGACCAAAGTATTAAGATCGACATTCACGGTATATAAGAGAGGATGATGAAGAAGGAGATTTTGAAGAAGAATATGGCCGAAGTAAAGTATCTTTATGAAGATGAGATGAATGAATATTGTAAACAATTTGGCTGCATTTGCTAGATGAGTTACATGCGGCGTATAATTTGAGATCAAGGAAGAGATCTAGGGTGCAAGATAGTGAGGGGCCAACAAGATTGTACCCTCCCCTCCAATGGCTTACCTTAATAACAAAAAGGACCTTATAAAGAAAATATATAAGGAAGAAACTCGGTAAATCCGCAAACGTAACAAAAAGTGCAAACAGGTGAATCTTCCTCGAGAAAAATTAGCTGATACTATTTTGAGAAAGTTGTTCTCAGACTGTAATCGTGCTTCAAATTCTAGAAAGAGTGAAGAAGAACCTCAAAATACCTTTTCTTTTGCAATTGAGGCTAAACTTTATTAATTCACAAAATAAAGTAAAGATATACTACAAAGGTTGGTAAGCCGGCGGCGAACCAATCCCAGCCCCTTTGTTGCCTATGTCACGCATGTATGGGGCTTCCTCCTCGGGAGGAAAGTGAGTCTTAAAAAACATCAAACAAAAGATTACAAAGTGTGCCATGCTGACCAAAGGAAGTAGAGGTCTGGTGGATAATAACCAGCATAATAAAAAACTATAAGAACTAAGCCGTTGCGCAATCATGAGTTTTATGCATCATCCGAGACCCTGATCTTCCTCCATTGATGGGACAAGCTGCCTCTTGCGCAAAGACTTCGTCACAAAGGGTTGACGGAGGCCCTGAGGCAAGTGCGTAGAGGTGATTAGCAACCCTGGTTTCAAGATCCGAGACTCACGCTCCGTGTGCCTTCGAGTCCATTATTCAAACTTATGTGTCTTCCCCTTGAACCTCCCCGTGTTAGAAGAGGCTTGTTTTTAAGTGTGGAAATGGGTGCTCCGATGCTAATGGATTTCCTTGCCCGCTTCTTCTCTACATTACATGAGTGGGGAAGCCTTTCCTCGGGTCGAGATCTAGGGCTTCCGGGGGGCCTCTCTAACGGATCGCCTGAAGAGAGCCCCTACGGACTCCAAGCAATTATCTAGTCCCCGCCGGTAGTGATCAAGGAGCGCACCTCTCGTCGCCCATTGTTCTTTGGTGCAAGAGGGGAGCCATGGATAAGGGGGCATATATGGGGGTCCGAGAGGTGGAGGAGCCGCCTAACCCGAGATGGGAAGTGCACAACAAGGTACTATAGGATAGGGGGGTACGCCGTGGAGGGACGCGTATAGGGGGAGTAGATAATGGGAGCACAGTTGGTGAAACTAGAGGAAGGTGGAGTCGAGGTGAGGCTTACATTCAAAGGGGTGCGCAATTCGGGAGATTCCTGTGACAACGCAACACCGGGGGAGGGAGCCATAAGTAGTTAGACCAGGCATGCAGTGTGAGAGCCGAACCGAAACAAAAATCTTGTGACAGTGCATGCTGAGTAGATTTGTGTTGTAAGTCCTCCTCAGAGGCCTATGGCACATGCGAATATAGCCGAGAATTCCATATGCCTCGTCAGAATTTCTCGGTGATTCTCAAGAATCCTGTAATGTTCCCAATTTTTAGCCTCAGTTAAATTGAAACATTATAGTTGCACATTTTATTTTTGTTTATCAAAATGCAAGGGGCAGACAATCTTAGCCCCTTTTCGATGAAGAAATAACACTTTATGTGAAAGGAGATAAATAAGCAATCAGAATAAGTTAACTCATGGTGTGAATGGAACCCTGACGACTGAGTTAGTCATCTTTGACTAAAGTCAACAAATAAGCCGCCTAAGGAGGAGAGGCTTCCTAGAGAAGTCGCATTTCAGCTTTTGGAGGGAAGACACTATGTGAGGGTGGAACCCCACTGTGGGACCATGGTGGAGAAGAGTTCCTTTGTTTATATGATAGATACCCATTTGTATACATGTTTTGAGTTTCTGCATTCTCATTCGGTGAATGCTTGCATCCCCAGGCTATTTGGCAGAGGATGAGTTCTCTGCACTGTGGTGTTCTCTGCCTAGAATCCTTAATTTCTTCCTCAAGGGAAGATGAGGAATGAGATGATTTTGCTCAATCTCAAGACAGGCCATGTCTTCATCGCCTACAACGTGAGCCAGAAAGGCAGAGGACGTTGTGCTACCGGGGGCAGCAAAGGAGGAACTCATGGAGTCTCTCGAGTTGTTTTCTTCGCTATGGAGGAGTGATATATCTAATGGAGGAGATGTAAGGAGGGATTAATAAAGCATTTCGATCGTTGGCATTAGGCCACTTCCATCACCTTCAATCGCTAAATTCATAGAAACTCAGATTATTTTATGGAGGCAAGTGAGAGAGGGTTTCCATAGAGCTCATCGTGAGGTATTTTGAGACAAAGGATCAGCCCTTTGTGCTTGGAGATACTATCAGAGGAGGGAAATCAGATTTCAGATCACCTATAGCCTCATTCTTATTTTAGAGTCATTGCAGTGACAACTCGCTTGTCACATTTCCAGAGTTTCTTCCCAAGATTTAGCAATCTTTCCTAGATTGCTTAGAAATCTTGCATTTCAGCCCATTCCTTTGTTATTGGGCTATTTCTTGTACCCATTCCATACACCGTATTTTATTCATATTCAGCAGCTCATGCCTTCATAGAACAGCCTGCACACGTCACATTTTGTGGAGTTGCAACAACTCATGTATTTATCAAGCCATTCATTGAGTTTGTTCCCAAAGCTTGAGTGGCTTGTCCCTCATGATATTTCTTATATTTTACTGCTGATATCATAATATAATTATGGATGTAGCATTTCCCCTTTTATGGTGCATTTCATAGTTGGCTGAAGTTAATATTATGTTCACATATTGTTGTAAGCTCTCTATCGAGCATTGTTTTGTGAGACCTAGATTAGGAGATTCAATAACCCATCTAGATTTATTTATTTGAGCTCATTTTCTTCATAGGAGTTGTATGATGTTTCTAAGGCATCCCGCAGTGGTTTGTCTTATTTTTACAAGAGTTTCTCCTTATGCCACATCCTCGAGGACCCCGTAGTAGAAATTCCGAGGTGAATATCGTATATCCATGCACGTGAAATCAGACAATATTAGCTCAGATATCTCCCCTTCTTTGAAGGAGACATATCCTGAAATTCCCCAACATTCAATCTCCGAATGAATGCAGTGATAGCTCATCAAGAGGAAATTGGAATATCTCAAGATATTCCGATGGAGCAAAGAAAACTGCATTTGGAACATTACAACCTGCTTTCATGAGAGAGCATGTGAATCGAGTTATGGTCAACATCATATCCGTCTAGATATCAGTCTGTACACAGCAACAAATTTAGTACACTGGAGGGGATGTTGTTGTATTTGGTGTCTTCATGATGCCTAGTCTCTGGGTTATCTCATGCGAATTATCAGTAGAGTATGGATCCACTTCAAGTGAAGGCCTACATTACGTATATTCATCATCTCAGCCACAGAGAGAATATTTTCATAAAGGGTTTACTCTCTACCCGCATCCAGAGGAACCTGAAAATAATTTTAAGTAACCTATTTTTTCAGTTTGACAAAGGAGTTGGAGAAGGCTGATATTCAGTATCTCTAGAATTAGCTATAACACTACTACAAAAAAAAATTTCAAAATTTATTAATCTCTCACATATTGAAGATATAAGTGATATTGTGAACAGTAATTTAAGAGAAGCCAAGTGGTCATATTTGTTCCTTATGTGAAGAAGTAGATCCTTTTTTTTCCTCCTTTTATATTTCACTGATTCATGATTTTATTCTCCATAGCTATATGTCGGATTTAGGGGCTTCCCATAATCTTATGCCATTATCCATTGAAGGAATTGAATTTGAAAATCATTAAGAATTATAGACTTTGCCCATTTGATTCCAAAAGGGTAAAATGTGTTATTAACTAAAGACATGTAGTTTCTTTGGCACAAATTCCAAGAAAAAGACAGCAGATGGTTCACACAATTCAGCCTGCATTTGGGATGCTTCGTCAAGATCCTGGGAGAAAAGTCAGAGGTGTTCCTCAAAGTTAGATTTCACTTATGCTATAATTTTGTATTTAATGGGGAAGAAAGAAGATTGTACAGAAAACAAGGCTTGTGAAAACCACTACCAAGAAAGTTCTAGGTAATTCCCCTATTTATAGTTAGGAAAATAAGATCTTTCATGTTCGTATGCCGCATGAAGATGCAAAATTTTCTAAAGACATGGGGAAGTAGTTCTCTCAGTGAAGTTGTAAATAATGAGTTGCACTCAAAAATATTTGGAAATGCTATTTTGATGGTGCCTATTCCAAGGAAGGCACAAGAGCTGCATTCTGCTAATATCACTATAAGGTAACCTTGCCAGCCTTTTTCTTTCAAGTTAGAGTTTGATTCAACAACAATGTAGCTAAGTATGAGGCCTTGATCATTAGCCTTCCAATTGCTAAGCATATGGGAATTCAAACCTTGTATTTCGATTTTTATGATTCTAAATTGATAATAAGACAGATGGGTAAAAATCATTGTCAAACTAAACATCCAAGATTAAGGTCATATATAAAATGAATTTTTTTGGGGACTTATTGAGAACCTTTTTGAAGCTTTCAACATTCAATTTATTCCAAAGGAGGAGAATAGACTAGTCGATTCATTAGTAGCCAGTGTGCCTAACACCTTCTGCTTCCAAATAATCGAAGGATAAGGTATGAGATAGAGATTAGACACAACCTCTGCCCTAGATAATGTGAAATATCAAGGTGTGTTTGAAGATGATGAGTAGATAAAGAAATTTTTGACAATGATTGGAAATTTTGAAGATGGAGAAATAGATCAATATGAAGAACAAATGAGAAAAATCAGATGTAAGGCATTTCAAGCAATGTATAATAAGTATAAAAAAATTATTCAATTGAAAGATAATGTAATCCCTAAAGGTTTGGTTCCTTCGAGAGGTTGTTTGATTCAAATGATTTTGCAATTGATTCAAAGAAAAATCACTAGCCAAGAAATGGAAGACCGTAATTTGGGAATTATTTAGAGGTGTTCCCAAAAAATTATAAATAAAGGCATATCAAGAGTTTTCAAGAAGTACATGGATGTGTTTGATCGGTCATATGAAGATCTAAAGACATATGACAAAGATATCATACATCACAAGATTCCATTGAAAGAAGGAGTCAAATCAGACAAAAAGCTCATAGAAATTAATCCATTATTTTTGTCTCCAATGAAAAAGGTGAAGAAATTACTCCAAGAAAAGATCATACTTCCTCACCGATATTCTGATAAGGTGTTCTGGGAGTTCCCTCAAGTAGGGAAGAAAATGGAGAGGATAATATTGTGTGTGGATTTTGGGAATCCCAAACAGGCATCTTTGAAGGATACTATCCTTACCTAAAATGGATTATGTTTTACAAAAGGTGACAGAGCTTACATGATGTTCATGGTTGATGGATTTTTTGGGTATAATCAAAGTAGTAGTAGCAAAGGAAGACTAGAAAAAGACAACATCCACAACCCCCATGGGGTAGTTCTGATGTATGCTAGAATTCCATTTGAATCATGAATGTAGGCACAAACTTTCAAAGGCCATGGACATAGCGTTTGTTGAGACAAGTATGGTTATATATCTCGATGATGTCACTATTTATTCAAGTTCGTATGATGAAAATTTAGAACATCTCGCAAAGAAATTTTGAGAAATGCGTGAAGCACAGAAGTATGGTTTGTCTCAGTTAACCCCAAAAGTCTTTATTTTCCTCGAAGAAGGTAAATTATCAGGGCTATATAGTTTCAAAACAGCGTAAAATTTTGATCCAATAAGGGTAGAAGCTAATTCAGCAAATTCCTTTACTAAGAAGCAAGAAATATATTCAGAGATTTCTCGGGAAAGATTAATCACAGAAAATTTGTACCAAATTATGCATAAATTGTTAGAAATATAACCAATATGTTGAAAGAGAAGTGTAAGTACAATGGAATATGAAGCAAGAGAATCATTTCAAAATAATAAAAGGAGACTTCAAGAAGCTCCTATTCTAATTAGTCTTGATTATCGTAGTGCCTTTCAAATATTTTGATTTTCTCACCTCTACTATTGCCGCTATGTTATTATTGGGAAAACAAGGGAATAGAGAATATATCATGACATTATTCAACAAAAGTTCTCAGATGTTTAGCTCAAATATAAAATTCTGGAGAAACAAGCATGCATTGCTAGCACTCAAAGCTCTAATGGCATTACAAATTTCAAATAACGCATATGTCCCCAACGCTATGCCGGGTGAAGATGTACCGGTGTTCAATGTCATGTGGAGGGGAAGAGAGGAAAATGGATAACAAAAATTCCTAAGTGAGTATGATCTCGACATTAAACTTACCAAATTGATCAAAGGAAAGGTTTGGAAATTTTTTTAACACAAAAATATTTTCAAGCATTGAAATCAAATACGTTAGGTACCCAAGGATGAAGTCATTAATGAAGAAGGTGAAAAATAGACCAAAAACAGTATTCAAGACAAATTGCAGTGCATTGGTATAAAGATACCGTTTCATTACCCGTGTTTTTCTTGTCCAACTTCGTCAATAGAACAAAATACAGAAGCCTTCTGCTTAAGTCTCATCCATATGCCATTTATGAAGCAAAATATACTAGAAATATTCAAGAAGTATCTTATTGCTATGCTAGTCAAGGACTACTAGGGCTACCAAAGAATACCATGAAAGTTTGTGGAGGAAATTAAAGCTTGGAAGGTCACAACACATAAGATTCTCAACCAAGATTATATTGGCCTACATTGTTTGCAAGATGTGTTCATACCGATTAGAAGTTGTTAGAAATTGTTAATTGTTTGCTAAAAAGAAGAGACTTTCTCCTTCCTCGCTCTAATCCTAGTATTCAGCAGAGAAACCGCTAGACCGGGTGGGGACTGAATTTATTGGGATAGATCAACTACTACCAAGTGGATAGTTCAAGTGGATTTGGACTTCCACCGACTACTTCACAAAGTGGGTTGGAAGAAATACCCATCAAGAAAGAAGATGACCAATCAAGATGGAGTTCCCGGAGGAAAATATTTTCAAATGGTGGTTTTGTCATTCACTAAGATTGTACCTATACGTCTGGTATTCAATTCTTCGATTCATTGATTGGCCAGGCCTATAATGGGGTTTTGTCTCATTCTAAAACCTACCATCCACAAGGGAATTGGATTGGAAAACTCTAACAAAACCCCGGTTAGAATCAAGAAAAATCATCACTCTAAAATCAAGGATTGGGACTCAAAACTTAAGTTTTCTTCGCGCTTAAGTTACTACTAGAAGATCCACTCGAAGGATCTCCTTTGAGTTGGTATATGGAACACATGCATTGCTCAGGTAAATTGGCAAAACCTCATGATTGCTTTTATTCAAAGAGTTCAAGAAGAACCCAATACTGGGTTAGAAGGATGAATAAAGTACCTGAGTTATGAAAATAGGAGATGTTAGAGATAACTTAATTACTTATCGACAAACATGAAAACCATTTTGATAGGAAAGAAAAGTAAATTATCTTTCAAGCGTATAACTAGTACTAAGATGGGATACCGTGGCTGGAGGATATGGGAAGAATGGTAAATTTGATCCTCTATGGTATGGACTCCTACATAATCACCGAAGCTAGATCAAATAATAATTTTATCCTGAGAATCTAGATGGAGAATATTTGGTACCGCCTCGTGAGCGATTAAGCACTATTTTCAGCATTAAGAGAAAATCATTCCAATCCATCGTAGAAATACTTAATTATCTATTGTCTAGTTATGTCACTACCACCCTTTTTTTTGACTCCATGCTTAGGTGAAGGCACTAACCCGTGGTTCTTAGCTGCTGGAGAACCATCACCATCAATAGTTATAGCTCATTTTTCATTTCTTTATATTTCCAATTATCAAAAGAAAACATATAATATTGTGAAAAAGAAAAATGAAATACATTTATGATTTCAATATTTATTGGAAATTTATATGCTAAACATTTAATGCTGGTTTCTATATGAAAGGTGGGTCCGACCATAGTTTTAAATATCACAAAGCAAGTAGATTAGATGAAAACTATTGAAAGTGGATCGAGGAATCAAGGCACAAAAACTCGATTAGCTTAATTTCCAGGGGTGCCCTCAGCTTAATCAAGTGACGCAGGCTCCGTTGAATCAAACCAACAACCCATTATCACCGCGGTAGCACAACGCTTTCATGAACCACCAGCTCCAGGTGCCTCCAAGTGCATGGAAAGCGTGAGAGAACGACGCCGAAGGAAATAACCTTAATATATCCACGCTACCTGACATGTCTTACTAATTAAGTAGTTAATGACTATTTTCCCTAATTTTCCGGGCCACAAATTTATAAATATTGAGTCAAAACTGTTTTTCTCATGTTCTCTCCGGGTTCAATTTGTCTCACTCATCTCAGTTTTCACCGATCCTGAGAAATTATATGCACTAAGCATGCATATATCCAAGATCCACCGATTCAAAATATTTGACTTTATGAAAGATAATTTGAATTTTTCCAATTTGTTAATATTTTATGGAAAATTTAATTGCATTATACATGTGAGCATAAATGCAAATATTCAATCATATTTAACACAAGCTTTTAACTCGGAAAGACTTTAGTTGAAAAACCTAACTATATATTATGTAACATGTAGATCATATGACAATGTTTTACAAGCTTACAAAGCTTATCACAAGCTCTAAAGATGATAATCACATACACTAATCAGACCAACGGTAAATCCATGCACGGATCTTGCCACCTGATAGCATGCCTCCACTGTGCAATCCCCTACTGTTAACAATTGATGATGGAATTACCTTTATCACCATAAGAATCCCTGCCAGAAACTCCATGTGTGTGATGGAATTAATGCACTTACTATAGTCACAAATGCATAGTCTATCTTTTCCATTTCACCTATCTCTCCACTCGTATCCATTGAAATCAGCTATGCACTATAGCACCATTTATTGTTCGACACGATGTTATTTCAATTAACTAATTAATTCTACCCACTCACTAGTGTATCAATCAGCTAGACTAGATACAACTAGCCAACTAGTCTAACTAAAGCAACCGAATACAACTCCATAACTACTTCTTTCCTAACCGTGTCATAACTCGCCACTTGAGTTATAAATCGAGTCCCCATGGCATTAGTCTACAACCTTAGGATTGTGTAATTCAAGTTATTTCACTGATGTGCCACATATATGCACTCTAACCGAAGTGTTCCAAGAGAATAAGCAGAGTTGTTTAGAGTTTGATTATTACAGAGCTAATAATAATCGACATGCATCATTTTTAGATTGACGATCTATAACACTTTGCCCAATATTCAAAATAGAATTTCCATCTATTTTCCAACTTGATCAACCACCACAAATACATCCTTAACCAAATTCTAGTAAATAGACATGGTCAGTATGACTGAATAAAATAGACCATGGGGCCCACTGAAGGTGAATTTTTTCACTCTGCTTCATCATATTTTGATTCCCTAACACTACTCAACAAGCAGGATTATCCTTTCACCCGACCTGCCTTTATGGTATTCAAATTCTTCTCCGGAGAGCGCCTTCGTCGAATATCGCATCCCGGGATCCTCCATAGGAATGTAAATTAAGCAACATGATCTTCGTCATTAATACAACTTCATATGATGATACTCGTATATTAGTATGTTTAGATATGTCATTAAACACAGGATAAACTAAGACTTAATGCAACTCTGATGGTCAAAATGTATCACCGTGGGATCTAAATGAAGAATCACAAACTAACTAAAATCTCCATTCAGATAGCCTCATTTAGCTAAAATTTACCATGTATTCTGCCTCCATTTAACCGAGTGCCACGGACTTTGTTTCCCGCTTGTACCAAGAAACTCCCATAGAACCGATACTAAAATCCTCTCGATGTGCTCTTTCGTCATATCTCACTAATTTGCATCCCAGCCATGCAACTTCACCTCATCCATCTGCCTATACTATTACACTCATTTGTCATCTAACCTATTATCATTGATGAACCTGCTATTACCATGTAAGACCAATTTTAATTTACAAATTATAGCCACTATGTGAAATAACTTAGTAAAATACTTATTAAGTTGTTTATGGTCTAACAAACCCCAAAAGGAAATAATAAACAAATCTATATTTGTTTATACTGTCATATTTTAACCTAAAACAAGGAAATCAATTAAATAAATCCTTATTTATTTGATTATTTCCTAGGGAATAAGTTATTTAAATCCTTATTTAAATACATTCATTAAATTTGACTAAATCATTTATAAATAATTAAATAAATCATTATTTATTTATTATATTCCCACCATTTAAATAATAAATAAATCATTTATTTATTTATTATTTATAAATAAAGGAACTGAACCAAGTCAAAAATCCTTTTCCTCAAACAAATATAATAAAATATCTTAAAGGGTGGTTCTAGAATTTGACATAATATTTTATTCATGCACCAAGTTCTAGACCGCTCCCAATATTTTGCTATAAATAAGGTTTTCCATTCATTAGTCACCTTTCATTGTATTATTAGATCACTTTGGATCTATATTCTGTCCGATTGTTTTCATTATCATTTTCACATTATCCATCATTTGCTTTAAGAGCTCCCTTGAGTTCTATGTTTGTCTAGGTTTCTACACAAATAAAGAGAGAGAAATTTTAGATCCGAAATGCCAGACTTTCAAGAACCCATCCCATTGAGGAGAATTGGAAACATCTTTCTTGTTTTCCTCTCAAAATGCCCTTTTAATATAAAAATTCTTTCAATATATTGTTCTCTGTTTCTACCATTTGGATGCATGGGAGCAACATTTCTATTTTCTTATCGCTTAATGTCTTTTATGGCTTAGATCTAGATTTGTGTAGTTTATTTGATCAATTCGACCGCAGATTTAAAGATGTTGGTAGCCATAATTGATGTTACGGCTATTTTATGGGAAGAACTGTATTTTCTGACGAAAGATTCATACTAACATGTACCATAAATCATAATTGATGTGCCCCGAGGATATCTCAAAACATGTTTGTTTACCTCCAAAGAGCTGGTAGGAATAACCATCGCTTGTGAAAGCCGGGTTCACCGTGATAGCATATGTCTCGTTTGTATTGACTAAATACATGAGCAAACCCACCAATCGTCGATAAACAAGTGTGATCCACTACCTGCCCGATGTAGCATCCCTTTCTTCCAATTTCCCCGGAAGAGGAGGTCGAGAACTGCAACTCCGCATGTGAAACTTCTCCGCATCTCTCGGTGCATACTTGCCTTGAGACACAAATAGTTCACATTCTCAGCTGCCATATTTCCAATCCAAGCGAAATAATGAAAGAGGCCCAAATCTTTCATCTCACACTCCTTTGCAAGATCTGCCTCTACATGAGTGTATCAACGCTCATCACTTGCTAGTATTAAATCATCAACATAAAGTACAATGATTAAAATATTACCCTCCACCACAATCAGTACAAGTTTGCACCGCTCTCACTCTCGATGAAGCCAAGCAAGTCCGAAATAACCGATGATTCAAGTGTACCAAGCACGGGGTGTCATTTCAAATTTCATACAATGTTTTGTCTGCATAATATGCGACTCCATCATTTAAGATTCAACCCTGAAAATGCCATCAAGAATTCCTTCAATGATCCCATTGAGGAACACAAACTTCACATCCATCTGATGAATGTGCCAACCCATCCGCCGAGAGAGCAAGGATGGTTGCATGGAAGAATACCATGCGTAATAAAAAGTAAAGGTTCTTCATATTCAACTTTGATCTGTGAGGCCCCCTGGCAAAAATATTGCCTAATTCTTGAATACCCCATCGCAGCTTGCTTTACTCCTAGATCCATCTTGATCCTACAACCGATTTTCCCACCGGCCTTGGAACAATCTCCCAAGCATTATTTCGACATTGGAGTCATACCTCCATCATGGTATCTACCCATGTGGACCCTACACGTTTTCAAATGAAGATGGCTCTCAGACGACACTGTTCTGGCAAGAGCCATGTATCCAAAAGATATCTGGCTGACTGTTTCTGCTAGGTTGTGATGTAGGGACTCCTACATTCTATGTTGCATCAAGCTCAGCCTTCTAGCTTGTGTGGTATGATTTCTTCCTTTGTCTCCGATGTTTGGTCTCACATGAGGACTTCCACCTACAGAATTCTCCTATGTATTAATCCACACTGTGAGGCTCATCTTTGTGAACAAGAAGTTCCTCCTCTCGCATGCAAGTGTAGCTCCCTTCTCAAGTGACAACTTCATGGCTTTCACCTCATCGAATTTTATATCCCGTTTTCACAACAAGCTGTCCGATCGTTTGGTAAATACAATACGATAGTTATGGGGGTGTTTCGTGTACCCCACAAATATCCCAACTTCAAGTAATGGCTCTAGCTCTTCCCTGCATCCTTCATCACATGAATGTAAACAAGTGAGCCAAAAATCTTCAAATAAAATATCAGCTTCTAACAAGAAAATATCTTCCAGTGTACTCATGCCAAGTACTCTATGAGGACAACGAATTTTGGTACATAAACTGGGAGGTTATGTTTCCACCCACAAGTGTATTGGTAGTGGCCTTGGTCATGCAAAGACGTCATGGGTAAAGACCCACGATCGTTTTGTTCTTCTCTCCGCGACCCCATTCATCATGGGTTATGAGGTGCTATGATTTCTCTTCGAATTCTTCTTGCTGATGTATATTTTGAATTCACCTTAAGATGTATTCACCACCATTATCATCAGAGAGCTTCACCTACTCGAATTCTTCTCCACCAATGCCTTGAACTCCACAGAACTTTGAGAACGTTTCACTCTCTTTTGCATGAAGAAGATCCAAAGATCTACAAGAATAGTCATCAAAAAATACCTAATACCCGTGTTTTTCGTTGAAGCAACCGAGAATGGTCCACACACGTCCGTGTGAATCTTCCAAGATCACCGGGCTACACGGCTATCCTTCTCATGAAAGGTGGTCTTCACAACTTACCCATAGGGGCACATCCCTTCACCGATCCGACTCATGCAAGAGCAATGGCCAGAAGTCCAAGAGGAAATTGGCCTGCAAAATCTTCAAAGCGCCATGGTGAAGATGGCCTAATCTCCTATGCCATAATTCTCCCTCATCCTGTACCACCACTTCTTCTACTTTTCCCACTCATTGCAAGAAATCCATCTACCTCCAGCCTTGTAGAGATTTTAATTCGAACCCCTATTCATGGTTTGGACCCAAGTTGTTTTATGTCGAAGGAAGGCTTTTCCCCTCACCGAAAAAAAACATCATAACTCCTTTGTCTTCAAGCATTGGACTCGAGACCAGTTCTTCTTCGACCTGAACATGCATGGATTACTGCATCCTCTCAAAGGCATGTCCTAATTCCAAATACACTATACCGACCATCATCAGCCTATCTCTATATGCATCTCGGAGGTCCTTCTCCAAGTCACTAAACAACTCTTTTGTCTCCCATCATATGGAAAGACTACCACTATCAAGATACCACACCGATCCCATGCAAATTTGAAACCAAGCATGTGATCAAGGAAAAATCCAAATTAAATTGCGAGGCTAAGGCCTCTCTAGCTGCATCCAATAGCCCGATTATTCGTCTTCTTCGTGGATAGTTAGTGGTGAAATTTCCATGTTCGTGACACAAGTGAAAACACTTCACTTGGAAAAAAATCCTGGCTTTGCCTTTAGCACCAGATTTTGAAGAAGATTTTCTTCCCCTTCCCTTTCCTTGCTTTGGAATCCAAAGTGAAATTTTCTTCATCTTCATCTCTTCAATGAAGATCCATCCCCGGTACCCCACCTTATCCTCCTCCTTCACAAGATCCGACCAAAGTCGCTCCCATCCCCGCGCTTTCTCCGTCCACGAGACAGTCTTCATAGCTATGCCAAATCTTCTAAGCCCAAGGAGTGCTGTCACTCAAGTATTCATCATCATCAGCACCCCACATCTTCCCAAGTAAATATCCTCACAGAAGGGACAAACTGTGGAGGTATACTTCTGGAATACTTTTGCCTTCTCCATTTTATTTTTCGAGCTTGTCTTTAAGTGCCAACTTCCTATGGTCACTTCCGATTTGGAACAAGTCCGTCAAAGCCTTCCACATTAATAATGGAGTGGATTTATCGTATACTGACACAATATGGTCCTTCACACCTTCCAATTGCATCCTCCTCATCTTTTGCGCTTTTTTCCATGCATCAAGTAATGCAAAGACGCTAGATCGCTAAGCTTAGGGAACATCGCTATTGATGAACTCCTTCAAATTCCATTATCCTCCAAATAGCATCATCCCGCCCTTCTAGGATATGTAATTCGGTGCTCCAATCAAGGGCATACTCCAATCTCAACCCGCTGAAAGACATTTCAATGTATACTGACAGACCAAGAATCTTCAGAGTACCAATTGTCCACTAGCATGTTCCACTTCACAATTGCAATCTTCAATCAACATTGCTCCGATACCATGTAGAAATTATATGCAATAAGCATGCATATTTCCAAGATCCACCTGATCTCACACTATTTAACTTTATGCAAGACATCAATCTATTCCACTTGTTAATCTTATGAAAATTTTAATCGCGACACACATGTGAAGTATAAACAAAAATATTCAATTGCACATATCACGCTTTTAACCAGAAAGCTTGAAGTCAAAACCCCAACTATATATTATGTAACATGGAGATCATATGACACCCTATTACAAGCATACAAAGATTATCAAAAGCTCTCAATACAAGCATTAATCATTATACACTAATAAGGACCAATCTCTGCGAAATCCATGAACCGATCTTTGCCACCAAGGCCTACCTCCATTGGCGCAATTTGTGTCAAGAATAGCTCTAAAATGAATTGTACTACTCTTGGATTGACTACGGAATCCTCATTGAAACTCCAATATGTGTGATGTAATCAATGCATCACTATAGTCACAACAACGTATAGTCTATCTTGGCTATTTCACCTATCTCTCCACTGTCTCCATTGGAACCGCCATGCACCGTAATTAATCAGTTGTAATTGTTCAATTGATTAATGAGTTATTATTTGTGAATTAATTAAATAATTCACTCCAATCTACTCACTAGTGTATCAATCTCGCTAGACTAGATACAAGTAGTTTAACCGAGTCTAACCGAGTTAAACCGAATACAAACTCCATAACTATTTCTTCCAATCGTGTCATAACTCGCCAATTTGAGTTCTAATCGAGTCCTCCATGCATTAGCCCATTAAAACCTTAGGAATTGTGTAATTCATTTTTTCAGCCGATGTGCCATTTTGTACCGAAATGAAGTTCTCCAAGAGAATAAGTTGTTGTTTAGAGTCCGATTATTATTAAGAGCTAATAATAATCAACATGCATCTATTTTTAGACGTGACGATCTATAAATAGATTCCCATTTAAATATTCCAAAAAATAGAATTTCATCTATTTTTCCAATCAACATCAACCATACACAAATAGCATCCCAACTTATGAAATATGATCATCATGTCTAAAAATAGGACTTGCGCCTAAAATAGACTACAGCCCACTTAGTGAAGGCTGCATCTTTCACTAAGCTCATCATCTGCTTGAATCTCAACATATCCTCCATTTACAAATAATCCGGCCATCACCCGAGTTTTATCAGTAATAATCTATCCCACTGCTTCCTCAAGTCACATTCTCATGGACACAGAAAGCAAGGCATCATTGACACCAAGTGCATAGTTGAACACTCACCTCTATATCAACAAGTTATCCCCAACCAACATAATTCCCCATTCCTATAACATGGTCGTGTCTCGATTATTGTCTACTTGTATCCCAATAACTCATCTTGTCCCCGAATTCATTCATCGGTTAGCTTCAACTTTATACCCCGGAAAATGTTTTGTCATGAACCATTTGGGAGAAAGTGTCTTTCAAGTGGCACTTGTTAATCCGTCAAGACTTTTGCTACCTTGAGTCGTAGTCGTATTTCGCTCTAATCGAAGAGTCTTTAATACAGCTCATTATGACAATCTTGTAGGGAAAAATACACATGTACGATTTTCTTCCGGCCTCAAGCAGGGAAGTTTTCTCCAAGATGAAAATAGATTGACAGGGGAAGAAAGCTCAAAGTGATCTTTGATATGCCTATGAAGGTTATAAGGGAAAAGGTGATGAAATTGTACTGTTAAAGGATAATTGTAAAAATACGTAACATATTACTGGCCGCATGTGAAGAAATCAAGTATCTCAAGGAAAGCTGAAGGAAACATGTCCCTGACACAAGAATATACTTTGGAATGATTGTGGAGCGTTGAAAAAGACTGAGCTTAGCATTTATTTCATAAGAGAAGAGCATAATCAAAGATTCAAGAGCTGAAGCAATGGAACATAAAATACAGAAAGAGCCATATGGGCTAAGAAATTAATAGATTTTATAACTCTCCAAGCTGACCAAGAATTAAATGAGCATGAAATAAAATATAGAACATTATGTGTCCTAGAAATTTCAATGAGGTGATAATAAAGAATGCACATAAAAGTCACGTAAAAGAGGTCGTATAGAGATCAAGAAAGCTCGTGGAGAATTTTAACACTTCATTTGATAAAGTATCGAGGTTGGATTGCCATCTCATTGACCAAGGAGGGTAACTTATTATCATGGGAACCCGTGAAGCTCTATTGGTGGGAAGAAAAATCAAAGTTGACAATACTTATGAGAAAATCACAAGGTTAAAGGGGACAATATATCAATTTCCGCTAATAAATATTTTCAATTGTTATGGATGGTTAAAACATTATTTTGTGGACAAGCCTAATTCCACCAGACCACCGCTTATAATGGAACATCATAAGATAATTAATTACCCAAGTACAAATGTTGAAATTTGGAAGAAATGCGAATATGATGACCACATTCCTCAAGATGATAAATAGCAGATGATATTCAAAAGACTACATCAAGAAGGAATAACATACATCAATGTGCTGGAAGGATCCACATCGGCAACAAAGGGCAAGATATCAATTAAAAAAATTCAAACATCATGATATTTCTTTCTGGCTATTGTATTTTTCTATTTTTAGAACAAGGTGGTAATATTACTCCCTCAATGTATGAAAGTAGTCGTATAGATGAGTAGTTTAGTAGTTTCAAGAAGTTATCACGCTTAGAAACTATTTTTCAATTTATTTAAGAAAAGAAAACTCAAGAAGAGGATGTTTTGGACTTCCGAAGACTACAATTTTGTACTTATATTTTCGATGAATTAATGAAAGAAGCATCAAGCTTCCTAAATTTTTTGATGGTGATTCGCGGTTTCTATGTCATATTATGTTCTTCTTTCAATGAAGTGAATTAAAGTAGTTTCCGGCCCAATTACGCTAGGCAAGAGCAACAACCTTAATATGCACTCCTTCACTCCAACTTTCTCTTCACAAATTCATTCTGAGACTTAGCAATAGATTCTCAGGTTACAACATATTATTTTGAGTTTCCAATAGTTATTCTTTCACCGTATATCGCAATAAAGGTATTATGGAATATTTTATTAATTCATATAATTAATGGTTTTAAGAATTTAATTTCCAAATTGATAGAAAAGATCTCATAATATAATTATTTTATGATACACTTTTTAAAATGTCTCAAGCATTAACATTCTATACAACACAGTGAATGTCTGTTGTACAACCATCAACTGTTACTCTTTCTTGATGGTATCCAAAGAAAGGAAGAAGCAGTGGTAGAATCCTTCAGTTCAGCTCTCTTTAGTTGGAAAATTGCTTGTTCGACTCTCCATCGTTGTGGCTTTCGTAAACATCTGTTGTAATCCTCATCATTCGCCTTTGGAATATGCTATGTGATTTTCTCAATGTATTCTCATTACCGGGTATTTGATTCTTTGAGGATGTATTTGAAGTGATTGGTGGAAGTTCCTCATGATGTCCTCATGTTTTTCCGTACACTCCCATTTTGATTCTTGAGGACTGTGATTATATTGTGTATCCTATGTCGGATTGAGCTGGGTGAATTTTTTTTGTAATTTCGTTCTCCTTCCTTGAGCCAACAGCGTGATTTATGTTTTCATAGAATTTCTTTCTGAATTATTCTTTCTTTAAGTTGGTCTATTATCATTTTCTTCTCACTGAAATCGTCGATATGCCTTCTCGAGATGATTTTCGTTGAGCCGCATTTGTGTTTCCAAATTTCACTTTGGTCTTTGAAGATATCATTGGCTGTAGTATTCGTCTATACTTACATTCTCAACATTTTCAGCTATGGAACCGATACATTTTCTCTGCCTGCTAAAGGAAGCTTGGAGGGAATCCCACCAATTGACATAAGGTCTTTGGAACCTCAGAGGGCTTGGAGAGCCAAAATTGCTCAAAGTGAAATTTTTGGGTGTGGAAATACCGTGTCTGAGCCACCGGAGCCGGATCGGCCAATGATCCACCTTTGGGAGGCCTAAATGATGGTGGCTGCTGCTTCTCCTCCAAGTGGAGGAAGTCTTGTGATGATGAAGCCGATTCTAGTCTGGGAGTGGTAATTTGATGGGATCCCTCCCTCCAAGCTATTCCAAGTGAATATGAAATTGGATGTTTGAAGAAGATCTATTAGATGATTACCTTGGATGAATTCTTTAAATTTAAGGGGTTGTCCATGTCAAGCTATGTTCTTCCTCCTTTTTCTCCCCATATGATGATCATGTTGAGCTCTCTTCCAATCAGCCAGAGAGGTGAGTTCGCTTGGCTGTTGAGATCCTCTATGTTGCTTTAAAAGCTCTGCTTTTTTGTTGTACTGGATCATGTGGGAAGTAGAAATTCATAAGATGTCCATGAATGCTAGTTCCAATTAGGTGGAAGGAGGATTTAATGAAGTGTTGGATTTAATCTGACTGTTTGTGGTAATCAAGTTGGTGTTCCATATAATCGCTAGCTCCGGGTTCCCACATGCATTGACAATTAGTGTCAGAAATTCTTCTAGAGTCTTTGAATATTTGTATATATAGAGTTGAGTCAGAGAATTGGTTCTGTATGAAGAAAATCATGGGGTTATCCTCACAATTATTTTCTTGATTAACCCGTGCTTGGAGGGGTTATTTAGCCCTATGATATTTCATGAGATGAGATTCATTGAGGGGTGTGTTAGGGACTACCGAGTGTAACCTTGTTAACTTGGGATAATGCCATGATTCTACAATCTCTTTCTTCCCAGATCACTAATCACTAGATAAGTTCTTCTTCCTCGCTTTCTGTGATCTTTCAGAAAGAGCCAGTTCGGGAGGTGCCACCTCAATGCTAAGGAGGGTATCTGCTTTGGCTCGAGGAGGACTTCCATCAATTCTCGGACCAAGGATGTAGACCAGAGAGAATGTTTCCTCTTGCATGCATCTTCAAGCTCCCATGATGTCTAGGTCCCCGTAGTCAATGCCTTCCCGGTTATCTTTCCATTTATTTAGGATTGATTCCAGGATCACACCTTTTCTCATTTTTTCTCTCGAGATGTCCATAATATGCGTTGAGGATCGGGGTTGTAGCGCCTAGTTGGATTTTGTTTTGTGGGGTCTCCGAAGTCTGTGGTTTTAGCCATGGGAATGATTTGAGTCTCTTGGATTTCATTCTAATTAATATCCAATTTAGCTAGCCTCATAAAGCTGTTGCCGCGTCTAGACTTTTTTTTTCTCGGATCGTGTTTGACTTCCTAGTGTCTTTTCCTTCAGATAATTTCATGAACCCTTTGATGTATTTGTCCGTGGCATCATTGTTCAAAGTCGATCTTTGACAGGAAAGGTATTCAATAGTGCCCATGCCAGGAATTTCATACATCTAAATGGTACATGTTCATAATCTACGTTTGGATCCATTCACAAATTCCTCATGAAGCAGGATTACCTCATTAGGGAGAGATTTTGCAAAATGTGAATGTATACACATATCCTTGCATAGGCCGCATACCCGTTGATCTTTGTCTCTTTCCTTTATTTTTTAGCATCTATCCAGAGAGTCACCAATGCCAAGGGTTAGCTCGTCCCAATAGTCCTCATGGTAGGGTGTAGAGTTCCGACCCAAACTAGGAGCCCAACTCAAATCTTCTTTATCTAGATTGAAGCGTTTGACCTTAGTTGCATAGCTATATACCATTTGTTAAAGAAATATGGCCGTTTGTCCGGGGATTCAGCTTTGTCTTCTGCATGTGAAGAACACGTTGAAGAAACCCTGGCATTAGTAGTTGAAGATCTATATGGACCTTGGGTTTCCATTTCTCTGGAGGCAATCCAAACTTTAAGAGATTTTATGTAGGCTTCGAATCGCATAAACTTGCCTACCGTGAGCATGGTCCTTCATATATTGAATTTTTCAAGTGATTCAATGAGCCGGAGCTCAATCTTGGTTCTTATTTCTGCCTTTGGGTATGCATGTGGAGGATGTGATTTTTTTCTCTCTCATTTTCGCAGTTGCGAGCAGATTTTGTTATGGGTGACTTCCAATATGTAATGGAATGGGAAATATTTTTTCCTCGACTGGCTGGCCCATTAGAGGGCGAACTGTAGGAGGGGGACATCCACTGCTTCCCCCACCGTTGTTTGTCATGTGAACCTGTGTATGTGCACCGTATTAGGCTAGCAAATGGTTGGGGTAGGAGGTCTGCCATCGCCACTCTGTCTAAAAACTTCAAACCCTAAAGGCCATGGCGCTGGCGTTCGGGAGCCGGACCACCGAAAATATTTTTCAGCATTACATGTCTTAAGGTCTATGCTGATTTCCTAGGAGATAATAGTGAGGAAAATAAACTTAACTCTATTGAGGTAGTTATCATCACCATACCAATTCTCATAAACAATTTTTTATTTCTACATCAATGATATCCCCTTAATCCCAAAATATACTAGCATACTCATTAGCCACAACAACATCTAGATTGTGTCCTTTGGAAGATTATCCTACTCTAGATTCTCTATTGAGCTAATATATATAAAATCCTAGTATCCGAGAAGGAACCAAGAAAGGGTGAATTGAAACCAAAGTATATACTATCCTAAGTGAGTTGTTGACCTTGACATATTTTTTATTTGAAGTTTAGATTCAAGGCAACATCCAACATCAAAGAAGTAACTCTAGGGATGAATTACAAGTGGTTAAGTTAGGATTTCTATAAAATACCAAAATATAAATAGGTAAACCATGGACTAAAAGCATGAGGTATGGCTCTATCTTCATCTCTTTAAGGAACACCGAGATGTTTTCGCATGGTCCTATTAAGACCTCAAGATTTATGAATAATATATCATGCAACATACCATTCCTAAGGATAATCTCAATCCTTTCCAAATAAAAATTTGAGGAAATTCCATCCATCCCTTGAACCATTACTACAAAAATAACTTAAAAGTGTAATTGATCCCAAAATAATTTTCCAAGTAATATACTCCAAATGGGTAATATATCTTGTTCTTGCGAGGGAAAAGAGTGGTGAAATTTTTATAAATGTAAATTTTTGGAATCTCAATAGAGCCTTTGTAAAAAACATCTACCATGTACCTCATGTGGAACAAGCATAGAGATAGTGTCAATGTCGAAATGTTTTCATTATTGGGGATGGATTTTTGAGTTAAAATCGTGTGTTGATAGTTGAGGAAGATAGAATTAATACATATTTTACACTAAATGTAAACCTTCGCATAACAATGTATGCCATTTTACCTAATTAACATAGGATCAACATTTCAAAGGGCCATGGATGTAGATTTTAGAGGATTGATAAACAAAGTGTGGTATTTTATTTATATGGTGTAACCATCTAATAAAAGAATATATATAATCACATTTTACACCGGAATAAATTCCTAAAAGGTGTTGAACGTATGGAATATCTTTGAACCTTCAAAATTCCATTTTGGCATAACCAAAAGGAAAATCTTGAGTAAAAAAATTTCAAGGGAAGGCATAATTATTGATTTATAGAAAGTGAAGTGATAACAAGACTACCCATCCAACATAATAACAAGGCCATGCGATCCTTCGGGTAAAATTAATTTTGTTAGAATTTTCATTCCATATTTTTCCAAACCAATCAAACCCCCATAGAAAAAGATCCATAAAGATATTTAGAAAATTTTAAATAGGCGAGGAAGAAGAAGCCTTCAAGAATATTGAAACGTTTTCCTCTAAGCCCCTATGTTTTATAGCCCTAACTTGGATAAATATTTCATCATTTACACATTTTTCCCCGACTAGTCATTAACCTTAGTATTGAAACAAAAAAGATAATGGGACAATGAATCTTGAATTAATTGCATTAGAAAAAAACCTACAACGAGATAAATTGAATTACCTTTCTATTTATAAGAAAGCTTATGTAGTATACAAAGTAGTTTTTTCTGATCATGAAATTTTCGTTTCTCTTTTACTACCTTTTGGGTGATTTTAACTCTCTCTCATTCATATATATATGTATATATATATCTATATCTATATATATATGTATGTATATATATATATATATATACATATATAGATATATACATATATATATATATATATCTATATATGTATATAGATATATACATACATACATACACACACATATATATATATATATATATATATATTCATGATAATTGAAATCTTGCATGTTCTGCCACCAATCCATTCTGTCATGCCATTATCCTTGGGATTGGTACAAGGAAGTTGTAGAAGGAATTACATCATGGAGTCCTTAAAATTCGCATTGTAAGGTTCACTATCCATCAAATAAGCAAATATAACCACATATACATAAATGTAGCTCATTTTCCATAAAAAACATATGATTTGCGATATGTGCTTTGCTGTACTATGGTGGAGGTGGTTGGGGAACCTTAGTAACGCGGAACCCTACCTAGCTTTGTCAGTTCCTAATATTCGGTCTTGTAGGTTGTTTTTGTTTCCACATATGCTATGCTATAGTGGATCATGTTGTCTATTTTTGGCTAGTCCTTTTCCACCATGTAGTCTGGTTGGGGGGAAAATGGGGTTTCCACCACTCCCATGGTTTCATGTCGCATTTAGCTTCGATATGTCGGGTTCTTGTCTCTAGACATGTTAGTGTGGAGGTTTGTTTGGTGTTAGGGATTTGGTGGGAATTTTGTTCTACCAGATCGTTGTTCTCTTCTAGCCATGGAATTTTAGGGATAACCAAATTTGTGGGCTACATTGTCATATCGTACTTCTTGCTCTATTTAGGGCTTCACCGTTGCTTTATGTTGAATAGATTTGGGTTTTTTCCTTTCGCTTCGGATAAGCAGTACCGGGCTTGATCTATGGGTATGGTTCCCTTAACATGCTGGGGTTTTGTTGAACATATTTGAATGGTTGTATGCCCATTTTTTTGGTTTAGTTTTGATGTTCCCTTTGGGGTTTTCTATGGCCTGTGTCTCTTGATATTGATTTTTCTACATTTTTCCTAAGGACGCTAACATATTGTGTTTTCTACTGTTGTAAGCATCAGCATATGAAAAATATACCCTTCACAATATTGGGTTTTTTAGGCTGCGTATACCTCTTTAATTTGATCTCAATTATCTTTGCACATATATTATATGAATGATTACTTAAACATCTTTTACCAATTAAAAGGAATTTTTTCTATCTTGAAAAAAATAATTTGTTGGAAGAAAAACTTTTGAGATTATGTGAATTTAATATCTACTGAAAGTGTACAGAAAATCCTCAAGTGAAGGACAACAGCCATGAGAAGTCCAAGATGCCTCTTGGAATATGAAACTAAGGCTGAGAAATGTGTATTTATATGTATATTATGTTAATAATATTATGCATCTCACATTTATCTAATTATTTTCTAATTTTAAAAGGGATTTTAACATGGTGCATCGTGTATTACAGTTTTTTGAGGTCTTTGGGATTGTGAACCATAATTTTTTTGGTCCCCTTTGCAATTTGATTTTTCATGGATAATGTAAGGGAACAAGCTAATCTTGTTTCTAATAATGAAGAGCAGATGATTAAGAGGAAGCAAGCCATTTGTTGAGTTTCCCATCTCACTGCTGGTCTTGCTTAGAAATATGGCATTCCTCAACCCCATCCGTAATTGTTTTGGGGCTGATGCTAGGAACTCTATCTATTGTAATTCCCTTATAGTGATAATTATAGCAAACCTAAAATATATAACAATTTTCTAATATCCTAGTGTGTTATTTTTCCATGAGACTGTCCAGCCATTCTCCACAAAAAGGAAGTTTTTCTCTCTATGTTTGACCACTAGATGAAACTGCCTCCTGCCATGTCACCTCTACCTTACTCTGAATTTCTCTTCAATTTTTTTTGAGATATCTCTCTCCAAGGCAAGAAAATATTACATTAGAACTACTTTCTCTCTAAGCCTCAACAAAGTCACTTGGATTTTCTCATCCATAGCACCATATTATTTTCTTTCATGAAGAGTTTGTTGTATTCTTAAAGCGAGCTCGCATATTAAATATGAGATTGCAACTATATATTGATATCATAATGACCTTGACTTGATTCATCAATGACAAGATATGATATTTCTATGATACCAATATTAAACACATAAACAAATATTAGAATAAATTGTATCAATCATGTGATGCATATTCACAAAACATATAAATACACATTTCCTCGACCTCTTGGTTTCATATTCCAAGAGGTCTCTGAAATTCTCATGTTTTTTGTCCTTCACTTGAATATTTTCACTTTCCATTCATGAATGCTAAATTCACATAACCCCAAATTATTTTGAGAATTATACCTATGCTTGTCCATCTATTTAGAACAAAAAGTTTATTTTCATGTGATTGCGGTTGTACAATTTAACCATTACTCTTAAGAGAATCGATGTTTCTCTCCAAACTTTCAATTTTATTGTCATGAATGCATGTCCAAGAGGTAATCAGACTAAACATGTTTTTATATTTTACCCATCTTCTAGTCATGCATTATTATCCCTTGGGATTTGTAAAAGGAAGTTATAGAAAGAATTCACATCATGCTATCATTAAAAGTTGTCTCATAATTCTCATTATCCATAATAATAAGCACAATATAACCACATATACATAAAATAATTTTTTGAAACAAAATACTTTCTCGATTATGTGAATTTGGCACATTCATTTGAGGGAAGGAAAAAGTCCTCAAGTCAAGGCCAACATTATTGAGAAGTGAAGGAAACTTTTGGAATATGAAACCAATGGTTAGAAAATTGTATTTATATATACATTATTCTAATAATATACATCTCAAATTTATCTAATTTTCTGTTTATTTCCAAGAGTGGAGTTTAACATGCTATCCGAGCCATGATTTTTGTGGCCTGAGTTTGTGAACTATGAGTTTTTTTGTCCCACTTTCAGACATAGATCATGGGAGGAATGAAAGGGTATAGCCAGGGCTTTGTTTCCATTTCCTCATTTCTATGTTTTTCTTTCAGGCTTTAACTCTAGGTGGGTCTAATTTAAGGCCTCACGCCCAACCGAATTAACAAGTTTTATTTGTTTAGTTTCCCATGCGCAACTAGTCATGTACGTAAATTTGGTATCTCTAGCCCTTTCGCACTATTTCCTTAAGGTGACACAATTTTGTCTATTATAACTTCCTGCAGAGAATTCAGTAACCCTAGCATATATGCCATTCTCTTCCAACCTTTAAAGTATCTACCATTTTAATTACTATTTGAGCCATTCCCCATGTAGATTGTTTTTCCTTTGTCTAACTACTTGTTATCAACATATTTTTCTCCTTCGGGTTAGTGCCTCTCGAAATCATGTTTTTCGGACTTTCTTTTATGGGCTCCATACCTTCTTTTTCTAGTCATGATGCCCAGTCATGGAGATGATGGCTTATCGTGGTTAACCAAACCTTCGGGCCATCGGGAAAATTTCATGAGAGTGATCAATCTATTTCACTCGGTTATATGCCTAATGACTGGTGAATCATTCTAGAGTCTCATGGTTCCTAGGAGAGATCAATTCGACTCATCACTCCAAGGACTCAGCCAGAGCTTAATAACAGAATCTTCCATAACTTCTTCACCATGAGAATCTACATTCATCCCTCTTATTAGCTCTATTCATCCCATTTTATACCGACCACTAGAGGGTGAGGCTGTGAGAGTCTGATATCCATATTTTTTATGATTGAGCATCATATTATACGAGAGAGAGTTTATGGTGCTTATCTGGCCGGAGATATTTGTTCTGCGGGATATTTTCTTATTATAGTGGGGAGATCATTGATTTGGAGAAGTGGCCTAGAGTGAAGGTATATTTATATCTTGGTTTAGATTAATAGAAATCTATGTTCCTTCCTATATTTACATGTTTACAAGTAGTTACATATATTGATTCTATGATTTTGAGTTGAATATCTTCCGAGGAATATCACCTTTGTCCTTAAGTGTTTGTGGTTGTGCACAAGTGTCTAGGTCAAGTGTGGATGAACAAGATTATTCGAGTGGAGCGTTGGGATTCAAGTATCAAACTCAAACCCTTCAACGACCTCCGGGAATAGGCTAGGTGCATGCTTTTTCTTTATAGAATCTAGAATTTTTGTATGCTACATGTGTGAGAATTGGGTTGGGATTGACCTATCTATCCATTGGTTGTTTTTGCTTTTGCTTTTGGTGATCCTTTTCGAGGATCGCAGAGAAAAATATCCTTGCATGTAAAATTCATTACAACACTACTAATTGAAATGGTCTCAGCCAGGTCATTTCCCTCTACTCTAGTCTACTAAATTTTTTTGTTTATTTCTTTTAATAAATTCTCCAAGTAGGAAAATATCCACTGAGCCATTTCCCAAGCACTTCAGTCACACTTGGTTCTTCTAATTTGGAAGAAAATATTATTTTATTTCATGAAGAGTTTCCAGGGCCTTTCCTCGTGAGTAGGGTGGGGGCAGATAAACCCTACCTCAATCTCGGTATCATGCTCTACATATAAAATATGATATTTCACCTATATATTGATATCATCATAACCTAACCTGGTTCATCAATGAAAAGATATGATTGCTATGATACCACCGTTGAACACACACACAAATAATGTAATTAATTTGGATAAATCATGTATTTATATTATTCACAAAAGACATATAGATACACATTTTCCTCCCTTGGTTTCATATTCCAAGAGGTATCTTCGAATTTGTCATGAATTTTGGCCTTAAATTGGAAACTTTACCTTTAATGCCTGGGTTTTCTCCAAATTCACATAACCCCAAAGTATTTTTGAGGTTTCTTATGCCAACACTTATTTGAAGATTTAGACCATAAAAATTATTTTATGTGACTATGTTTTAATAAGTTAACCATTACTTGGTAGAAGCCATGCATTCCTCCCAACGTTTTCTTTCATAAATTCATGTCCAAGAGGCATTCCTTTTATTTTATGTTCATTTTTTTCTTTTAATAACTCCTGGGGGCTCCACTGAAGTGGGCCTTATGCCCAACTGACTCATCAAGTTTCATTTGTTGAGTTTCCATGTATGTATTAATCTTGCTCATAAATTTATCATTCCTCACCCTATCCAAAATCATTTTTAGGTGACATAATTTTGTCTGATGTAACTTCCCACAATGATAATTCTAGAAACCCTAATGTATATGCCATTATTTTTCAACCTCCTTGTGTGTTACTCTAACATTTTAATTCCTATTTGAGCTAATATCCATGCAAAATATTTTTCTATATATGAATAGTAGTTGAAATGGTCTCTTGTCATGTCATTTCCTCTACTATATTCTACAAAACTTTTGTTCAATTTTTTGAAGAAATTTCAAGTAGGAAAATATTGCATTGAACCATTTCCTCGTCCTCAATAAACTCACTAGGGTATTCTCATTTTGAGCACCATATTATTTTCTTCTTGAAGAGTTTCCCACAACCTTTCCTACGAGCAAGTAGTGGCATAACCTCACCAATTTAGAGTATCATGTTTGGAATACTATTAAAATATGATATCAGATCTATATATTTATATCATCACAACCCCAAATTGATTCATCAATGAAAATATATGAGATTTCTGATAAATACGTGATGCATATTATTCACAAAACATATAAATAAACATTTTATTCCCTTGGTTTCATATTCCAAGAGGTATCTTTCACTTGTCATGTATTTTTTCCTTAACTTGAAACTTTTGACCTTCCCTTTTGAAGTTAATGTTCCAAATTCACATAACCCCAAAGTATTTTGAGGATTATGTCTATGCTTGTTTGAATATTTATACCAAAACATTTATTTCATGTAGCTATGTTTTAATAAGTTAACCATTACCGGCGTAGTCGTGATTTCCTCCCAAATTTTGCTCTATTTTCATAAATTCATGTCCAACAGTCTCTTTATTTTATGTTTTTTTTTCTTTGCAACAACCCTAGGTGGGCCCACTCAAGGGGCCTCACACTCAACTGAATCAACATACCATTTGTCATGTTTCATTCTCAACTAGTCCTACTAACAATTTTTTCATTCCCCAACCCCATCGACAACTATTTTTTTAACGTGACATAATTTTGCATAATCACAGAATCTCCATAGAGATAATTCTAGCAACCCTAATGTATATGCCATTATCTTCCAACCTCCTTATGTGTTATTCTACTCATTGTATCTCCTATTTGAGACATTCTCCATGGAAATGTGTTTTTATCTATTTTTGACTATTGGTTGAAATGGTCCCATGTCATGTCATTTTCCCTCAACTCTAGTCTACAAAATTTCCGCTCTATTTTTTTGAGAAATTATCCAAGAAGGAAAATATCACATTAAGACATTTCCCAAGTCCTAAACAAATCACTTTCTGGTTATTCTCATTTGAGCACCATATTAGTTTGGTTTCTAAGAGTCACAAGGTCTTTCCTCAGGAGTTGTGGGAGTAGTGGTGAGCAACCTCAATTAATTTCTAGTATCATGATCTACATATAAAATATGATATCGCATCTATATATTGATATCATCACAACCCCAACTTGATTCATCAATGACATGATATGATTCTCTAATATCATTTTCAATCACACACATAGAACTAGTAGACTAATTTGGATAAATTATGTGATGTATATATTATTCATAGAAAACATAGAAATAGACATTTTCCTCCCTCGGGTTTCATATTCCAAGAGATATTTTCAACTTGTCATCATGATAATAACTTGAAAATTTTCACCTTCCAAAGTATTTTGAGGCTTATGTCTATTATTTGAATATTTAGTCCATAAAACCTATTTCAAGTGACCGTGTTTTAAGAAGTTAACTATTACCTAGAAGAAGCAATGATTTCCTCCAAAAAATTTTCTATATTGTCATAAATGCATGTCCAAGATGTATATTTATTTTATGTTATTTTTGTTTGCAAAACCCTAGGTGGGCCTACTCTATGGGGCCCCATTCCCAACCGACTCCACAAGGGGAGCTTAACTTTGATGGACCCAAGGATAATTAAACTTGCACCGAATGACATAGGCCAAAGAATTGTTATGGGGTTTAATAACTTGGGCTACCCATCAGGTTATATCCTCACACACACACACACACATAAATATATATATACAACCATGGCAATCAAAATTGACATGTTTCTATAGTTTATCCATTTCTAAGTCATGCCTTCCTATTATCCTCGGGATTTGTACAAGGAATTTGTGTATGCTGAATTCACATCATAGAGCATTAAAACTTTCCTCATGTGGCTCACTACCCATGAAAACAAGAAAAATATAACAACAAATACATATGATATTTTTGGAAACAAAATCCTTTGGATTATGTGAATTTTGGTACATCCACTGAAAGGGAAGGTGAAAAGCCTTAAGTGAAGGCAACTAATCATGAGAATTCCACAGAACTTTGGAATATGAAACCAATCATTAGAAAAAGTGTGTATATATGTATATTATATTAATATCATGCATTTCATGTTTATCTAACTTTGTATATGTTCATGAGTGAGTTTAAGATGGCATTATAGCCATGAGTTTTGTGGCCTTTGGATTGTGAACCATGAGTTTTTTGGTCCTCCTTTTGAAATATAGGAGATTGTTATGGAAACAGTGTACCAGTCTGTGATTATTTCCAATAATTAAGAGTGATACATGAGTGGAGAAAGCCTATTTGTTGGGTTTCCCATGTACAACCTGCCCTAATTACACCTGGGTATACCTCTAACCTATTTGCAACTATTTTGAGGTTTCAAAACTTTGTCTATCAGAATCAAGCAGTGGATAATATAGAAAACCTAACATATATACCATTCTCTTCTAATCTATTGGTTCATATTCTCAGTTTACCATATTTCCTATCTCATATCATTCTGTGTGAATTGTTTTCACTGTATTTCCGACTACTATTTGAAGTACCCTGCCATGTTAGGATTCCATATGCTCTGGGCTCAAGTGGAATTTATTCATTTTTTGGAGTAATTCTCCAGAAGGAAATAATTTCATTGAGCCATTTCAAGCCATTAGTAGATTTCTTGGTTCTTCTCCTTTAAAGCACCATACATTCCTTTCCTTCATGAAGTGTTTCGGGCCTTTCCTCAAGAGTAAGTGGTAGTGGTAGAAACCTCATTGTTAGACTCACTATGTACCACTTTTTACCATATATTTGACACCACTTTACCTCTTTATAACCATGTTTAAAAAGGATTCCATCACTTTCATTCACTTTATCCAAAGGTATATAAAATCCTCTTCTTTACTATATATTTAATTCTATACATATAATTCCATATTACTTTATATTTCATCATTAATCGAAGGTAGATTGTTGCTAACATAAGTATAAAAGATTGCGTATACTTATGTAATCGCGGTCAAACAATCGTAAGGCCGCTGTCAAAATGGGCCGACTCATTGTCGAAACAAATAGCAAATACGCAAATTCCGTCACTAGTCTGAATTGTTGATTCCTGAAGAGCATTTTGGACAATGGCAACAATATGAAGACGAGCAAGGAAGTGGTTACATGGATTATCTCCGAAGAGTAGTGCTCTTTTGGTATCTCATGGTAACAATATCTTTTTATGGAAGAATAGAATAGCCCGTTTTAAGAAAGAAGAACAGATTTGGATGTTCTAGACTGCTCTAATGTAATTGGGGATGTCTCCCTTTAAAAAAAAAAAAAAAAAAAAGAGAGATATCATCATTAGAAAGGAGCTCGAAAACTACAGAGAACATTGTGTTTTGAGAGGACAAAGAGCTAGACTCCATTTGTAATGTATCATTTCTTTGATGAAGGAATAAAAGTTCCTTTTGAGCGCTCAATTCTATCTTTTCCTGGAATCTTGTGAGAAGGAAAGGGCCCGCCTTCCTCACAAGATTCACTCCGATCAAATTTATTTGTTGCTTTAGAAGTGATATTCAGACCTTAACTTAATTCTCATGGCCGAAACATCGCTGTATAGTTATGTGACTAATAAGCATCAGTTTCCTTTAACGTCAAGATGAGCTCTGGTAAGACCATCCCAAAGAAGTTAAGAGATCTATTTGTCCGTTTGAATGTATGATCATTGTGCTGTGTGCTAAATATTCCCGTAGGTATTGCAGGAATAGGGTCCCGTTCCCATTGATTGCCTTTCTTTTCCCGCAAGGTGATTAGGAAACAGACAAAAGGTTGGTTCCGGTCATGGGAATAGGGTCCGTTTCTGAAGCATCTTTTCTAAGGCAGTGATTAGTGTCAGAAGGTAGTGTCGGGGTTCCCATTAGCTGGAATAGGGTCCCTGCTCCCTGGCAGGTTGATTGATTTTCCCTCATAGAAAGTAATTCCCCTTTCATTAGATTCTTAAATAAACCTAAATAGAGGAATTGCTTCTACTATAACATAAGTAACTTCAGCTTGATTTAGGTAATAATTAGATTTGTATGATTAATAATCAGGTGGAATTTTTACTACAACATTATTTCTAAGCAATTGAGCATATCCAAGGCATGGGATTGTCTTTAAATAAACAGACTTTCTGAAGGATAAATTTATGTGGAGCTTGAATGTTAAAACAATTAAAGAAACCAACATTTTTGAAGGGCCACAATGGGAAGGCAATTATAGATTTAAAGCATTAATATTTTTCTAGATGTGCAGATTGTATGAGAGGACGTTTAACCCGAAGAAACTAATCCCACAAAAAGGCAACAGAAGGAGAGAAGAAAGACTTTCATTACCTAGATTGTATCAAAGGTCAATCATCACAGAGAGGATTAAGTTCTCTAAGACCAAAACTTCAAGACTTCAATCGATTAAAAAACAGAGGAAGTCAGGCCTTAAACATAGAGAGCCAAGACAAAGAACCAATAACAATACGGAGAGTCGAAGAAAGTGCTAGAAAATCACAGAAAGGCTTACGGAGGAAATAATAGAAAGTGTTGACGACCAATGGAAAACATTGAGAGCCCGTAGAAGACTTTGACTAACGAGCAAGGAGGAGAACAACCACTGGAAGGAAACAACCGAAGACTTCTTTGTGAGACGCATCCTGGCTGAGAAGGGAAAAGGATGAAAATTTCTCTACCTTGGGATTTCCTATCGCTGGATCTCCCTAGAGGAACAACTCCTATGAAGAACATTCCACGTCGCCTTTACCTAACTTCCATGGTTTATCCTTCCGAAGATCCGATAATTTCTTTTTGAATTTGATATATTATGCGGTGAAGTTATGATTATGTTACTAATGCTCACAAAAAGCTGAAAACTGTTTCCGTAACATTAAAAGGAAAGGCTTTAAGATGGTTCATGAGTCTTGGGAGTCGTGTAATCACAACATGGGAACAAAGAGGAAACATAAATTTCTGCTTAAATATCAAGACTATTTTCTGATGACAAAAGAAGGATGAACTATTCAATATGGCACAAAAGCCGATCAGAATCTAGAGGACTACGTAGGAAAGGCCGTATAATATACGTATCCGATCATCCGAATATAAGTAAGGAAATTGTGAAACAATATTACTTAGAGGATGAAGGATGATTGTTTAGACATGTTAAACATGCTTGGCAAGGAGATATATCTAAGAATCATATGATGAGATTGTTGGAATTGTGAAGAGGTGTTCAAGGGAGCGATGAACAAGAGTAAGTAATAGAGATCCCACTCATTCAAGAGTGCAACTGGCCAGTGGGGAGCAACAGATTTTAAATAGGTAATTTACTTGAAGAATTTAAAACTGAGATGTTAAGTTCTTTATCACAAATCGTACACTTTTATGGGTGTTAAGAAGAAGCAAAATAAGCAAGAAGAACTCTGTCAGCTCTTTGCCCAAAGTGCAAGAGACAAACATCCACTATATGGAGCCATTGGACAAAATACCAATTGCGCCTTTGTGAGAAAGATCATGAAACACAACAATTTCCATCTCTACCAGAATAAAGGCAAAGATTAAAAAATGAACGCAAGAAGAAGTTGAAGCAAGCACTACAACTCAAAGAAAACAATGGCAACCAAAAAGGACAAGGTAATAAACTCTAGTATGCCATTTAATCGTTGGAATAATTATTCTCAGTTTACTTTCAAACAAATTACCCTCCCTTTAATCAAATGCAATACCCACCCTTTAATCAAATGAATTTCCCACCCATGCAACAATCAAACCCTCCCTTTGTTGATCCTACAATATGGACTCCTCGGGGCTCAATGTACAGCCCATCTCTTTTTAACCCTTGGAATTCAAATTGAGAAGCAACAACTCCCGTATCCAAATCAATTTCAATTCCAACAACCACTTCCTCTCGCCATTAGCTCCACCAAATAACCAAATGAGACCCCGCCCACTGCGGCAACCACAACCAACCCCAATAATAAAGTTGTGCAAGTCATCGTATATTCGTAATCAAATTTATATCTACTATGCAATGTAATGATATTCATTTAAGATTCGGGAAAATAGTAGAGCCTATTATTGATGACATAAATTCCTTCGATTTTGATAAAGAGGGAAACTGAGAAACATAAGAAAGCACAACCACCCCTCTACCAAGGGTATTGAAATAACAGAACCACCATTCCCAAGCATTTAGTTTCAACTAACGCCCGAAACACCCGCTTTTAACCTTCTGTGGAATTGCAAAACTTGTATGTTAAAATTCCATTTTTACAAGCACTAAGAGAGAAAATTAATCTATGCCGTAACAATAAGGATATTTGTGTTAAGAAACTCGGTAGGAAAACTAAAGATCCCCTGCCAAAGAGCATGTGATAAGTGGATTTATCCGCATTAATGTTCGAGACCCTCCCGTGAAATATGGTGACCTACCATCCTCATCAGACAGCTCAAATTGGTAAAAAAATGATTCTCAAGTTCGTAGATTTAGGTGTCGCAATTAACATAATGACTCTGAAACTTCGCTTTTCATTGTTGCTAACCGAATAACACAATCAGAGATACACTCACCATTCTAGGAGTTGGTCAATCGTTCTACAATTAAACCCGAAGGAGTTGTTGAAGACCCATGAGCCGCTGAATCCTAGAACTACCTGGGCCTGATTTTGTTGTATTGCAACCAAAAAAAAGCCGGGGGGACATCCTTTAATTCTAGGGAGGCCATGGCTGGCCACAAAATTGATGCCTTTATCGCTTGTAGATCTAGTTCAATGACAATTTCTAATGGTTATGAAACCAAACAGCCTTACTCTTTATCCTCATGCTACACCCATAATTAATAATGAAGATTCTATGGATGGATTATGATGATAATGCTGTTCAACCCATTCTAAATATCGTGGACAAGCCTTTAACTCTTAAAGACAATACAGAGGATGAAATAATTAATAATTTTATTTGTGAACCTTCCTATAATTGTCAAACACACAATGAATCAGACCGCAATTTTGAAACAGATACCCAAGAAAAGATTGAATCAAGACGATCTCGTACATTAACCACTATCTCATCTAAAAGCATAACAAATGAAATTGAACTGCAAGACATTAAAAACATAAATCCCGATCTAACAGCTACCAAACACGCCAGCTTAATGAAGTTATTACATGAAAATAAGGAAGCATTTGCATGGGATTACACGGATATGAAAGGGATCTCTTCAACTATGTACTCACCGAATTTACATTAAAGAGGGATGCCACTCAGTCTATCAACCCCAAAGACGAATGAATCTTAATTCACTAGAAATTGTTAAAGAAGAACTTCAGAAATTGTTTAATGCGGATTTATAGAATTTCCATATCCTAGAGTGAATGTGTTTCCATCGCAATTGTCCCTAAGAAAAACGGGAAATGGAGAGTATAAAAGGATTACGGAGTTCAACAAAGCTACTCGCTAAAAGGATCACTTTCCTTTACCTTTCATTGACTGCGTTGGATAGTCCGGCAGGGAAGAAATTCTTTCTTTTGTAGATGGATTCAAAGGGGTATAATCATCAGATTAGAATTGCACCCCAAGACCGTAGACAAGACCACTTTTACGGCCCTTGGGAACTTTTTCTATAGAGTTCTTCCATTTGGGCTATGTAATGCACCTCAACAACTTTTCAGAGGGCTGCGAGGTAGGAATCTTTTCTCGGGAGGCGTCAATGACTCTATGGAAATATTTATGGATGATTTTAATCCTTATGGTGTCTTTTTGAAGATGCATTAAAAATCTTGAGAAGGTACTTAAACGATGTTAAGCCTACCTCTCCTCAAGTAACAATCTAAAATGCCATATGATGATGAGTGAAGGAGTAGTACTTGGACATTTTATTTCATCTCAAGGTATTCAGTAGACCCATCTAAAATATTGGTGTGATTCAAAATCTTCTTGTTCCTAAAAACAAACTAATGTGAGAAGTTTTCTTTAGGACATGTTGGATATTACAGAAGATTTTATTAAAGATTTTTCTAAGATAGCTTCTCCATTATTTGTGTTGCTTATGAAAAACGCCGAATTTAAGTGGACTAATCCTTGTCAAAGCCTTGTAGAACTCAAGCATCGCTATTCTACCGCTCCTATTTTGAGGGGACCTGACATTCTCCTCATATATCTTCTGATGCTTCAGAATCGCAATTGGAGCTATCTCAGTCAAGAGGAGAATCATCTTCCTTATGCTATCTACTTTAATAGTAAGAACATGACCGCTCGAAGCGAATTATATAGTTACCGAAAAGGGGAGCTTCTTGCGTACTTATGCCATTAATAAATTTCTACATTATATCACTGTTTATTCTACTTTTGTCCACACGATCAATTTTCTACTATTAAGTATTTAATGAACAAATCTATTACAAATGCTAGGATGGCCAGATGGCTATTATCAGCAGAGTTTGATATCACAATTTTAGATCGGCTCCGGTAAAGAAAATGTGGTGGCCGATTTTCAATGTTGTAACCGATAATAATATTCCAAGAGGATGATCTTTCCGATGAGTATTTGTTGGTGCCGTCACTTTCCACATGGTATGATATTGCCAATTATTTGGTTGCAGGAAAATTACCATCACACCACATATAGAGAAAGAGAATAATTATTCAACAAAGTGCTAGGTATAGCTGATAAGTGGGTGTCTTTTTCATACGTATTTGACTGTGAACCAAGATGCATTAGGGAAGATGAAGTGTATGACATACCGAAAGTTTGGTCATGATGGGTCTCTGTGGAGGGGTATTTTGCTGATAAAATAACAACACACAAAATTTGAGGATGGGTTACTATTGGCCCTCGCATTTAAAGATGCAAAGAAATATGTGAGGGTTTGTGACAAATGCATGAGAATGGGTCAACTCCAATCATAAAGATCAAATCTATTAAACCTTCGTGTAGTTTCAACCATTTGAAAGATGGGCCTTGGATTTCATAGGACCCATTAATCCTCCATCCAATTAAAGAACTTTATATATTAGTCTCTACATTATATGACTAAATGCTATGGAGGCCAAAGCACTTATTAGAGCTAATGAAGAGGTCAGCCCTAGCTTTCTTATTTGAAGAAATCTTCTACCTGCATTTGGAATTCCTAGAGAGCTAGTTACGATGGAGGACTCCATTCAATTCTCATGGTTTTAAGTCTACCCTTCCGTAAATATCATATTCATCATAGAATGATTAATATTCATACTCACCCCCGTGCCAATGGCAAAGGTGTGGAAAGCACAAATAAAATATTAGAAGCCATTCTAACTAAAACAAGAAGGATAAACTCTAAAGGATTGGTTCCAAAGGCTCCCTAAAGCACTATGGGCTTACAGAACTACTTGGAGAAACACTACAAGTTTTTCTCCCTATGAATTGGGTTTTATGGTAAAATGTTGTTTTTCCCTGTGGAATTTGAAATTAAAACTGCAGAACTCGCTTAGTCGTTAATCTTGATTTGACTGATGTAAATAACTAGCTGGGTAGCAATTTTGAGTTGGATGAAAAGAGAGATTACGCCATTCACTAAACAACCATGATTCAAAGAACAAAGAATGAAGTGGCATGATAAAATTATCAAACACAAGCAGCTCCAAAAAGGTAACTGGCCTTATCGTATGATTCTCGGCTTGAAAATTTTCTGGGGTAAACTACGTACACGTTTGGCTTGACCATATGAAGCAGATGTCACTGCTTTTTCCTAATGGAACAAGAAGACTCTAACAATTGGATGCATTCTAAAACACTGCCATTAGTCAATGACATAGGCTTCGCTTATATCAGCCTACTGCTTCTAAAGAGGATTTCAAGACTTCAGACAGATCGATACACATTATCTTTTCTAGGGGAGTCTTCGTCTCACAAAGATTTAATTTTCTCTGCACCGTATTTCTAGTAATAGATTAGGATTTAAAACTATCAATCCCTGCCATATTGGCAGTTACAATTGAATTTTGCAGATTCTAGAAAACTCATTAAGGAGGACAAGATTCATCACAAGAAGATCAAAGTTGTAATCACGTGTTTGTTCCTCTATTTCAACTCATTTCCTAGCAATATCCCTTTTATCCCATTTTCTACATTATTTCCTTCTTCCATTTTCCCACTTCTACCATTCCCGAAATATCATCCTTCACCTAGCATTCTGCTCATCAAGGAAATTATCCTTATCAAATACTTCCACTTGTCTTAAATCCAAGTCATTATATCCCATTTTCCCGATTTTTCCTTTCACAAAACACCAATTTCAACAACATGTCATTCATTTTTCCGCTTGCCGAAACACTAGTTTCAAGAACTTCTCACATTTCATCTTTTTCATCATTAAAACACCATTTATTTCTTCATTGCATGCTTTTCAGCCTAATTTTTCGCATCCCTTGGGTGATATTATTCAAAGATGGAGAAGATCTCCATATGCTCCCGTTCTACATTTCAGAAATCTACAGATTCTTCCATTAATATCAAGCCATAAGCACTCTATACTTCGAATTATAAAGCATTGGTAAAATATATATGCGGTTTTATGTACGTTAAATAATATTTTAAAGAGAGGATTTTTGTCATAATGATTACAATATCCGCACACTTAAACATCATTTCACCATACGTAGGGGGAATTTAAACCGAATCATCATTTCCAAACCATCCAATCCTCCGTCACTCTCATATCCATTTCCGCGTCATTGAGACTCCATATCCTCTCGTTGCAACAATTAGCTAGACTAAAGCCCGTAGTTTCTATTCTCTCGTACTCGTATGACTCCAAGCTGTAGCTATGGGAGGTTCAAATTTATCGCAACGAGTTCCTCTGCTCCGATAACTCTTCAATTGTTCCCGGAGGCCTACCAAATTTTTCAAAGAGGGCAAAGATGGACAACATACTTCGAAAGGTTAGAGAATTTGATCCTTAGTAGGTTTTAGAGTTTATGCCAGAATCTCTGTGGAGACTACCAAGTGGTTCAAGGGGTCCGAATTTCTACTACGAGAGGAAGATACATAAGACAGTTTCAGTTTGCTGGTTACAGAGCTCACCGGTTCAAGAGGGAAACAAGTTATTTTAAATGCAATAACAAGATTTTCTTCTCTTCCTTAAGCAAACTGCTGGAACTTAAAGGCCGCGTATAAGTCCACCGAATTCATTACCTCGACCATGGCCAAATGTAGTCAATTCATCAAGAACTATTTGACATGCCAAGGCATTACTGTGTAGTTCATCAACATGACTTCATTTTAATGAATCATCTGAGGCATGGTCGATTAGTCAATATTCCCACATTCGCTTATTGTATCGAAAACATGTCATATTATTGCAGACGGGTTAAATTCCCATTGTTATCCTCACTCCATCATTGTTTATGTCAATACACTGTAGGGTTTTGCTCAAAGAAACTCTAATAATCCACTCCTATTCTCAAAGAAGTCAATTACCCAACAAGACGAAGTTCCTAAGAAACTCCCGAGTTCTAGAAAGGCAACTGACGCATATCCTGCACTCTGCACGATCCTCGAACTACTGACCCACCCCAAGTTCGTCTCCACTTTAGTAGATTCACCCTTCCCACTATTCATATCTCTAGAAATGACTCTCCAACACCCCCATCTCCACCTACTCATAAAAGAAAGAGACGAACCCTAACAAGCCTCTCGTGTTAAAACGACAAACAAGGGCCACATCCCAAGTTTTCACTCTTCTCTCAAATCCCTCCCCTAGAAAAGAATCTTCTCCTACAAAGAAAAGGGAAAGACACCGACTTCTCTCGCTTTCCCTAACAAAAAGGAAATGAAAATGACTGCCAACCGAAGTTACTCCCATTTCCCCGACCGCCACTATCCCCGTTAAAAACTTCCAATCCTCATCACCATTCCAAATTCCCAACCCGTCTCATCTTGTAGCCATTACACAAGAACCAAGTGGCCTGGGGTAACATGACATCATTTATTGATCAATTAGTGACTACGACACAAGAACCAAATACTTAACCAGGTTTGGAACACAAGAACCAAATGACCGTGGTACAAGAATCATACACCAAGCATGATAATACAGTGGAAACCACCAGAAGCCGCTTCCACAATAATCGCCATGCTTAGAATCGGGCCATTAACCCAAATAGACCAACCAAATACACAAGGTTCACACTATGGCATCTTTGTTGAGGAAAATGAGTTTTTGAAATCAACTAGAGGTCTATAAGAAAGAATTGATCATGGCATGAGAAGACTTTGATAGAGAATTGAATCTCCGTATGCTAGCACACACAACATCAAGACAAAAGAAAGATCCATGCAGAGAATACATGTATTATGAGTGTGGTAACATTTATCAACATGCAGATACAAAATAGTCAAAATTCAGGCACTGAGGCATCTACATGAGCTGCAATTCAGAAGAACGCCCCATCGCTACACAAGAACCAAATAGGGCCTCAAAAAGTCTAGAAAGAAAACTGGGAACATAGATATCTCGCCCGTATTAGTCAGCTCCTACCACTCGTACAATGCCCCACCCAAGACTTATAATGCCGAGACATGCACTCGCCATGGAAACAATTAGAAATAATGAACAACCGAAGAAAGTATACTGTGGATCAAGATAAAATATTACAAGAAGATAAGTTAGCCTGGCAGACCAGATGTATGCCAACTGGATATTTGGGAACACACATTGAACAGCTCAAGAATCTCCAAGAAAGAAGTCAAAGACCAAAGGAAAAGTTGGTTTTGATGTTTCTATTAGTGCAGAAATTGTTGGCTACCCGAAAACCTTCCTGAATATCTCTCTTCCTCTCAACGCCTGGTTTATTTTCAATTGAAGGCAATAAAGGATGACAGACTTCTTTTTGCGAATTGCTTTCATCAGAGAGAATAATTCTGTTAAAACTTTGGCCGAGGCCCTCAAAGTGACTAACATTTGCCGTGTGAACTTTATCTCCATAACGAGGCCATGCTCCTAGAATATAAAAGTCAATCTTACTCCAATTGTAGGTGATGGACAAATTAGGCATTTTTTCATTCCTCGCCAATCGACATCTGAAACTGTATTTATTGCAAGTAGGCATAATGAGGAGAATCGGATCCTTGATTAGACCGAACTTTCAAATCCTCGCCATGTTTGTGGCAAAATATCACCGATTCTTGCGTATTCAAATGTACGTGTAATATTACACACCGTACCTTCAACACTTTTAAAGTGTCTTACAAATTAATAAGAGTGAAGGAAATCCATCACAGATAAAGGCCAACACTATGTCTCCGCAAAGAAATTATGTAAGGAAAGACAAGAATATCACCTTTCAAATTCGAGACCTTCTGGGTTGCACTCTCCGTGGTAATGATCATCGATGCATCTCAGATTAGAGAAAACTAGATTGCTACCATTTTCATTTTCAATTCTATGGATGCCTACGTAGTATCACCAAAGGTCACTCAATTAGTCGACAGGATGAGGATGTAGCATGGCAACAATCATAGTAATCAAGGATTACGAGTTTCCCCGATGTAGCTTCACCTTCCAGCGACGTTTGAGAAACTGTATGCACAGAGTCGCATCTGACTCAGACTCGTACTAGGAGTTGCCTGAGGACATGCAACCCTTTCAACAGATAGGACCTACTATGTACCACTTTTACTCATATACTTACATCTACTTTACTCCTTTATAACCATGTTTAAAAAGGATTCCATCATCATTTTCATTCACTTTATCCAAAGGTATAAAATCCTCTTTCTACTATATATTTAACTGGGCTGTATATAATTCTATATTATTCTTTATATTTTACTTATTAATTGGCAGTAGATTGTTAAGTAATAAGTCTAAAATATCTGTATAATTTATAAATAGGTCAAACAATCTGCCATTGCCGAAACAATAATTTGGGCTTATTAACAGTTTATAAAATGCAAATTGGGCTACTAATAGAATTAGTGGATTTGGGTATATATTTTTAATAACAAAATGTCATATTATTAGAGCAAGGAAGTGGTTACACTGGATATTCAAGATAGCAGCTCTTTGCACTGCTAGGACAATATCTTTTATGGGAAGAATAGAATAGCCCGCTTTTAAGAAAGAAATGTTGGGTTTGGGATAACATAGACTTGCTCTTAATGTATTTAGAGATGTCTTCTTTTAAAGAGAGATATCATCATTAGAAGAGCTCAAAAATGGCTGTGAGAACATTGTGTTTGAGAGGAAAGGAGCTAGACTCATTTGTAATGTATCATTTTTTCTTTACTGCATGAAATAAAGTTCCTTTGAGGCCATTTAATTTAATTCTCTCCTCGGGGAATCCAGGAGAAGGAAAGGGCCCGCTTTCCTAAAAGATTCACCCGACTGTTCCCGTAGTTTGTTAAGTTTTGCAGATATTCAGCACTTAACTTAATCTTCAAGGTTGAAACACGTTTTGCATAGTTTGTGATTCATTGGGCATCTCCGTTTCCTTTAACGCCGCATGATTTTGCACATTCATCCCAAATAAAGCTAAGAGATCTATTTGTTATCCGTATTTGAATGGAAGGATCGATGCCGAGCGGGGTGTGTCAAGATTCCCAGACAGAGGGAATAGGGTCCGTTCCCATTGATTGCATTTCTTTTTCCCCGCAAAGGTGATTAGAAATGTGGAGACAAAAAGTCAAGGTTCTGCTCATGGGAATAGGTCCGTTCTTCTGAGTTTATCTTTTCTACAAGCAGGATTAGTGTCGCAGGGTGTGCTGAAGTTCCTATTTGAAGGAATAGGGTCCTGCTCAGCATGGTTGATTGGTTTCCTTCCAGTAATTTTCATTAGGGACTAACAACCGCAATAGAGGAATTGCTTCTACTATAACATAAGTAACTTACGGACAATCAGGTGTGAATAATTAGATTTGTATGATTAATAATTGTGTGAATTTTACTATACAACATTATTTCGCTTTGGAATCGAGCATATCCAAGGCGTGATTGTCTTTGGAATAAAATGTAGACACCTTCTATGTTGACAATTTATGGAGCTTGAATTGTTAAAACAATTAAAGCAAACTAACACTAAGTATTAGGCTCCAAGAGACAAATATGAGATTATACCTATATATTGATATCATGAAGAACCCAAATTGATTCATCACTGAAAGATTGAATTTATCTCATACTCACTATTGAAATACACACAGTCAATAAATCTTGTTTTAAATAATATGATGCAGTATATGAATTAAAAATGGTAAATACACATTTTCCTAATCTCTTGGTTTATATTCCAAGATTTATACGGTACTCTACATTTTTGCCTTAACTTGTACTTCTCTCCATTCAAGTGAATAAAAATTTACACAACTTCTTAAAGGATTTTGAGGCTTTCTACTTGTTCTTGTTCAACTATTTATACCATAAACCCATTTCATGTGACTATGTTTTTACTAAGTTAACCATTACTTGGAAGTCTATATTTCTCTCCAAAATTTCACTTGGTTGTCATAAATGAATGTACAACATGTTAGTGTCCAATATTCAAGATCAATATGTAATTCTTCAAATTTGTTCAAAGGGTCATAGGTCAAAAATTTCATATTTCCAAGTCAAGCTATTAAACGAAAATTTTGATCACTCGATATGTATAGGTTTTTAAAGCTAGTCCCTCCATTTATCTGGTTATTGTCATTTCATGAGTCATGTTCTTCATTCTCATCTAGAGCTCTCTGCAGTCAATTACTATGCTAAATTTGTAATGTCTAGGTGTCTTTCATTTCACCACCATAAGAGTCCAAAGGCGTCATGTGCAAAAGAAGAGTTTTTCATTTTTACACTATTACAAATCCATATTTAAAAGGGAGTTATCTTAGGTAGGTAACAAAAGGAGACAATTTGTTTTTCTCAAGTTTTTCATTGTCAAAATATTCAAAAAGCTAAAAGTGTCCTTTTCAAAAAAGTCATAGTTTTCATTAAATGACAAAAAAGGGAGTTTTGATTGATAAAAATTAATGGAAAAAAAGTGATTTATTTCTCTCATTTTAATTTTCTCGATGAAGTGTAATTTTACCTTCAAAGTACCTATCATTACCAAAGGTGGAAGAAAACTAGAAAAATTACAAAGAAATCAATTCTCAAGTACGCTTTCCGAGAGTTTTTGACTCTTCTAAAAGGGTTGCATAACGCTTCTAATGTCAACAGAACTTCAAAAGATGCTTTTGGGCAAATACCTTTCTGTAAAAATTCTATTACGTTTGGATTATGGCTTCTAAATCAACTACCAAAGTTTCATATCATCAAGAAGACCTTCCTGTGGCCTCCACATAGTAAGTAAATACTTCAAAGCCTTCATGTCAATTCATTGTTGTATGAGTGTTTTTAATCATTATGGTTTTCTCTTCCATTCTAGGGTTTTACCCTTTCTAATTGGTTTAGGCCATTGGAGAACCTCTTTCCACCATCTAAACTCACCAACCTTCACTTATTCACAGTCCTACCCCACTCTCTACCACTACGCTTCCTTTAATTTTTTCATAAAAACCCTAACTCACTAATTCCACAAAAAATCAAGAAAATATTCGTGTTTTCCTATTTTGTCTCACTTTCCCATACCCATTTCGTGATTCCACCTCTATTTGAGCTAACAATATTTCCCCACGCTAAAAATTTATGGGAATTTTTCTTTGCTGGAAATGTTGTCATTGATGGCAAAGAGATGGCAAAGAAGGAACACCTAAGGCAAAAGAACAAGGCAAAGAAAGGAAGAAAGCAAGAAGATGTAGAGAGGGTTGAGCAAAAGAGGAGACAAAGTCTATTTAAAGACGTAGAGGCAACAAAAGGAGAATGATGGAGAAATACCTACTAAGGAGCAAGATGAAATAAAAAGAGAGAGCAAGACAAATAGCTTACGTAAATGTAGGGCCATTATCATGTAAGCAATGAAGAGAAAGAAAGAAGAAATGAAGGAAATAAAGGATAATGTAGAGGTAGAGGAAGCGAATATAATAAGAGACATAACCATATCAGAGGGCAGGCAAAGAGTGTAATGATGTAAGCAACAAGAGGTAGTGCTGTATGAGCCGTGATAAAAATTCCAAGCCAAACGTTATTTATATATATAAAAACAAAGTTCAGAACTCAGGTTGATGGTTGGCACACAGTTGAAGTATCCATAACACTAACTAGAGAAAAAATATGACGATGTTAAACTAAATAGAACCTGATTAAATGTGTAGGTAATGAGCCGTGTGTTATACATATCATAGGGCCACTTATAAAGACTCAACTTGGAGTAAAAGTGTTGGACTAGAACCCTGAGTGGAGAACTAACCTGCGAGAGGTCTTCAGACGTGGTTTAGAGGAATAATAAAGGATTTTAGTAGAGAATTTGCACAGACCAAGCGATCGAATTAGATAAGTGTATTGTTCTGAGGAGGAGCAATTCCATACAGAATCAATGCATACACCCATTCTAAATGTTTGTTGAATCAAGGCCAAGACGTTAATACTGCGTTGGAAGCCAATAGAATGGACAGAGACATTGATTTGAAACTGGCCATCTGGATGACGATCACGCGTTGAACATGCCCGGAGTTTAACGAAGGTGTGCGTGAGGTTGCTTAAGGTATGATTCGACCGTGTCGACCCCATCGTTGGCAATGTGTCAGGTGTGTGGGCCCAAATCAGCCATATATTAAGGTTTATGAATTAATAAGGACGGTTGTGACCATGTATTGATATATATTGTTGTCAAGGAAGTTAATAAAAGAACGCCGAGTATCATGGATCAGTTAACGTTCTAAGAATAAAGAACATTGAATATATGCTTTGACATAGAGCATCTATATATATATATGGGGGCGTATATGTATACTCGAATGTATTTAATGCTATAACTATAAGAATGTTGAATTAATTAAACTAAAGGTTCTGCAATAGAAAACTATTCAAAGGTGATTCAAATCAAGACTTGGAATATGTGGGTCCAAATATATATATATATATATATATAGTCCCGCAGGGATATCAGAATAATTGAAATATGAATGAATTCATATGTATGGTTTTATAACCATGGAAAATGAAGTATCTGGATTAATCAAGCTCATTTTAAAATCAACTATTATATAACTACAATGAACGGGGAACTACATATAGAGAAAACAAAAGAGATTAAGGTTGGATGAATGTGTAAGGAAAAGAAAAGAAGAGGAGAGCCGGCAGAGATGAAAGTTCGTGGAACAAGAAAAATACAGGATTCAAAATGGGTTAGAAATGTGTGAAATGTACAAGATGACAAGAACAAAGAAGATGCAGAATACTTAACAAGCAAGAGAAAAAAGAAAAATCCAAAGAAGCCAAAGTTCGGGAAGAGGAGCTGAGTGGGATATTGAAATATGTAATTAAGAATGTGAATGTAAAATGATGTAATTATTTTTATTGTTTGTGATGGAAGGCAAGTATCCTAGCGGGAAAAGTCAAAATCCCACTCCAGAAGAAATTTTGTACATATTTTTATGATTTTAAATTGAGTTGGATAAAGAAATGAGGAGGTAGAAGACCAAGGGGTATGACCATCCATTTCCTGAATTCCTAGAGGAAAAAAAAAATATCAAGAAATTTCTATAAGTAATATCAACTTGATATGAAAAAATAGCCAGGTGTGAGAGAGAGAAAATATAGAGAATGCAGTAATATAGAAGAATAAAGCAGAGAAGATTAAGAGAAGAAGAGTAGATACAGTAACATAGGCCGGGAGACTGAGTAAATCAACAAACATTCATTGATAAATTGAGAAGTTGGAGCTTCCCTATCAAGTTACAACTTGATAGCCGCTGCTTGTAGCCGACTAAGGCTGGAAGCCTCTGTAGGTTATAGCTTCCTCGCAAGTTGCAGTCATGCACTGAGGCAGGTTGAGCCTCCCGTAGGCTGGTGCCTGGGTAAAAACAATGGTGAGAGGGAGTTGGAGCTCTCTTGCATCAGTAACAATAATAAGATGTGGTTTTCCTTATGGGTTTCCACTTATATCTAGTGTCTCGTACGATATTTATGTATTGATATGATATGTACCATCCGCTTAATACCTTCTACTCTCTCATATTAAGCTCCTACTACTATACTATACTAACACTTGTCAAGCAGCATTCTAAGACTACTCACACATTAAATTGGATATGAAATGAAGGTGAAAATAAGTTTAATGAAAAGTTCTAAAGATTGTAGAATGTGTTAAACTGATCTACTCTCTCGGCTTAACTAAAGGTTCAACATCTAACCCCTTATACTTCTTCACAAACCCCAAACCTACCCTATCCATATCCTCTATTTTTCCAAATTCACTTATCCCTTACCCACTCATTCATTTAGCATTGTTTGATTGTAAGTTCAAAATTACTATGGAGACTAAGAAGAAAATCACAAGGGAGGTCACCAATCTAGGATTTGAGGCATCTACACCAGAAGAACTTAATAAGCTCAGATATGCAAAGATATGCTTTGAAAACACCGATTGCCTAATATTTTGTGATAAGATCATGGAGGTAAGATGCCATGCACCACTAACTACCCTTTTTTCAAAAATCTCAAATCGGGTAGTAGACAAGGCCACTTGCTTACACCATTTTTTGGTCATCTAACCTATTACTATTGATTGATCTAAGTAATAATTCATGTAGCACTCAATTTTGATCTAAGTAAAATTGCTTTCACTATGAAAATAACTTAGTAAAACACCTTTACTAAGTTTTTTATGGTCTAAAATGAAACCCAAGAGGAAAATATTGGGCCAAATCCACATTTGTTTGATTTTCCTCAAGGAATAATTAGTTAAACAAATGCTTAAATTAATATCTCTAGGTCATATTTAACCCAAAACAAAAATTCACTAGATAAATGATTATTTATCTTATTATTTTCTAGGAATAATTATTTAAACCTTATTTAAATAATATCCTTGTTAAATTTGAATAAATCACTCATAAATAGTTAAATAAATCATTATTTATTTATTATTACTCAACCACATCCTTAAAAAGATAAATAAATAATTTATTTATTTATTATTTACAAAAAAAGAGATTTGATCCAAGTCAAATTCTTTTTTCTCGTTCAACAAATATAATAAAATATCTCCATGTTAGATCTTGATTTGCTAATACATTTTAATTATGCACCAATATCTAGAATAACTCAATATTTGTTATAAATAGGAGTGGTTTTTCCATTCATTCATCACCTTTGCTGCCTAAAGATCACTTTGGATCTATACTTTTAAGTATGACTTTGATCCACCATCATTGTCATATTTTTCTATATTTTCTGCGGAACTCCTTTGGAGTTCCATTTTTGTCTAGGTTTTCTACATCATCAAGAGAGAGGAATTTTAGATCTGTATGCTTAAGGACTTACAAGAACCTTATCCCATTGAGAAGAATCCTCAGAATATCGCTCTATTTTTTTTCCTCCTGCTTCTTGCCCTTAATATAAAATTCATTCAATATATTCTGCCTTGTCTTATTGATGCATGGAATAAATCTCTGCTTTATTTCCTTCTTAATGTCTTTTGATGCATAGATCTAGATTTTTTGCGCATTTATCTTGATAAACTAACGTTGTGATTCAAGATATTGGTAGCCATTTTTGTTGTTAGGCTATTTGTTATGTACAAATAAAGTGGTCTTTTTTCATACACTTACAATTAAGATTCATACTAACAATGGGCGACTCCACCACATCACCGGAGGGGAAAATGATGAGTCGATAGCTTCGCCGCGTCATGTGGTCTCCCTTCCTTCAGTCATCACTCCATATTCTATTGTGATGATGACATCATGGAAGCCTCATTCCACCCCCGACTATTTCCCACTCCATAAATGTGATGGCACCATCCATGTCTATGGTGACTTACCTACCAGAGCACAGTTTTCACAATTCCACGATAGCTCCCACACTCCACCTCACCATTGGCATGAGTAGTAGACATCCCACGAGATCACTCCCCTGCCGTGGAAAGTATCCAATTTCTACTTTCAGGTTCAAAGCTGGTCAACATTGTTCATCATCCTCCCATTTATTGTCTTTTGTTCCTTTTAGATGGACTTCCCGTCCACACTTTATTACTGATGGTGTCGCTACTCAAATCTAGTCTTTATGGTGTTGGGCCATTTTTACTCCCTTGCATTCAATTGCCTTTCAACAATGTATGCATTGGTATCGCTATTTCAATAATCAAATCCGAATATGATGCAAGGCGAGTTTTATTAGCCGATTCCATTTTACATCGCATACTCCAACTTCATGTTTGTTTAGATTCTACTTTTGTCATGCAATTGAATGTCATTTATCATGTGGCACAATCCTATCCTTTAGAAAATATTTATGAGTGAAGCTTTGATAAGCAGGAATTTGAAATCATTACATTCAGCCATGTACCTAGAGCACAAAAATCACTATGTAGATAGCATTTCAACCATTCTAGATTTGCATTTAGCACACACATTTAACACAAGAAAAAGGCATAAACTATCAAAATGATGCATATCCATAATATGTGTCATATGTGTTTTAGAGTTCATCACTATACATAAGAGCATTCCCATAGCATGTTACAAAATCAAACCGGGGTACCAATCAGTTTCCTAGACACTAATCACTATCTCAGAGGATCCCGAGCCAATGGCTCTACTCCTACAACTCATAGATCATGCATCCTGACCACCATCGGCCATGCATCGCATGACCCCTTGCCACTTCGAGGGTAAACCTAAGACATGGCTCTATGTGACTGTCCTCTAAGTCTTGCCACTACACTCTCAAAACATTGGTCAAAGCCTCACATCTACTTGAAGGAGGTCTCAGAGGGCTGCTACATCCTCATTTTATGGCACCTTCCACCCACTAGGTCATTCAAATTCGACACTCCAGGTCGTCCCATATAATCTACTGTTTTATTCTGTTGTATCTCAGAGATAAAAAAGTGAAAGAATTAGTACCATACACAATATTCTAAAACTTTACAATGCACATAAAAATATTAGCAATTGCTTCTCTATTTACCATCGCGCTTCCCATACTCGACTGGGGAGGTAGTGGCAAACTGTCCCCATGATAACTCATCCAACTAGGGATAATCGCTTATGTACAATGGAATATGATCCCCAATGCTAAAGCTCAGGTCGAACACCCTTCGACCGCCTTCCCACTTCATCCCTTCCGCATAAGAGTCTCCACCATCGCATCCCGCCCTTCGGTTCCTATCCTGGACTTGTATGCGAAGTCAAAGTGTCAAGACCTTCAAAGAAGAGTGAGCACAAAACCATCCCATAGGCACAGCCATGGTTCACTTGTCAGTTGGATAGGGCTTAATAACCGTCATTTCAATGATGACAACATCATCTAGGCCCACTCGTAGGAACCACTCAAAACACTCTCCACAAGCATCATCTCACTCTAGTGATGTGGGTGGAGTGCTTGGCTGCCCATGATCCACAAGACGGGTCTCTAACCTCTCTGGGATTCCATGGGTACGGTATCCTTTTCACATGGGAGGACCGACTACAATAGCGCTCTTACAACCCACATGTTTGCACTTTGTGTAACACTGGCTGAGTATTCCCCAACCATCCCAAGTGTGAGACTCTATTAGGAATATATGTATCCTGGATCGTCAACTCGATCCCATAGCGCCTACACTATAAAGACCTCTCATGGTTCGCCTTCCCAATAGCCGACAATTTGGCCAATAATGGCTCTCCATCTCTCATCAAAGGCTTCTCCACAAACTTTAGAATCCCAAGAATGCCAATGATCAAGGGACACCTGTCTCACGGATTCAATCAATACCTAGGTCTCTCCAGCGCTGACTGCATCATTTACATTTGCACAAAACCATCATAATTAAAGTAGTGCAATGCATGTAAAAGAAGGTTGTATCCAAACACAAATACCTAGTTCTTAGCCAAAAAATCAACATAGAAAAATCCCTCCCTTTCGTGTCGCACAATGTGCCCAATCTCCGGGACAGTCGCAATGCCCTAAAAGCGCGACTCCAAATTGCAGACATGGGTCCGTCTCCTGCTTCCGGGACCTAAAATCAACTTCCAATCCACTGAAATGAGCATAGGGCAGGGCTCTTACTCGAGAATCACCGATCTCGATTCCAATAGTCGGTTTTTCTGCCACGATACGTAAGATTTAGGGCCTTCTCTCCTCTCAGACCCACTAACCTACATGAAAATGAGAATTTGGAGGGAAAATGCGATTAAAAGAGAAACTCTCGATTTTTCTTTTCACTGTGACCAAACCATAGCCTGGGCTTTGACTAACGACCAGACTATTTGGAAAGCCTCACCGAGCTCCTAAATGGTTAATCGTTATTTTTTGTGTTTGATACTTCACTAGACACATTTTGTCCATGTGCGTCACTTCACTACTCAAAATCGAATCTCTGCACTCGCAACACTCAGGATTTAGTACCCAAATTTTCCTTCATACTTGTCCATGCTTTCTGTGTGTTGATTTTCATCGTGAGTAACCATCATGTACCATGTTTTTATGGTCCCCATTGAAATTTTCTATGTGGCAAAAGATTGTCGAAGCTGTCTTGTTTAGCATCCAAGTTGAGTCATCATCGCATTCATGGAGTCTATCCCAAGTCCCTTGTATCCTCGCTTTCATAGTCATCTGCATCCTTCATTGCTTGGTTCCTCTCTCGTGTCGCACATTATGGCCTTCAGCCTCCCACCGTCCCTATCCCTCATGATATTGTAACAATGGGCCGTTATGCCCTTTATGCTCTAACAAGGGAAGTCGTCTGTCCGCTACTTAGTACCCCCATTTCATCATCATCCCCGTGGTCGGGCCTCTGGCTGCTGCTTCTACTATTTTCTCTCATGCCTTAGTTGAGTATCCTTTATTGCCTCACCTATGGTGGACCTCCCTGTGTCGACATCGCATCATTCATTCCAAAAGACAAGTTTATAGGGTTGTGAAAATTTGGTCTCCAAATTTTCTTTCCACTCGTTTCGATGCCTTCGCATCAGCAAAGGGACTCCTTATCGCCTTTGACTTTACTCTGTGTTTCCACTTTCAAGACACCGATATCCGTATACTTATGGTTCTAAGATGCACAAATGTATATCTAGACTGTGTGTGAGATGTTTTCTAGCCTCATGAGGTGTCCTATTGTGCAGCCCCCCACATGCTCCTGATGACCTCTATTGTTGTGCTCTCACATGCAAATCCATTTGATGATGTCACTAAATTACAGGGCATTTTATTGCATGTAGTAGTCGATTTTTAGAGCCCTTCCTATTTTTACGTGGGCATTTGGGCTGTACTTGTATCCGATGTACTCATATATTATTGTATAAGTCCTTGCCTATCCTGTGTACGTATGTATGTGGATCACACGTGTTTCACTGCCTATGTTTGCTAGCATGTAATATATTGTCTGGCCCTATTGGGTATGTAAGCAGGTCTTTCCACGACTAAGCAATAATGGGGGGTAAGAGGGGGTTGATATCCCCCCTTACGCCGGGCGAACAGGGCTACAGGGTAGCGCCCCATGAATTCTTTGGTCCTAATTTCCTATGCAGGTCTCGCGTCCATGGTTTCCTTGCAGAGATATGGCTTCCTGGGGTACGATGGTTTTCGCCCCCGGTATTTTTTGTAGATCCAAATTTCAAGGAACTATAGTTATGTTCTAATCCAGTAGTTAATGGATTGGGGCTTGTATGCTTCGATGTATATATGTGTTGTAACACTAAAAGGAACAGTAATGAAAATCGTCGTCATCCCACTAGATCCAGGGAAATCGGTTTATCCGTTTTATGTTTTATGCCTTCGCTATTGTTTATTTTCTCGTTATAAGATTCCGTGTGTAGATAATTTTGTTCAGTGCTAAAACCTACAGCCTCATTAATTGATGCACTGCTCTTTGTACTTTGTCTCGACAGGTGCATAGGTATGCCTCCCCCGCCACCTATAGCACAAGTACTCACTCATAAAAGAGACTTTGTTGCACTTTTAAGTCTCTCCTCCCTCAGTGGTCTAGTCCTTTAGGCACTGACTACCCTTTATATTTCTCTTTAGCCCCCTTCTGTCTAGTGATTGAGTTCTTACAACGTACTTCGGTCATACGATTAGTTCTTAACACTACACGCTCGGGGGAATTTGTTACACCATTTTTTTGGTCATCTAACTTGTTACTGTTTGGGATGGACCTAAGTACATTATAAGACCAATTTTACCCTAAGTAAAATTGCTTTCACTATGAAAAATAACTTAGCAAAACACTTATTAAGTTGTTTATGTATTCCAAAACAGGAAACCCCATGAGGAAATATTAAAATAAATCCACATTTCTTTGATTTTCCTCAAGGAATAATTAAGTTAAACAATAGTTTAATTAATATTCCCGGTCATATTTAACCCAAAATAGAAAAATTAATTAGATAAATTATTATTTATCATATTATTTAGAATAATTATTTAAACCTTATTTAAATAATAGTCCTTGTTAGATTTGACTAAATCTACTCATAAATAGCAATAAATATTTATTTATTTAATTATTACTCAACCACATCCTTAAATGTTAAATAAATCATTTATTTGTTTACTATTTCATACAATAAAGGGATTGACCCAAGTCAAATTCTTCTTTTTCCCCCTCTCCAACAAATATAATAAAATATTCAATAAAAGTTGGATCTTGATTTGGTTAATAATATTTTAACTATGCAAAAATATCTAGACTAACTCAATATTTGTTATAAATAGAACGGTTTTTCCATTCATCTCATCACCTTTTGTTGCGTAAGATCACTCCGGATATATACTTTTGGTCCGATCTTTGATCCACCGTCATTGTCATATTTTCTATCTGCTTTGTGAATTCCCTTGAGTTCCATTTTTGTTTGGGTTTCTAATATCAAGAGAGAGGAATTTAGATCTCAAGTGCCGAGGGACTTGCTAACCCATCCCATCGAGGAGAACTAGTAACATACTTCTATGTTTTCTCCTAGGTGCCCTTAATATAAAATTCATTCAATATATTCGGTTCTGTCTATTGATGCATGGAGTGTCTCATTTTTATTTACTTTAATGTCTTTTGATGCATAGATATATATTTTCAGCAGATTTATCTGACTAACTAATTTGTGATATCTCAAGATATTGGCGCCTATATCATTGCTAGGGTCGCTTTTTATGCATAGGCTACAAGTGGTATTTTTTCGTACACTTACAATTAATTTTCATACTAACACCACTATCAGCAGTGCATTGAATCTACCTTATTAGTAGAGGCCACCACTTAAACAATATGGATCCTGTAAATGAAGGATAAGCATGGATCAAGGGCATGTAATTTGACCTTGAAAATTATCCAATGTTCCTTTAACAACATTACAGAGATGAACCTCGAACATGTTTTCCTTTCAGAATCTACTTGATCTAGGTGGATTAAATAGGTACAAGTACAAGTGGCTCAACACTGCAGGGCTCAAAAAATCAAAGTGTTCAAGAATATCTCAAACCATGTTCATGTTGTAGACTCGCCTTTTCGATTCCAATCTGCGTTAATGCATCTACACTCACTCCGAAATCAGATGAAGAGTTACGAGTAGTCAAAGTTTTGGGTTGACTTGGTGACTAAAGCTAGCATGACACAATTTGACCAAACCAAAGTTACCGTGATTTTCGACTAACCAAGCCAAATTATAGGCGAAATTGTCACCTAGTTAATTTTCCTCCTTCGGTCACCAGATTTTTTCAAAAAGTCCGGCTTGTTTATATAACAAAAAAATTATATTAAAAAAATCGGGCCGGGCGTCGTGACCGGCTGCACTTCCACACACCGAAAAACCCATATACATTATATATAGGTGTTATATAACATATATTTGAGGTCAAGCAGAGTTGAACCCATGGTCGACCACGGTCACCACGGCAGCCTCTCTATGCAATAGAGCCACCACCATATGCGTAACCACCAAACAAACCCTCCAACGTATATGTGTGCTCTACCTGAGACTGGCAGCGGCTACCAAGGCGGTCCTGACCAATCAACTAACTTAAAATTTAAATTTAAATTGCAAACTTTGCTCAAAAGAAAATAAATGCCATTTTATTTAAACAGATTTACCTTCATATGGAGGGGGCGGGATTTCACTCCAATTCGACTCCTCGCCCTCATAATGTGGATCCTAACCACTAAGCCAAACATATTCCTTTAAGCAATCTACCACTATTTCATTTAAACTCGCATTCTACAAGGCGCTGGGCCAAGGAGGAGAAAGATGGAGTATGAATTTTCCGAGTATTAATGTTATTTTGCGCCCAAGCAGGGTACGTAATCCAAGGAGATGCATAGATTTCCCGTACTTAAGGATTTTTTTATTGTAGGTCATGTGGAACCAAGAGCTGTAAAAGAGGCAAGCGGAACTCGATTGAGCCAAATTTTCAGAGGGTGAAATTTTGACTTTGTCCAAATGGGACAAATTTTATGTCGTTTCGTAACTACTCGATGCCAATAATTTTGATGGCGTGCTCACTTTCGCATCCGAGTTTTTAATTTTAGCTACTTTGAAGTGGGTTATGTCGTGTCGATTTCCGCATGTGAGCTTTTTTCACTCATTTACCACAAGATTGATGGTATTTTCGTATTCGCCCGCATGTACTCGCTAGGGGCTTCAACAAATGGCAGTATGAGGTATAAGTGATGTGGATTCCATGTACTTTATTTATTTCTCATTGAGATGCATTATGTCTTGCGTAATCCTATTGATACATGAGTCGGGATTCTGTTCTATGTTGATATTGATGTACTTTCAAATATGGATTTGTGTCATGTATGAGTCCCTTTTATGCCATATTGGCGGGATGCTCAATTTCATATGTGTATTGCTGGAGATCCGTTTGCTAGGATCGCTGATACTCTTATTTTGCTACATGTCACCTATGGTCATACTAATAGGAGTATTTTATGTATGAGAGTTTTGTAGTGAACATATCTTAAAGAAGTCAAGCCAATTCTACGCAAGGGAAAATTTTTTTCCTTGTATGTCATAGGAACACATCCATGTACATCTTCTTACAACACATAATGCAAGCAGTCTACAATTCATCTTCGACACCGAGTCTCGTGAGATGTCCTCCGGATGAACTCCGTCATCAAACAACGTGTTCTTATGATTTCTTATCTTTTTCATTTATGTCTTCCATTTACAAAATTTGCCAGCTTTTGTTCATTTATGTTCTTTAACGTCTTAATAATACAATTCTAATTATCGCCCAAAGTAAAAGGTCTCGGTTAAGGGTGTATCAAAATTTTACCTTGATCAAGTGGTATTAGGAGTAGGTATTCTCATTGATTGATTGCAGGTGTGAACATTGAACGCTTGCTGAGTTGAGCCATGGAGAATGTCAAGGACATGAAACCATGCTCGTGGTGTCCGAAAAGGCATATTCAGCGAGTTTACAAAACAAGGCCAGAGAACGAAGACTAAAGACCCTCCTACACAAAGAGGAAGGAGGACAAACAATCGCCTGTAACTTCACGGCAAGCCATAACAAGCATAAGATTTTCAGCACAACAATGAAATTATGCAAGCGTATCATGATGCCTTGAAGGTGTTCCTACAGAAGAAGGAGGAGAAGCATCAGCTTGAGCTTTAGTCATAGCCAATGACAGAGGTGGGAAGATTTGAACGCAACAACGAAACACTTCAGAGAAATATGATGCCTTAAAAGCATTCCTATAGAAAGAGAAGGAGGATGAAGGCAGCTTGTAGCTTCAGCTACAAGCCATGCTAGAGGCATCGACGGAAGTGAAGCGTTAACCAAGGCTTTACAACAACTTTATTCATATGTTTCACAATCAACACCTAAGGTAAATAATGTTGATTTTTCTTCAGTTTCTTCACATGATATAATTTCAAGTTGGAAGTGTGGAGATACCCATCATTGTACCGCATGAGACTCCTCACCAAAACGGGGTATCAAGGAGGAGTGGACTTGGTATTAAGGGCCAAGGCATAACTAAACCATTTGAGGGCTGTGCAACGACATCGTTATGTGTTCGTACACTCGGCGAAGGATGCTCCGAAGGACATCAATGGAAAAAATAATGATGAACTCTCCAAGGAAGAGGAATGATATAATACTTCGCCATTGTTCCATGGTAGTGCACGTTGTAGTGAAGGAACTGAGTGCAAGCTCCTGAATATCATGATCGCACCAGAGACCACTCCCATAAGGTACAGTTTCAAGTCTCATTATTCCAGAAAGTATTTTGACTATAAGAATGTTGATAATCACTTGGCGAAAATACGTGCATCGTAAAAATTGTTATTTTGTGGTTTAAATAACCATGTGATTATGTCAGAAGAGAATGGTAGCACAAAGGAGGAAGAGGCATGAAAATCCTTTGTCCTCAAATGTGAAAAGAAATTGAAGAACATGTTTGGAGGAAAATAAATTTTGCACCCATTGCAACCAAAGGGTCACCAAGGAGCCACATGTCGGAAACTTCATCCAGAAAGTAGCGCCGTAAAGCCAAAGCAATCTGCATACACTCCGCTCGAAAGAGTTGATCAAACAAGCAAGTTCACCATAGGGAATGATCCACTCGCTTTAATAAATGAGGAAGTAGTTCTTCTAGATTGTTTTTCTTTCGTAGATGTTAAGCTTGGCATGGCCATGCTTGTAAGTCATTTGTCACATTTTTATTATGAAAGTGATGATGTGTTTCCATCACTCGTTTAATGCACTATGAAATTTTTTGGCCTTGTTTTATAAGTCGGGTGTTAGATCTCATTCATGTAAAAGTGATGATGTGTTGCCATCACTTTGATATGCGAAGATATAGTTTTGGTCATGTTCTACCAGGTCATTCTGATGTATTTCTTTCTATGTAAAAGTGATGAGGATTTTTTCCATCACTGAATGACGATGAGGTTTGGTCTTGTAATTTTGTTGAGGTATGATTTCCATTTATTGTAGTGCCACCATCGAGTACATGTTATAAACTCGTGGCAAGTATGGAAATATTTAGGTTATTGTTTGTCGATTGAGGATGTAATGTTCAATTTCTAGCTTCAAGTAGGTGTTGGCATTTTGATTTCCAAGGATGGAAGTGAAGGAGTCTTTAAGGGATGCACCTTAGACATTTGCATTTCCGGGGCAGCTAGGTGTATGGCTTTGCATCTTGATTCCAAAGTCCGTGAGGTGAAGAAGTCGTCAAGGGATGTGCCTTTTCAGAAATTTCCAGATTTATAGTTTGGCAGATGATGGCTTTGCATATTGATTCCGAAATAATGCATGCAGATATGCCTTTCACACATTCATGCCATAACAATTATGGTTGTTGGCTTTGCATCTTGATTCAAGTATGAGAGGTGAAAAAGTATTAAAGGGATGTGCCTTTTCGGTATAGTTTTCTATTTTAGCAAGCAGGTGTGTTGGCTTTGCATTCCAATTCAAGTACGTGAGGTGAAGGAGTCTTCAAGGATGTGTCATAGGCCCTTGTTTTGAATACTTGTTTTGAATAGATGCATCAATAAAGGACGGATTTTGGGTTGTGGAAAACAACACAGGCAAATGGGCAGCCCAAGTCACAACTACAATGAGTAGCAGAAGCACAGGTGGCGAGGAAGCAAGAGGTAGCTAAGGAAAGTGTATGCATAAGTGCGTATGAAGGAAAGATGTAGCAAACTTAAGATAGAAAGTAGAACTCAGTTAACAAGAGAGAAGCCGGAAGCCGCCTAAGAAGAACACAAGAGGAACTAGTAGTCATGGATATGTGTGAATAAATAGTAGTCACCTAGCCGAAAGAAGAGAGCATAGATGCATAAGACGAATGTCGAGCGATCGAAGAGGATTGGAGTGATGTCATAGAGGGAATCCATTCCGAGCATGATATCTCTCGTAGTTCCTAGATTCTATTATCTATCTTTCGTCCCATAAGATGTTTGTGACAAGACTTCAGAAGATCTTGTCATGGAAGCGATGTAACTATGGATTTGGTTGAAGATTATTAATATTCCCGCAAGTTACCGTCAGATTTTTATGAGTTACATGCATGTACGTATGTTTCTGTGATGCTTTAAAATTTTATTTCTTTAATACCTGCCGTATCGTCTAAATGTCTTTGCGAATCTAATGATGCTTATGCAATCCAATCTATGTTAATTATGAGTTGCGGATCCCCTCCCCATCCCCATCGATCTATTCCATCCTCGCATGCGTCGTGGCACGCCTCGGTGAGACTGCCTCTCCGCAGTAGGGTGACAATGTCGGCATGGTTCTAGACTAGAGGGATACCCTTGTTGGCTCCAACCTTGAACTCCGGGTCTGCCCTCGCGAGACTGCTTTCCGCCAAAAATGAGCCATACGACCCTGCACGTTATGAGGGACCTCTACACGTTATGAGGGGGAGCCGCATCATGGTATCGAGGATCTTCGAAGAGAAATACGTCGATGGTGGGATAACCACTAGACCAATTCATGCTCGCAGCTTCTGAGTCGACGAATCAAAAGGAGGGTGCTCAAGGATCTCATCCTTTCTCGTATCTGATACCTACAAGATCCTTTCCGGGGAAAATTCCCTTAGGACTCCTACAATTGGTTGCAGACATGCACTGTGCAGGCTCTAGGGATAGCTCAAGTGAGGATAAGTTCCAAGTGGGTGCACGAGGATCCTGGGTGGCCTGACGTGCTGGATATCGAGTTGACCCGGTGGATTTTGGCAGAGACCACTTTGGACGGACATATTATGGAGTTCGTCAGAGTGCTACCAATCCTTCTCGAAGGCTAAGGCCATCTTTCCACTCTAGGTCGAGAGGGAAACTACTCAAGGAGATTCTCCCTGATAGGATTAAGGCCCCGATGGTAATAAAGGGTCAAGGGAATTCCAAGAATCGAGCATGGAGGCATAAACTCTGTTGTTGGGGAAGGGTTGAAGGGACAGATGCTGGATGAAGTGTGAAGTGTGTATGGAGGATGGATGTTGAGGCCACAAGGAAGGCTGAGGGAGCGACGGCACATCGAGGGTGCGTATCGCTGACAGGTGGTGAGAAAGGGTGATATGGGATTTGAAGTGATGGGAAGAATGTGGTGCAATGCCAGGCAGACAGATGGCCATGGCACACACACGTGCTGCCCGGGAGGGGGAAGGGATCATCGTGGGAGGCAAGACAGGCATGGGAGCCTAGCTAGGAGAGAAAGGGAGATCATGATCGATTTAAGATGATGTGTGCAAATTTCAAAGAAGGTTCTGATAGAATGGTACATCATGATGTGAAGGTTATTTCAAGAGCGATCGAACCTCATCTTCCAAAATGGCCCTACTTCCCTTTTAATTTGCACGAAAGGATCCCTACCTTCCCCGGTACTCTATAAACCTTGAGTAATATTTTCGTTAAGTTACAGCATTATGTCGATTGTACGCTCTCAAGAAGTCGAGAGGTTAGTAGTAAAGTATTACTAGTAGTATTACAGCTTCCTAGTGGTATAGTCACAATAAATCGACCTCAGTGATGGTTTTATTCTGTCACCTCAGTAAGCAAATATGGTCGGTCTCACTGTATCCAAAATTCTCCTCGGCTCAGGCAACGATGATGTGGAGCAACACTGCATTCTCGCTGGCCATATGGAGGGCTCCTGGCAGATACGATGCAGGTGGAAGTTAATAGAGCTCCAAACCACGCTCGTGGAAAGGGCTCTCGCGATGGTTCATCATGGTCCGAGTCCATCTCTGAATCCAAGAATCGCTAACGTTGGGCAAGACTTTGTTCACAAATTTAAGCTTCCTTGTAGGATGCATCAGCTGTGGTTTGTCCGAGCTTCCGGGAGATTAAGGCAAAGAAGGAGACCGCATGGGAAGCCGATGCGCCGATTCAAGGACGTGATCGGGAACTCAAAATAACCGGACGGCTGGAATCCATCGTAGGGATTAGAAGGTCTATCAAGGCCCGTCTCGACACGACCCCCCACCTAGTAGAAGATCGACAACTGCAAGATGCTTTGGAGTGTGCCATGAAGATAGAGGCCATGGCGGCTACCCTCAGAATATCGAGGGAGGGTCGGCCTGGCAGATCCCTTCCTCGTAGGATTTCAACATCGATCACCAAGATGATCGAAAATATCAAGGAGATGTAGCCGATAAGACCAAATAAAGCCGAACGTTTGGTGCACTCATTGCCTAGTCGGTTACGTCACAACCGAGTGTCCCGGCTAAGGGCACGGGTGTGGGACCCCCTCTCGTTGCGAAATTCAAGGGGTCCACCTACGGGGGTAAGTAACGGAAATGAACTGTAGGGGTATACTACCCGCAACAACCGAGAGAGTGCAGTGGTGGTTCCCACTCAAGCAAACCCAACCACCACGGAATACCGTGGTAAATTCCTTCGACGATGGGTCATCAACCTGCCGTGCCCACTTACTGGCACTAACGTCCCAAAAAATGCATACCGGTGGAGTTTTTGCTTCCACGACTCACAACACCGGGTAGTAAAAGGACTTAAGTCAGAGCGGATCGGGGACTTCACTCCTCCTATCGGCAGAATGAGGCTCCTGTGGGCCAAGGAGGTGCATGCGGCGGCCGCACAGGGTGGGTCTCACAAATGCTACAACTATGACTGAGGGTCACGTGCCCAGAATGTCCCCTTCCCCTATGCCTATGGTGTCTCCTGCAGCCGCATGAATCTCTATGCAACAGGATTGCCCAAAATTTACCAAGAAGTGGGAGGAATGGCACCAGCAGAGGGCCACGACCCGTCAACTCAACTGCTGGGGACCGTGAATCAGCCAAGGCAGGAACGTAGCTATTGTGATGAGAGGTGGTAGTGAAGATGGGGAGGACGCCATGGAAAGGGAGCCGCACGGCTATCCCGCCGCCCTCCCCGAACCAAATGCCTAATCAAAGCGCATGCATGTAATAGTACTTCCAGGAGGTGGTAGAGACATTTTGCTCGCTGAGAGGAGCCACAAGGCCTAGAGGTGCTCGCCGATGATCCCGCGAGAGCGAGCGCCACAGAACCCCGTCCGAGGAATGGCTATAGTTATTCCTCACCATTGTTGACAATGATGCGAGCGGTACAGCCAAACGTATTTTGAAGATGTACCACAGGGGAATACAGATCGGGAACTCCGGAACACAAGACCTAGTACATCCGCCGGGCCGGCGTAACAAGTGACGAATGGAAAAGAGTTCGGCTTAATACACGGTTGTGGGATTCCGCATCAACGACACTATGCTTGACTTAGAGGGTCCGATGTCAATATCCCGCCGCGGAAGACATGGGAGGTTTTCGTCGGCCACGGCCGACGACGGCCAATCCAACCAGGGGATTGAGAAACTAGTACCGCATTGTCGACCTAGCCGACCGAAGGGTGCCGAGGTCGAAATCACAGGGTGAAGACTACATAGATTTTGAAGTTATCGATATTATGGGAGACATGAATCCCACTTCGCCCCGCACGATTGGGATTTTGAGACTACGTTATCACTCGAACTCAAAAGGAGCGATGGGATATTCGAAGATGGAGAGTGTCCGGGTCACTCACCTCTTTGACCAGACAAGGCCCGAGATATACCGAAACAAAGGATACCTTGAGGATGCTCGTATGTTAGCAACTTTATCGCATGACAGCAGGGAAGCAGGAGGATTATATTAACCCGACCGTGGATCGGCTTTGTCAATTGGTGCAAAGGTTCCAAAGCCTCTGAGCCGGGATCAGAATCGGCATGGAAGATCGGGCACAAGGTGGGTATGAGACCAACATGCGGAGATGTGCCAAGATTTCGAGTTCGTTGGATTGGCACGAGATCTAAGGGCAATCTCACCCCCGTCTAACATGCCAATCGTCAATACCTTTATTGTAAAAGTAGAAGACACGTAATTTAAGGAAGTAGGATACCACTTTTGACATAGGCATCACAAAATTCACATTAAAGGTGGTGGAAAATCATAAAGAACAACTCCGTCGTGATGGAGTTGTGTGGTGGAGGCTTTGAGGCACTAATTAAAGAAGATTTAAGGACTCAAGAAGAAGCACAAAAAATTAATGGACTTCTAATCCAAAGACCACCCGAAAACCAGGAGGAGGAAGTAAAGCATAGGTACCCTAAGAGCTTATGGGTACATTGGTTCATCCACTCTGTGATACCATTCCCTACATGTGGTACTTTAGAAGAAGAAGGAAAGAGGGACCAAGCCCTGCCAGGAAGTCAGAGCAACTAGGCGGTAATTTTCCTACGAAGGAGACCGAGTTGTCCTGCATTACACGCTATCAAGGGGGTAATGTTTCTACAGATTCAAGACTGACAGAGCACCTTTAACATTACATCTTGAGGGCAGTATGAGTTGGCTCACAACGTGATCGATGGCACTGAGATTTATGATGAACTGGAGACCTAAGGCGCACTGTATCAAGAGAAGGAAGGCAAGCTTAAGTATCAAAGATGAGGCAACCATTGAGGGCATCCATTTTCTTCCACCGAAGAAAAAGAAGTTGAACATCAATATAAGTGAGAAACCTAAATCAAGCAATTTCGCTAGATTAATGGACGACGAGATGACAAAGGAAATTTTCCGCCTCCCAGGAATACAAAGTGACCTATTTCATTCATCGCTTGCAGATTTGAAGGGCATCAGCAAGACTTCCTGAGAAATAAAGGAGCAGTTTTGGGACCGACGCCTGTGCCCGTGAAGCATCGACTGCATCTACGGAACTCCAGGATCAAAAGGTTCAAGATGGGAGATCGATAAGATGTTGGCAAGAAGTCTAATATTTCCGTGGAAGAGTTTAGTGGTGGTCTTATCTTCATTCATAATAAGAAGGATAAGTTGTGAAATCCAAGTCCGTAGTCGATCATCGGTTCTGAATAACACTTGCATCCATGATCCGCTTCCAATTTTCACACGGGTTATCAATCATGTTAAGTAGAAATTGCTTACCTCTTCACTCATGGATTTTCGGCTATGATCAAAAAGTACATTGGCGAAGAGGACAAGATCAAGACAACGCTCACTCACCGAAGTGGGTCACTGCGATACCACGCGGATGCCATTTGGCTTGAAGAATGCCCCTAGCCGTGTTTTCCAGATCGGCCATCGCCGCTTCAAGAGTATATCCACAAGTTCCTCGAAGTCTACATGGATCATTGGACCATCTAAGGCCAAGAAGAACCATGCCAATCAAGAAAAATTTGGGTGTCAGATCAGGTTTCCCAAAGGTGCATTTCCTTGAACTCAAGAAATGTGCATTTTTTGCAAGCCTCCCCTTCTAAGATGTCAGCAGGGACACGTGGTGTGAAAGGAAGGTCACGTTGACCCCGGCGTGCGTGCGGTTGATTGTCCACATGGAAGCCCCCGAAACGTGAAGGCTAATGTGGCACCGCTAGGGCACACAAAAGTTATTACCGATGGTTTATCCGAAATTATGCGAAGATCACTCGCTCCTTTAGAAAATATCTTCAAGGAAATCGAAGTGTTCCAGTTGGAAAGGGGAGGCCGCATGGCCCCCGACACCTAAAGGTGATGGAAACGATGCTCATTCAGCCTTCACCCTGACAGAGCAAGGCCCACGTGAATATTGACGTCTCCAAGATTGTAGTTTGGATCAGCTAGCGTAACCAAGGGAGACGATGCTTGACCACCTAGTTTATTTTTCCAGCCACAAACTATCTCATAGAGGGAATTAGACCACTATCGAGTGGGAGGCCTCAGCAATGGTGTATTCGTTCTAGAAGTTCTGCCATCATCTTAGGAGGAAAATTCACGTTCTTTACGGATCATTCTGGTACAAAGTACCCGGTCAATAAGCCCGTTCTGGAAGGATGACCAAGAGGTGGCTCCTACTCTTCCAAGAATTTACATTCGAAGGACTGGCTAAGCCCTGGAGGTCAACGTTGGACCCGATCATTTATCCTAGTTGGAAATAGGAGAACGATGATCTCCTTCGATGATCACCATTGATACGATCTTTTCTGTGTCAAAGCCGCACTTCGACATTCGTCGATATCGTAATCCATTTTGACGACAAAAGGAAGTACTCCCAAGACTACACACTACTTCGTAAGTATTAATTTGGTCATTTGTGCTACCGAATATCAACCGACATGTGGGGCAGCTATACAAATTGGGTCTTGATGAGGTTCATGAAAATGCATACTTGATCACGAAAGTGTGAAGCCGTAATGTGGGAATGCCACAACCTTGTTGCGCGCATGTGGGGGAAAACCCACCGCTAGGAAGGTGTTTCAAGCTGGCCTCTCGGGTGGCCGACGCATCCACTTTCAATTGTAAGACTTTCGTTAAGAAATGCGATATATATCAACGGGAGGCCCTTCACGTGGACGAAGCCTGCTTACACCCTGGTGACATGTGTTATGCCGTCGAGAAGTGGGTCATCGACTTCAGAGGTCCCATAGACTCATAGCTCGACATTCCAAGGCCCGCATACTGCCATACTTAATCAATATCTCACCAGGTAATGGCGCGCCAGCTGCACGGATCAAAGATGGCGATACAACAACAAAGTTCATCTTTGAACACATCATCACCGGGTCATCGCCTGCGGAAGTTTAACCGATCGGCAATGATTTCATTAATGATGATGATGAAATCGCTACGTGATACATTCATGATCCAACATCACAAAAGTAGTCAATTCACCAAGCAGCCAACAATAATATTGAAGCGCTCGTTAGTCATCAAGATTTTCACTTCATAGTGATGACTAGTTCTCACAGCCTGCTTTCTACAGTTCATCCAAAAAATTTGTCATATTTTCCAAATTCGGGAAAACAACCGTGAAAACTTTTCGCCTTCCTCCTACTTTTCGGCCACGCATGACGATGAAACTCATTATCAAATCCTCTACCTTTGCCTCAAATCCATACTAGTCTTCCCATCGCCCCCAAAGAGACAATACAAATCTATTCAAATAGTCTCCCTAAGATAGGAAGTGGCGCTTAAGACATTTCACCCTTGGGAAACTATCCAAGAGCCAAAACCTCCATCCGCCATGCACTACTATGTTTGGACTTCACTGCTAATAAAGGATCCCAACCCCAAGCTCCATACGCACTAATACACCCTTAAGTCTCAACAATACATGCACTATAGTCTCAAGCCGATTTTAGGTGTTTTATAGTATTTGATGATCTTCATGATAAAACATATCAAGATTCAGAGATTACTTGATGCCACATGAAGACAAATTGGCTTCTCAAGGATCCCGAGTCTGTTAACAGTACAGAGTTATTCATCAAATCCCACCCTATCTACAAACAAAGGACAACCGAAGAAAAAGCACATCACAAGAGGTCATGATATGACATGGCTAAGAACCTCCTTCATCTATAAAGGTGAGGGTTAAAGCGCCTCCTTCATCTAAAAGCAAAGAGGAGATGGCCAAGTTGGTTTTAAGAGTTGCATCTCGATCGTAAAGAAAACTTGTCTTTAATAAACAAGAACAAGAAATAGGGTTTTCTCAAGAAAAATGATGATTGCAGGTAGAGGTGAAAGGAAGAATGTTTAAAATTGATTTTCTTGCCATCATACATAAGAGGAACCCTTGTCAAGCATGCTCATCAAATATTAGACATATCGCTATGAAAGGCCTCCTTCATTCATAAGTAGAGGGCCGTAAGACACTGCTTCTAAGGTGGATTGATCAAAGATGAGTGCTAAGAAACAAAGAAAGAATAATCAACAGAGAGCAAGGTAAGAGATCAGCAAAGGGTACCACCGCAATCCAATGTGGTCAAGCTATCTTCAACAAGGTTTCACAAAAGATACCGTTGTATCCCAAAAACAAACACTAAGAGAACATGAATCGGGACAAAGGAACAGCTCATTTCCCCAAGAGGTAACATAATCAAATACGCTTGTTCAAAATATACAAGAAGGATATATACTTTCAGATTTGGAAAGGATTTCAATGAAAATACGTGCATGTTCCCGTAAAAAGTCAAAGGTACCATGTCAATGAAATTGAGTGAAGAGATAAGTGTTAAAGAGATCTCCTTTAAAATGGATCGAGATGGAAAGGTCTCTGAGCAGATGCAACTAAATTTTTCACTGCAAATTTAAAATGAGCTTAATAAGACACCTAGCAATCAAGTCATCTTCAATAATAAGGTTTCTATCACCTTGAAGCATCCATAAAGACAATAATTAGTTTAAAGTTCAAAGGGGTAAATTGCTTTCCCCGCAAAATGGCAAAGGCTGCTAACTCCACAGTATCATCGGGAAAAATATTACATTGTGAAAAGAGCATTGCAAAATCAAGGCAGATTTTTCTCCTTTAAATAAATCACGTAGATAGAAGATGACAAAGTCTAAATGAGTGCAACCGAATTTTAAAATCTACAAATTGGGAAAGCCGATAAAACACCTGAGGCGTGTTGTTAACTGTTGAAAAAAGTCAAACCATCTCCTTGCAAAATAATAAAGCAGGCCAATACTCATAGAGCTTCGAGGTTCTTTCCTTTGTTAAAAATGTCTCCAAAGGTGTCAATGTTGGCAAAGGTCATTTTTTCAAATATATGAACACAATGAACAAAGTTAGCCCTCTTGAATGTTTCTTATTGTGAGAAAAGAAAAGAGTCTTAGCTATTACTGGAAGGGTAAGAATTTCATGTTTTAAATGACAAAAGCCTTTTAAAGCTTCTTCATAAACCCTCATTAAGTATATCAAAGGGTTTTCCTTTTTTTCAAAAGTAAGAGCTTGGAAGATCGCTTTCCACGCATTTCAAGAAACTCAAGTGCGAGCAAAGGATTCTCTGTTGCCCTCGAGACCAGAGAAGGAAATTTTGAACAAGAAACCCGAGTTTTCAAGGGCTAGAGCCTGTGATGGCATGCCCGTAGGTGCGCGCGGCATGCTCGGGGACGTAGAATTTGCAGGGGTAACCAGCCGCGCGGCGCGCCCGTGGGCGCTGGTCCTATCGGCCCGACAATGACCCGACACATGTTCCGCGCGGCGTTTTCTCCCGTAAGAGTGCGGCGCTCATTTTGCACCAAATTAAACGCCTCTAACAAGTGATAAAGTCACTACTTTTCTCCAGCAAGATGACACCATCGACCTTAAGGTATTTATGCACTTCATACCTTCTGCCGTTGAGTGGTGAAAAAGGGGTTGAAATCCATGTCTAAAATCAGCGCTCGAGTTTGCTAAGGAAGGTGTTTTCGTTAAAAAATTTGAATTACTATATTGTTATTAGCCTAAGGTCCGCATGTTAGGATTGCCGATTTTTGGTATAAAAACCAAGTGACTGCCGTAAATGCTTGAAAGGTGGAGCAAGCTTTTGAAAAGGGAGGTTAAGGGGTTGTAAAGTGAAAGGTGATACCCGTTTTTCAATGGCGTAAGCATCCCATTAAAGTTTTGTCTTTTCAAGGTTTTCCTCTATGTTAACAAGGAAAACAATGTAAGTTTTCATTCCATAAAGAGGGCCAAATCGATGTATTGAGAATACCCTTCATCTATAAGTGAATTTCAATCACTCAAGATCCAAAATACCTAAATGAGTGTCCATATGACTCTCTATGAGACACGAGCGATCAAGTGCAAGAAAGAGGCTACCAAAGCCCAAGCAAGGATAGAGGAGCTAATAGGTGATTTGATGAAATATATAACATCAGCCCAGAGCAGCACACTGAACCATGGTCAAAGAGTCCAGGCAAAGTATTAAAGAAAGAAGCCCTCTCAAATCCACTCCCTCACCGCACTACTTGAGCAAGAGATTGAAACAATAAGGAGGTATGGTTTCAGTAAGAGCCAATGAACATTTGGAGAGGAAGCTTGAAAAGGTAAACAGAGATTTAGGAGCAGAAAGGAGGATGACAAAGCATTACCTAGTACGAACTTTGTCGTAAGTGTACGAAAAAGACCAATTTAGCTACGCATAACTACTAGCCCTAACATCAAATGGCCGCCAATATCTTCGATATGCAGCAAGGATCAAGACAAGAGCTGCAAAAACTGCATCTATGCATAGAAAGACATTAAGCAAGAAAAAGAAGGGTTTGCTCCATATATCCAATGTACAAGACAAGAACAATTTTTGAAAGAATTTTTTGTAATATGGCACCGGGGAGGAAAATAAGAAGATGTTTCCAATTCTCCTCAATGGGGATGGGTTCTGAAGTCCCGCACTTTAGATCTAGCATTTCTCTCCTATTGGTGTAGAAAACCTGCATTAAAGATAGAACTCTAAAGGAGCTCACACAACAAATAATGGAAAATATGACAATGATAATGGCTCAAAGTCGGGACCAAGAGTGTAGATCCAAGAGTGATCTAATGAAGGGAAATAAAAGGCCTGAATGTGGAGGAGCTGATGTCGACAGAAGGAGGTCCGCCATAGGTGAGGCAATGAGAGATCCTCAACTAAGGCACGACGTAAAATAGCAGAGCAACTACGTACCAATACCAATGATGATGGTGGAATGGAGGGGATCGAGTAGCGAATGGATGACTTCCTTGCTAGAGCATAAAGGGCATGAATGACATGGCAGCGATTGACACAATATCATCGTGATAAGGACAAAGGGGACCGAAAAAGCCATAATTTCCAGACATTTCAAGAGAGAAACAAGCACGAGGGATGGAGGACTATAGCTGGGTACAAAAAGGGACTCCTGATATTCCATGAATGCGATGATGGCTCCACTGGATGCTCTAAACAAGGGTAACTTGATGCAGTGCCGTTTACACAAGAAAAGTTCCAATGGGGGACTAAGGAAAATGAGTACAAGATGGTGACTCATGACAAAAATCAACACGAACAAAGAAAATTAAGGAGGCAAGAGCTCCAAAGTACAAGTGTTGTAAGTGAAGAAATGCGATTTTAAGGAGAGGTGAAGTGACCCATCTTGGACAAAATGTACCTCGGTGAAGTATAAAATCACAAAAAACTAAGAGATACCCATTTGAGGGCTCTATGAGAGCTTTCCAAGTGTAGATGGTTTGTCAAACAGCTACTAGACAAGCCCAGTGAAATAAAGAATAAACAAGGGTTCTCTCTTTAATAAAGTGCTTTCCGTCCAAATCCAATCATTCGTTAGTTGCTGTAAGGAATGTAAAGAGGAGAGAAGGCCCTAATTTTGGTATGAAGGAAGTGACAAACCGACCATTGAACGGAGATCCGTCAGCTGTGTAAGAGGCCTAACCTTAATTTTCATTTCGATGGATTTGAAAGTTCAGATTAGGGCCCAAAATTCAAGAACAACCCTCAGATATTTACCGGGCTACATGGCCAAAATCAGGACTGATCGGCGTTTTGAGCCAAAAGGTGCGAATTGGCCCCAGGATTTGGCAAAAAAGTGTGACTCGGAAGATGAGGGGGTTTTAGTGTCAAGCAGATGGCTAAGAGTTGGGTTTTTGTGTTTGGTTACAATATTCCCATTCAGAGGGCTGACAAAGATGATGTTTTTTTTGCGTATATATGAGCAGGCCAGGAATCCGGAGAGAGACTCGGTACGTTACTTCGGGTAGAGATCCAGCATCGTGGTTTCCAGCCGTGTGTCAAGCTGTGCTTTGTCTGCTGGAGAACTCCGATGAGAGCTAGAGAGCCCTTGTTGGCCCGAATTATCGCTATCGTGGGATCCATAGCATGAGGTCTGTGGGTGTAAGCACAGATCGAACTGGCTGGGCCCAGATGTGTATTTTTCTCGATGTGTCTCCCACCACTGGGATGGTGGAAATACGCAGCCAAGGTTACCGCTGGTGGAACATCATGGTTTTAGAGCGGCATTGTCGACCGGCCGAGTCGAAGGATGTGGATACCGACGGGACCTGTGAGAGACTGAGACCAGTGCTGGTCGCAATGCCGGTAAAGGTGGATCCCGGGTAGCCAGCATTCCATCACATCACCGGGGGCGATGATGATCAGAGGAGAGCGGTTGAGTGGGGAACTACTATGGGTGGGCCCAAATGATGTTGGTGTCGTTAAACGACAAATGTCAGCCGTGCAAACGGCAAGGAACCACGACGTCAGGAGTAGACTTTATCAGGTTCCTTCTTTTTTGAGAAGATCCCGACCTACGACCAGACAGCTCCTAGGATGGGGGCCGAGAGAGCCTGTGATGCGCCCTGGGGCGGTAAGCACAGGCAGAGGAGGAGGAGGAGCTAGCTTGAATGAAAGGGGTTTTGACTGAAGTTCTCGCCTAATCGGGATCATATGCCGTTATACATGATGACTATCGCTATATGGATGTGAGTTATCGGGATCTGTGACTACTCACTTCCTCACTGCGAGTATGGGGACCGATGGTAAGTGATAAGTAACTATTCTTTTGGGCATGTTAAGGAAGTAGTGAATAGTAGATAGGGTAATGGGATTGCATTCTTGTATGTGTGATATAGCTCCTAGAACTGTCGTGATATATGGGATGCATCGGTAAAGAAATTTCGGAGTTTGTGTCCGAGTGGGTCGAGAGCAGCAGGAGCTGAGGACGCTACTGAGGACATCCTGGCTGAGATGCGAGAGGTTGCCGACTGAGGTCGAGCATGGGTGGCAAGTGACTAAGACTGCAGCATAGAGCCACGCATTGGTCTACCTCGGAATGGTGAGTTTCATGCGGCGCATGGCGATGGCTGGTCAGTGGGGATGTGATCTACATGCTAGAGGAGCAGCCATCGTCTGGAGCCAAGAAGATAGGGTGTGGGGCATGTAGCCCCTGGTGTGTAAGGAAAGGTGTGGTGCCCCCAGCTTTGAGTTTTTGTAACAGTTATGGGCATGTCATATGTATCATAGTAGATGGACCTAAACACATGTTTTGTGACACATATTATGGATATGTCTCTTCTTTTTTAATAGATTATGAATGTTATTGTCTTGTATGAAATGCGTGGGTGATAAATGCCAATTTGTAACATGGTTTGCAATACTATCTACATAGTGATTTTGTTCTCGAGGTACATGGTTGAAAGTTATGGTTTCAAATTCACGTATCAAGAGTTTCGCTCAGGAATATCATCTGCAACAAGATAGGATTATGCACACGATAGACAATTCATTTAGTTGCATGACAAGCAGAAGGAGGGAATCTAAATGAACATGCAGATGGAGGATGCGAAGAAAGAGGGCATCTGGGCTAAGAAAAACCACGAACCGCATCATATTCGGCCCCGATTTTCGGTGGCAAGACAATTGCACTCGCTTGGAGAGCACAAGGGCATGCAAGGGGGTGAAAATGGCCCAACCCGCCGAGGCTAGATTCCTAGGAGAATGACGGCACCATCGACGTAATCGATATAGGGTGGGGACGGGGTCTCAAGGAATAGTGTTACAAGACAACAAATGGGGGAAGGGAGGGACAATGACTACAGCCGGGTGAGTGTACACAGATGACACGAGTGGCAATCATGGGAGTGCGATGAGCAAAGGATATGACTCATATACAAACTAGAGGGTGGCAAGGGCGAGGGGCTATGAGGCGACAGGACTTGTCGCTGGGTCAACTGTGAGATACGGTGGAGTTATCGTGTATGGGCAGAAAAGAGGGGGTCAAGGGTGGAAGGGACGCCAAGACGTGGCCAAAGCATCTAAATCATCCGTGGGGGAAGAAAGGTCGCATAACATCATTACCTGGGAATGATCAAGAACAGGAAACAAAGGGTTAAAGATGGGGAGCCTGTGTGGTCGCCGAAGGGGGGTCAAGCGAAACAAGAGGGGAGGATTCATAAGGAATGCTCCGAGGGTCCTGCTGCAGAGGATGATAGGTAAAGAATGGTCGTGTAGACTCCGCCATCCGGACATCGTGGGGAATGTCGATGGGAGCTGGGATTCAAGCTGACCCGAAGCATATCACGCGAGTATGGGAGAGGTGGGATTGATTTTGTTCAACCTCATAATTTCTGACTACTTCTAAAGAGGCGCTGTAACAAAAGAGGACAATGGTGGGAGTAATGGCCACATGGACACCGCACAGCACAGGGTTTGCTGGGCAGCACAGGCTCTTTGGCTCTTGGTTACACGAGGACAAACTTAAGAGAAGGGTCTGAGGACCGTAGACTCAGGGAACAATGACTTGACCATGGGTTGAATGCAACTCGTGTGACAAGTACATGGCTGGCGTGACCGACAACATCACACAAGGCACAAGGCTTTGTGGGTGGAGGAGGAGTGTGGTCAGACTGGGTGGCTTCCACCTTTGGATGCCTTTGCGAGCTTTACCTTTCTTTTCCGGGACAGCCACCACAGGGGTAGGGTCCCGGGGAGGTGGGGCATGGTAGCAACGGAGAAGCGAGGGGGATCAAGGCTGGAACTCCGTGTTAACGCAAGATAGGGTTTGGGGTGACCAGGAGGTAGTGGATGGAGGGGTCAAGGTACTGCATGTGTATACCCAGGATCGGGGCAGGTGGAGAGAGAGGGCTGGGTGACGGGACCGAATAGGACTCCGGGAGGGGGAGCCAGGAACGATATCTAACCAAATGGGATAATGACCAGGAGGACTCATTTCGAGGTGGTTAAGGCCCTGGGAAACTGATCCGTGGGGATAAAGGGTTTCGTGGATACCACTGGGGAGGGGAGAAGGGCCGTAAGGAGGAGGTCCTGGCCGGCGAAGATGAAGGGCTAGGAGCGTCAAGGGTGTGCGAGGCTGAGTCCGAGGTTGTTGACTAACCGAAGCTGGTCGCGATGGGCAGCTCGAGATGATTGCATCATGCAAACATTCGATAAGCCGGGATCGAGGATATGAGGAGGGGGGGGGGGGAGACCAGGAAAAGTTCCAAAGGTGGAGGAATCTTTATAGACGCCGGGGAGACACTTGTCAAGGAATCGACGGTTTTCTTATCAAGGTCAAGAGATGGTGGTCAGGCTCTGTGGAGGTCCGGGAGACGGTGGCCTGCGTGTGTCAACCGGTCAACGTCGACTGGCTCTTCCATCAGGAGGAAAAGGACATCTTGCGAAAACCGCGGATGGGACAAAGAAGATGGTATAGGTGTAGTTTGCCCCAATAGAATGTTGTAGGGCCTAGAGGGGGCGTCAATGACTTATTACATCAACGCAAACAAACTTCCTACCAAGAAGGGTGATAGGACAATTACTAAAAAGGCCAATAAGCTGGGAGGCATGGCCGTCCCACGCCGAAGGGGTGATCGTGGAAGGGGGCCAAGTCAGAGGATCCGGAAGAGCTTCCAAACCGAAGCGAACATCACAATGTGGATGCCCCCTCATCAATTATACACCGAGAAACGTTGGCATTCTAGGATTTGACCGGGATTTGGAAGGCGATTTAAGCAGAAGAGGAGGATACATGACGATGGGCATCGAAAACACCATTTGGTCATCACCAGGATCTACAATGGCCCACGGCGCATAGCAAAGAGTTCTTCTTTTGGGAAGGGCACGATTGAGGAGTTCCAATGTGGAAATGGCAAAGCAGGAGATTGTGCCAACCATCTTTTTACTATGCTATACTAATGAGTTGCACACTGAAGGGAAAGATTTCTTCGAGCGTAATGGTCCCTTAGGAATCTTGTATGAACCTCAACTTTGGGTTGAGGGATATGGGTACATGTCGAAAGAGGCTCTGTGAGAACTGAAGAAGGACTCGCGCATCGAGCTGAGGCTGCACGGGCGAGACCGGTTTCTGAAGGTGAAGGCCGATGGTTGGGGGTGGATCGTAGTTCATCATGAGGATCCGGAATCGAGGAACCAGAATGGAAGGTGGAGTGGCGACTCCGTCCGTCGTGTGGTTGGGTGTGCCACGAATCCTCAAGGCTGAGGGGAAAGGATAGTAAACATAGCTGGTTGAGTAGTGGCCATGACAGGGAGCATGAGGGGGCATGTTGTCCGGGCAACATGGTTGAGACTCTACATCCGTCAGATTCCGTGGTAAGAGGGGACAATTGTGGTGTAATGAACATAAACAATGCAACATGAACAAGGCTTATTTGTGCGAAGAGGCCTGTTCAAGCTCGTCGATCAGCTTCAAGCAGTTAGTTAGCAAGAAGAGTGTCAATACCTTGAGATTGGGTCATCCACGAGTACTGTATTATCTGATTTTGATTGCTCCTCCGCCTTCTTTGAGAAGGGGATTAGTCGCGCTCTCGCTCGTGCAAAATACTTGCCCCGGAGGGGGTCAGAGGGGCAGCACATGTTGGAGGAGGCAAGGGAGGCAGGGTGGGAAGCACATATGCTGGAGGGGTCGGCGCACGCCACCTGGGATAGGTAATGGTTAGGTTGGGAAAAAATTGAGGTAAGCAGGAGGTTGGGAAAATAATGAGGCATGCCGCATCCGGATACATGCTACCCGGAGGGGGAAAGTGATAGAGGTGTTAGCCCCTCCCCCGAGGGAGACCATAGCCCATGAGGTTGAGCATACGGATGAGAAAGGGTTCCACGATACCACAAGAAAGAGATGCCCTCGGGTGTTAGCTCCGGCTCCGGGGAGGTCAGAACGACGTGTAAAACATAACCGCACTAAGCATAGATCGTGTCATATTTCAAGGCTATTTGGAGGGCGTTTCTTCGGTTTGAGGGAAATGGAGGCTATTATATTTGCCAATGGGATCTAAGAGAGGTGAAGAAACCAGCCCATATAAACCTAATATCAAGGGAGCTGACATATTTCGCTTCTCGCCGCCATTTGACATGAGTGGAAAGGCGTCAAAAGTATTTGTTTGAAGAGGTCAAAGTCTTACCGCATTGTATCGAAGAGGAGCCGGGAAATAAGATAAAAAGGCTTGGGCAATGGTTACAAAGGTGGTAAGGGAAGAGGTGGTTTGGTCAACATACCATTTAGAAGCTTCGCCAAAGAAGGGCAGTATTTGAACAACCAAGATCAGATGGACCACGTAATGAATTGGAGGAACAATTCACATGTGGAAAGATCGGACATGGTTGGTTGATCTTCTCCAGCAAGGCCTTCGAACTTAGGAATGTTGGAGGGGAGCTGGTTGGCATAGTAGGCCAACCAACATCATGGCGTATAGGGCTTTCTGCTAATCAACTAATTGAAATCGGGGAGGTTGAGGCTCATGATGTACGGTAGCAAGGAAGGCCGAAGTAGTTCCCGTGGCGCGCTAGTAGTAGAAGTTCCGCATTAGGCCTAGGAGCTTCGCTAGCGTTAGGCCCCGGGACTGCATATAGTGAAGGTGGATGTGGGGAAACCATGGGGGCCAAAAGAGAACTCAAATGAATCAAGAGGAGCCGGGACAAGGACGGAGGAGGACCGGCTCGACGATGCGGGATCTGAGCAAGTCACCGACCGGGAAACCGAGGGTGGCTACAAGAAGCCCTCTGGAAGTGCGCCTGGGGGTGAAATGATGGAAACACAAACACGGCACGAGGGGAAGAAGAACTAATCGACAAAGGCGTGTAGCGTAATCAAGTGATTAAGTACTGGAGCGAAACAAGGGCAAAAGGTGCAAGTATATCAATTGATTTTAAAGTTCACTGCGTGTAAACCAGGCTCTTTCTTCACTTAGGGTGAGTGTGTGGCATGCGTTAATTTTAATTTTTAACTTTTCGTTTCTTTGAGAGAGAAAGAGAAAAAAAGTGTGTCACAGAATCAAAATAATGCTACAAAAACAAGATATAATGCCGAAATAACATAAAATTAACAGCCTACTAGGCATCGATCTAACCCAAGAAGGCGGGTCAAAACTAATCTAAGAGAGGAAAATCTATTCAAAACACACTAAAATGAGGCCAATAGATCTAGGCCGCAAGGGAACAATGGATCTAAAGGAGGAAAGCCAAGGAAAAGAGGTGCATCAATGCCTACATATGAGGCAAGGTGGTCGGAAAAAAGGGGGAAATCAGCAAAAAAGTAGAAGGGGCAAGGAGGAGGCCCTAAAGGTAGATCTAAAAAAATCTTCGGGGAGGTGATTTGAAGGGAGGAGAGTTGATTTAAAGGATCCGAGAAGAGGCATGATCCGAGTAAATAAACTCCGAAAAACAGACTAAAACAAATAAAAACTCTTCCACCAAAAGGAGGGTACTTCAAGCCCTGGGAGGCTATGTTCCCACTTAGGATGAGTAAAACGTGAATGTAAATGTGTCGAAACGGCCGAGATTGCAGGCCGGAAAACTCCCCGACGTGTTTCCGAAAACCTGTAAAATTGCAGAAAAACAATAGAAAATCTAAGTGTGTCGTGTGTTCGACTGCTTTTCAGGTAAGCAAAGAAATGGGCTGAGGGTACACCTAGAGGTCCAGGCCGTATTTGTACGTAAAGTGTGACTGGGTTCTGTGTGTCCCTACAAAGAGATTCTAAAAAGTTACTGCCTGGGCTAAGGCTGAGGGTCTCACAATTTGCGCAATAGGCCAAACACTTAGTTAGAAATTTTAATGTTTTAGGGTTTTACAGGGAAAAACTACATGAAAATAGGAAAACAAAAATTTGAAAAGAAACCTTCTAGGGTCTCATGAGCTGGATATGAATATGAAAAATGACAGTCGTAGACTGAAAAACCCGTTTGGAGTCGCCACTGTTATATGAATCCTTTCTTGTCGAAATGTACGAAAAAAGACCACTTTAGCTACGCATAACTAATAGCCCTAACATCAAATGTGGCTGCCAATATCTTCAGATCTCAGAAGTTACTGATCAAGACAAGAGTCAGCAAAAACTCGATCTATGCATTAAAGACATTAAGCAAGAAAGAAGGTTTTGCTCCATATATCCAATGATAAGACAAGAACAATTTTTGTTAAATTTTGTATTAGCGGGCACCCGAGGAAAACAAGAAGATGTTTCCAATTCTCTCAATGGGATGGGTTCGAAGTCCTCAAGACTTCAGATCTAGCATTTCCGCTGGTGTAGAAAACCTAGACAAAGATAGAACTCAAAGGGAGTCACACAACAACAATGGAAAATATGACAATGATAAGGCTCAAAGTCACACCAAGAGTTTAGATCCAGAGTGATCCAATAGCAACAAAAGGTGAAGAATAATGGTAGGAAAACCTCCTCATTTATAACAAAATATTGGGTCATTCTAGATCTGCGCATGATTAAAATAATCGCTAACTTTCAAATCTAGATCCATCTTTATGAATATTTATTGTATTTGTTGGAGGGAAAAGGTATTTAATTTGGGTCAAATCCATTTATTTGTAAATAATAAATAAATAAATGATTTATTTATCATTTAAGGAAGTGGTTGAATGATAATCAAATAAATAATGATTTATTTAATTATTTAGTGATTTAGTCATATTTAACAAGGAATATTATTTAATAAGATTTAAATAATTATTCCTAGAAAATAATAAGATAAATAGGATTTATTTCTCCACTAATTTCTTTGTTTTGGGTTAAATATGATGAGGAATAATAATTAAATTATTGGTTTAATTAATTATTGCATGAGGAAAATCAAACAAATATAGATTTGTTTAATATTTCCTTTTGGGGAGCTCGTCGTACTATAAAAACAACCTAATAAATGTGGTTTATTAATTTATTTGATGAGAGTGGTGCCAATTTTACTTAGGTAAAATTGGTCTTACATGGTGTACTTGGGTCCATCTAATGATAGTAGGTTAGATGACCAAAAATGGTGTAACAATTACCAAAAGCTAAATTAGTTTGCTCGAAGCAAGTTGAAGGTCGCCCAAGAGAAGCTAAGGAGGCAGGAAGTGCCCCAAAGGGCACGGAAAGTGAAGAGAGACATATCAGGATCTCATATTTTGGCTTCGGGCTTCAGAAAGATGTTGATACGGACTTTGAGGGTCATACTACCGATTTGAGCATTTTGACATGTTTTGGTTTTTTGGCATTTTTTATTTTTTGCCAAAATCATGAAATTCGCCATTTCATTTTGGGATTATTAAAGGAAGAGAATGGTATCATTTGATGCCATAATTTCATGAGCATTACCCTCAGCGATTTTCAGACATTTGAAGATCATTTGTTTCCCGAAATGGCGAAAATGCTCGCTTTTGCACACTCGCCAGTTTGTTGTATGTGACCGTAATTTTCTTGATTTTTTACAATAATGTGTAGTTTTGGAGGACTTCTAGGTATCGATTGCAAAATTTCAGTTTTTCTAGAAAGTAGACACTGATATTTCAACAAGCTATTATGAGCCTCATTTCATTATCGGGAAGGCTGCAAAATGTTGCTGGAAATCGTGGTACCTTTTGCTGATATAAATTTTGGAGTGATGTAATTTTAGAACCTTCAAAATTGCTTTTCCAAATGTGCGTTTAGCTATTTTTGCACACATGGAAAATAATGCAGTCAATTATTTTTTAGCATTTTCTAGATATTTTATGATATTTTGTGCCTTGGGATTTGCAAAGCCTCAAGGACAAGTTTAGATATTTTGATTAGGCCAATAGATGGCAAGTTGAACCATGAGGTTTCTCTCACTTGCCTATATTCCAAAGGTATTTCATAGAAAAAAGGCTGAACTTGAGAAGAGAGGAAATATATGGTCATATAAGCTTGGAAGAAATACTTGTCTTATGCTTTTGGATTGCCTCTCGATGCTCTTGGATGAATGAAGAAGGATTACTGTTGGATTCCATGACTTTGGTAGAATGGTATAGTGTCTCTTGATTTGTTGTTGTCTTCTTTGTTTACCATGAATACATGTTTCTTGTTTACATAGATCAGTAAAGAAAAATTGAGATATGTCCATGGAGGCACCTCAAATTTCCCCGTTTCTTCAGCTTTGTTTTCTTCTTCCTAAGTAACATTAAAGAATTCTTGACTACTCTTTAATACTTAGGATATTGTTGCTTGTTTCATTCATGGTTTTATACATGCTAAGTATGTGACTACGACACGCCCTCGCTTTACCTATGGCTAGCTATAGTTCCATCCATGAAATTTCTCTTTGACTGATTAGGATTATCATTTTGTCAACCAAGGAGGCCTAGTTTCATCTAGCCCTTTGCCTAAAACTATGCAAATATCGCTGCTCATTAAAGTGCCCACAACTTGAAGTACTGTTTAGCATCTCCAAAGATAGTAAGTTAAGTTGTTTGTCCATCTTAAATGTTTTCCCCAAAGTTTGATAGCCATTTCCCCAAAGTTAGAGGGTCATATACTTCTATGCATGGCTTAAATGTTTATTTCTATGTATTGATTAGCTTGTAGTTAAGATTTTGTATGATTAATGGTTTTGGCCTCTACCATGTTTATGTCCGCTATTAAACTAGTTATGCTGTCCTTTGTTGTTCACAAACTTGATGTCCATTTACTCCATTTTGCCTAAAGATCCTTTCTTGGCCTTGAATCAAATCGTCCTTCTCAACAGCCTTGTATCACCATCCTGACAGTTTCTTTGACCTTTTCGAATTCCATAGCCCAAATAGATTCGACATCTTTTACCTATCTTATATCTTTGATCAGTTTTATCCTCACAACTTAAAAAACTGAAAACCAAAAAACTTACTTCATAACTAGCCTAAAATCGCAACACAAATAAACAAACACAATGCATATCCCTTTACACATATAGAGAGCCTCTCGAGTCCATGAAGGCTAGGTCCTTGGGCTCCAAAGCTTCGGTTTGATGTTACACCGTCATTTGGTTTGCCAATCACCCAAATCACTCGAACCTAACATAATGGCGATCACAAAGGGGACTTATTGAGTACATGACAGTCTAGAAACTCTTATAAACACTCTTAGTCCTTCAACAATAACCTGCATCATCAGCCTTTAGAATCATTTAGGTGCAAACTCTCCGTTTCACCATCTTAGCAAAGTGATGAATCCAGTTTATAACACCTTTACATACTATAGTCACATAAACCTAAAAACCACAAAAACTCCCTTAGATTGGTTTTGACAAGACAGGCACCATACACATATACCTCAAAACAACTAAAAATCCACCGGCGACTCCACTAGCCCCGCAGGGCCTTACTACTTTACTAAACTCTAGGCTACTATCTCATTAAGCCACCTCATCGCCACCCTAACATAATGGCGATCACTTGCGGGGACCCCGAGTATTAAACAAACTTAGATTCCCTAGACCTTAAGAGACTTTTTAAGCAATACTATCCGATTGACTTATCCCACCGCTCACTAACATAATGGCGATCACTATGGGACTTTGAGTAAAAACATCCTAGGTATCCCTTAGGAGCTCTCAAATATCACCAAACTTAGAAGAGTAACTGGTTGTCTCACCATCCTAGAAAAATGATGAGTCACATAGGAAACTCTTCGAAACCTCAGACTCATAAACTCAAAAACCCCAGCAAAACACCCCCTAGGATTGGTTTTGACAAAAGATTGCTAGTGGACCATATACATATACCTCAAAAACAACTAAAAATCCACCCGACACTCCACTAGCCTCCGTAGGGCCTACTATTTACCGAACTCTAGGCTACTATCCGATCGACCTATCCCATCACTCACTAACATAGCGGGAGACAGGGACACTGAAAGTACATGATGCCTAGAAAAACTCTATAGACTCTTCAAATTTTAGATACTTTAAACAAGCAAGTCATTCATAGACTCATTTAGAGTAAACCTCTTTTTGTTCTCACCACTCCTGAAGAAAGTGTCGAAACAAGTTTAGAATACTTTAGGACAAACCATAGGCTACAATTAAAAACTCCCAAAATATTCCCCGATTGGCCAATCTCTAGTTACCGGTGGTACAGTTTTTACAAAACAAAATGTTCCACCTCGGTGACTCCACTAGCCTCCGTAGGCCTTTTCCCCACTAGTCCTTATAAAGTCTCCTAAGAATGCATTAAGAAATCACAATCATGCCGATGGAGGACAACATAGTTCAAATCCTCCACTGAGGACACAGAGAGAGTGCTCCGATGAGCAGAGAACATATCCCTAGTTTCCCACACAAAATGCCTATAGATGTAAATTGGTTCGCAAACCTACCTCTCTTCGAAATGAAAATATCGACGACCCATTTTTACACCTCATCAAATTTCATATACATGTATGGAAGTTAAAGGTTGAATGGCATGAGGACTGCCTCATGAAAATGTTCATGGGTACATTAGAAGAAGAGGCAAGAGAATGGCATGAAAACCTAGAACCTCGCACCTGTTTTCTTGAAGGATTTCCACAAAATATTTTGTAAACGCTATATAGGGCATTGTCCATCTCTATCATTGGCTGAAAATTGTTGTGATCACTTTGAAAACCTCATACAACACCTTGTAAGAATTGAAGAAAACTTAGAAATTGGAATCCTGGGTGGATTTTAGAAGAGGTCCATACCTTTACCCAAGCTAATTATCAAGATGACTAACAAGAGTTGATCCTAGATGAAACCCATCAAAAAAATGATAGAGCATCCACAAGAAATCTTTGAAAAGGTTGAAGAAAATAAATGCACCATCCATTCTTCCTCGTAAAATACAAGAGGACATTTAGCCACAAGATCAACTTCCACAAAAAATGGAAAGAAATTGTTGCCCTCATTCAAAGAAAACAAAATAATTCTCTCTTTAAAATGAACAAGAAATAGATCAAATAATAAACATGCATGTACTTCAAAAATTCATATAACCAAAGCCAATGTATATTTCTCCCCAGAATCCCGTATATCATAAATCAAATAGTTTTGTAAGTCAAGTTGAAGAAAAGAAACTGACATCCAATGTACATGGTCAGACATTACTTATGTTAATGATTCTCCAATGTCTGATCAATATGTTGATGATTATGATTTCCAAATAGGAAGCTAACTTTGCGTAAGTTGACTCGCTTTTTATTTTCGGGAGGAAGCTCAGTTTCATAAACTTGAGAAAAGGAGTACCATTACAGGTCACCTATGACACCGATGAGAAGAGCCTTGAGAGTTCGTGAAGTGGCAAAGAGTCTCTGACTTTGGCTCTACTTCATCAAATCGTCAAATATAACATTCACATAATTGGAAATCAACTGCTTTTCTAGCCTTTCATGATGAGGTTGAGGAGGATAATGAATGATGAGCATATTGTAAATGAGAAGTCTTTTCCGAAATGATTGAGGAAATCACCATGGACAGGAATCTTCCTTAACCTGCATTTGGTAAATACCAAGTCCTACTGAGCTACAAACTATGTATACATGGAGATTGATAAACACATGAGAGTGGTCACACTATCCTTCTCAAGGTAATTTCATCGTCAAAGTGTATCCTCGTCATCAACCCGATGACCCTCTGCTGGCTGCCAGCCCGCCCTATCAAAACACATCAGCTTGGAAAGAAAACTACACTACAATATATGATAAGTCTCAGATATGTCAAGTGATCATGAGTAAGGGGAAGAGTTGCTTTACTCGTGAAAGTCCTAGATATAGCCAAGTGGAAGAAAGAGTAGTCCCGAATTTGGCCCAGGATCTCAAATCCTCTAGATCGGTATTATTCCAAGATCCATTTGTTGTTTTCCGAGAAGTCCGGGAAGTAGTGGGTCTTATCATAAACAAGTTGCTACCGTGAATGAGAAAAAATTTGGCCATCTACCGTCCAAAAACAAGCTAAATGGGAGTGGTCTTTTCATTTCCAAGATCATGAAAGAACTAAACCAGACCCATGCAATCATCTACTGGACGGCTGCATTGAAAAACAGAAAATTACCAAAAAAAATGCATATTGTGTATAGATTAAAGTAGGATAGATAGACAAACATTGGAAAATAAGCTCAGCCTCTAGAAAATCTTTTCGCTTGTAGCTTGTTTGAAGAAAAGTGAAAAAGCAGAAATACAAAAAACAAAGTGAAAAGTAGAAAAAGAGGGCAGCTTCTTAAAGCAATGGTAAAGCCCCATGTTCCAAAATAGTCCTTCGGAAAGCGAGCAAGTCTAAATGCTACAATTAGTACTTTCACGTCTCATACTACTTATCTAGCCTAATCATAGTCAACATGTTTAAATTTATTTTCTCGATAAGCTAGTGGAGGAAAAGATGGCTAACATTATGTAAGATTGACGGACAAAGAGCAGAGTGATGAGGAAATATACTAGTTCCACACGCCCAAAACAGAACTTTCACAAAGAGGGAAGTAGGGATGGAAAACATTATCACATACATCTAGCCCCATTTTTGATTTATTTGAGGCAAAATAATATTTGTGTGCACTTTGTCTTTTATGCCGCAAATGCATGAAAAATCAGACTGCCTAATCCTGATTTGATCATCTTTAATTTCGTGTTTTAGATTAGAGAACAAACTCAGAAACAGCCTTAATCTTTGACAAGCTTGATCTAGCATAGGTAGAGGGAATGAAGGAGTTAATCAGTTTAATCTGAACTCGATAGATATAAGCGTAGAAATATATAGGTTCATTTTGCAAAAGAAAAATATGTTGTCAAAAGGTTGCTGGCTCAAATGCACCAAAAAAGAAGGAAAATGTTGAAGGAAAGATAGTGGGGTAGGTAGAAATATCATCATGCTAATCATGCCGTCACTTTTTCCAAAAATAGCATCAAAGAAGAATGAAATATTGTACCAATGGGTAAGGCACTAGTCTTCATAAGCCAGAGATTCGAAATTTCGGTATACTCTAAAAGGAGTCGCCCTCCCCAAATGGAGTGACTGTTAGTCATCGTATTTTTCACTAGTGATGACTAGTTCTCACAGCCAAGTTTTCTAGCAAAATGATCCAAAATTTGTCATTGCATTTTCCAAATTCGGGAAAACACCCGTAAAATTTTTCGCCTCTCCTACTTTTTCAGTTCACCCATGATGAGATGATACCTCATTATCAAATACTACCTTGCCTTAGCCATACTAGTCTGGCCGACGCCCCTAAAGAGACAATACAAATCTATTCAAATAGTCTCCCCCAAGTTAGGAAGTGGCGCTTTAAGACATTTCATCCTTGGAAAAACTATCCAAGAGCCAAAACCTCCATCTTCTATAGATCTCTACCATAAATGCACTTCCCACCGTTAATAAAGTTGATCCCACCAAGTCGCGCCACTAATACACCCTCCTTGGCCCAAGCGCAATAATATTGTACTCATAACTGGCCGATTTTAGGTGTTTTATAGTGCTCGATGGATATTTCCGTGATAAAAACATATCAAAGATATCGCAGGACAATTCTGGCACCACATGAGAAGACAACCGCTCTTAATGTGATCCGAGCCCTTGTGATAAGCTGTACAAGAGTTATTCATCAAAAAATTCAGGATCTCATTCACGTACTGGGAAGTGACAAAGAAGAAAAGCACATCACAAGAGGTCATGGATATGACATGCTAAGGAACTCCTTCATCTATAACAGGGTTAAAGCGCCTCCTTCCATATAAAAAGCAGCAGGCGATGGCCAAAAGTTGGTTTTAAGAGTTGCATCCGACCGTAAAGAAAAAACTTGTCTTTAATAAAATGAAGGAAACAAGAAATAGGGTTTTCCAAGAAAAATGATGATTGCAGTAGAGGTGAAAGCAATAATGTTTTCAAATTGATCTGCTGCCATCATACATAAGAGGAACTCCTGTCAAGCATGCTCATCAAATATCATCAGACATATCGCCAAGAAAGGCCTCTTCATTCATAAGGTGAGGCCGTGGCATTGTCTTTCTTCAAGGTGTGATTGATCATGATGAGTGCTAAGAAATAATAAAGAATAATCAATTGCAGAAAGCAAGGTAAGAGACCAAAAGGAAGCAAAATTAATTACAATCCAATGGGTTGCTTATCTCTCAACAAGGTTTCACAAAAGACAACAGAGTCCCATCACTTCAAAACGTAATTTGAAGAGTAATTGGAGGAATCGACAAAGGAAATCTGCAGCTCATTTCCCCCCAAGAGGAAACATAACTGAACATAGTTGTTCAAAAATATACATCAGCTACGTTGGTATACTTCGCATTCGTGAAAGGATTTCAAAGTAAACATAGGCATGTTCCCGCAAAAAGTCAAAGGTACCATGTCAATGAAATTTGAGTGAAGAGAGAAGGGCAGAGACTTTTTAAAATGGACTGAGATGGAAAAGGCTTCGAGTAGACAGTAACTACATTTTTCACCACAATAAAATGAGCTTTCTATTAAGACACTGCGCTGTCATCTTCACAATAAGGTTTATCACCTTTGAAGCATCCTTATATAGTAGACAATATTAGTTTAAAGTTCAAAGGGTAACTGCTTTCCCCGCAAAATGGTAAAGGGCTTCATAACTCATTGTGTATCATCGGGAAAATATTACATTGTGAAAAGAGCATTAAACAAGAAAAAGTGGTAGAGTTTTCTCCTTTTAAATAAGCCATAGTAGACAAGATGACAAATTATAAAATGAGTGCAAATCAATCTTGGCACCTACAAATCTGGGGGAAAGCCGATAAAACACCTGAGTGCTAAGTCATAACCGTTGAAAAGACAAACCATCTCCTTGCAAAATAATAAAGCAATTTTAAATACTTCTACTATAGCTTGGAGTGGTCCTTCCTTGTTAAAAATGTTCTAAAGGTGTCAACAGTGAGAAAATATGTCAAATATATGAACACAATGAAAAAGTTAGCCCTTGGAATGTTTCTTATTATGAGAAAAAGAAAAGGAGTCTTACTTATTATCTCAAGAAGGGTAAGAATTTCATGTTTTAAATGACAAAAGCCTTTTAAAAGTTTTTCATAAACCCTTATTAAGTATATCAAGGGGTTTTCCTTTTTTCAAAAAGCAAGAGTTGGAAGACCGCTTTTCCACGGAGATTTTTGCAAACTCCAAGTGTGAGCAAAGGATCTCTATTTCCCCAAGACCGAGAAGGATATTTGGAACAAGAAACCAAAGTTTTCAAGGGCTAGTATTTGTGCTTGCAGCTCGTGGTAAAGCATATCCCGTCAGCCCGACAACGACCCAACATGTTCTCAAGGTGGCGTTTTCCCCGTAAGAGTGCCGCGCTCATTTTGCACGATGAACGCTCTAACAAGTGATAAAGTCACCTTTCTCTCCAAAGTGAAGACTGACACCATCGACCTTAAGGTGGTTTATGCACTCATACTCCTTCAAGCCGTTAGAGCAGGAAAAGGGGTTGAAATCCATGTCTAAAATCACAGCCTGAGTTTGCTAAGGAATGTGTGTTTTGTGTTAAAAACTTGGAATTAGTATATTTTTATTAGCCTAAGGTCTCGTGATGTTAGGATTATTACAGCTTTTGGTATAAAAATCCAAGTGATCGCCCTCAAAACAATTGAAAGGTGGAGCAGCTTAAAAAGGAGGTTAAGGGTTGTAAAGTGAAAGAAGTATACCTTTTCAAATGGCGTAGGCATCCCATTTAAATTTTTTTTCCTTTTCTATGGCTTCAGTACAAGGCAAAATAGTGTGTAAGTTTTCATTCCATAAAGAGGGCCAACATGCATTGGAGAATGATCTTCATTGGCAAGGAATTTCAATCAATTCTCAGATCCAAAACAAATTTAAACATGCCCATATAATTGCCTATGGGTACACGAGCTACCAAGGTAAGAAAGAGGCTACAAAGCCTAAGCAAGGATAGAGAAGCTCATAGGATTTTTTGATGAAAGTGAGGATATCACCTTGTAGTTTTTAAAAAGGCCTAGAACCATAGGGCTTAAAGGGAGCCATTGAAAAGCAAAAGGAAGAAGAGCAAGCCCTTCTTCCAATCCACTCCCCTCATTGCACTACTTGAGCAAGAGATTGAAAACAGCCAAGGAGGCATGGCTTGAAAGAGCCAATGAACATTTTCCGAGGAGGAAGCTGAAAAGGAAAACAGAGATTTAGAGCTGCAAAGGAGGATGACAAAGCATTACCAAAGCTAAATTAGTTTGCCTTTCGCTAGTTGAAGGCTACCCAAGAGAAGCTTAAGGAGTGCAAAAGGGTTGACTCGCACTAAAGTGGCAGAGAAAATATCGTGACTTCATATTTTTGGTTTCTTCTTCAAATCATGTTGATAGGGATCTTTGAGGTCATACTCACCGATTTTGAGCAAGATTTTGACATGTTTTGGTTTTTGGCATTTTTGAGTTTTTCATTAAAACTCATGAAATTCGCCATTTCATTTTGGGATCGTCAAAGGAAGAGAATGGTATCATTGGATGCCATGAATTTCACATAGCACCAGTGATTTTCTTTAAAATATTTTGAGATCATTTTCTTCCCAAATGGCTTAAAATGCTCGGCTTTTTGTACACTCTACCGCTTATCAACAGCACGTAATTTCTGGTTTTTTACACAGGTGAAGTTGAGGACTAGGTATCATATTGAACACTTCATTTTTCTTGAAATTAGACACTGTGAGCTTTCCAACAAGCTATCATGAGCCTCGCTCGACATCTGGAAGGTCACAATGTTGTCAAAGTCGTACCTTTTGCTGATATAAATTTTGAGTATTTTTGTAATTTCCTGAACTCAAAAATTGCTTTTTCCAAATGTGCGTTTAGCTATTTTGCACATGGAAAATAATGCAAAATCAATTATTTTTCCTTTTTTTAGCATTTGCAGATATTTTATGAGATATCTGGCCAGAAAAGCCTCAAGGACAATTTTAGATATTTTGATTAGGCCAATAAAATGGAAAGTTGAACCATGAGGGCTCACTTAAGCCTATATATTCCAAAAGGCTTTCATTGTAAAAAAGACCGAACTTGAGAAGAGAAGAAATATATGGTCATATAAAAGCTTTGGAAGAAATACTTGTCTTATGCTTTGGATTGCCTCTGGGATGCTCTTGGATGAATGAAGGATTGTTGTTGATTCCATGATCTGCAGAATGGTATAGTGTCTCTTGTTTGTTGTTGTCTTCAGTTTTCATTCATGAATACATGTTTTGCTTGCTATAGATCAAGAGGGAGAACAAATTTGAGGATATGCCCATGGAGGCACCTCAAATTTCCTCTGCTTTCTTCATAGCTTTTTTGTTTTCCTCTTCCAAGTAACATTAAAGAATTCTTGAATGTTTCATACTTAGGATATTGTTGCTTGTTTCATTCATGGTTTTATACATGCTAAGCATGAGATCTACAAAGACACCCCTCGCTTACCTATGGCTAGCTATAGTTCCATCCATGAATTTCTTTGATCGATTATATTATCATTTTATTTAAATCCAAGGAGGCCTAGTTTCGATCTAGCCCTTTGCCTAAAACTATGCAAATATCAAGAAATTAAAGTGCCCAATAACTTGAAGTACTATGTTTAGGCGTTCCTAAGATAGTAATTTAAGTTGTTTGTCCGTCTTAAATGTTTTCCCTGTAAAGTCCGATAGCCATTTCCCAAAGTTAGAGGGTCATATACTTCTATGCATGGTTTAAATGTTTATTTCTATGTATTGATTAGCTCAGAAGCGCATTTCATGATTTCACGGTTTGCCCTACCATGTTTATGTCTCGCTTATTAAACTAGTTATGCTTGAAACTCTTTTTTTGTTCACAAAACTTTGATGTCCATTTACTCCATTTTGCCTAAAGATCCTTTCTACCTTGAATCAAATCTACTTCCTTCAATGTGCCTCTCAGGACAATTATCCGATAAATTTTCTTGACCTTTTCGACCTATACCTGGCTTGATCCGACATCTTTTTACCTATCTTGTATCTGACTTGGCCATCCCTCACAACTTAAAAAAACCAAAAACCAAAAAAATTACTTCATAACTAGCCTAAAATCAACACAAATAAACAAACACAATGTGATATCCCTTACACATATAGAGAGAGCCCTTCGGAACCAGAAAGGCTTAGTCCTGGCTCCAAAGCTTGGTTTGATGTTACACTATCATTTGGTTTGCCAATAAGCCAAATCAAGGGAACCTAACACGTTCAATACTGCAAATCCTTGAAAAGGCTTGACAAAGATCTCAATGCCCAATGATGATCGATGAGCTACAATGTACCGCATTCTCAATAATGTGATCATTTGGGTGAAGCGTTTGACCAATCATACACCGTCTGTACTGGTGTATGGCCGTGAGTCAGTGGATCTCACCCGAGTTCATCATACCAAGTCTTTTAATTGCCACATCCCTTTAGTTTTCGGAAGAGGAGTCACTACAGGAGCGCCTCCATGAATTACAAGAACTGGACGAGTCTCGGTTTCTGGCTGAATTTCACCAGAAGGTTCAAAAGGACAGGAAGAAAGCGCGGCATGAATGCCACATCAGGAACAAAACATTCCAGGTTGGAGGAAAGGTCCTCTTATATGACAGCAAGTTTTAGAGGTTCCCAGGAAAACTACAGATGCACTGGTTGGGACCTTACTTCGTCGTCAAGATTAGAGATTCTGGAACCGTTCAGTTGGCTCAGCTAGATGGTACTGTTTTACCTAGGTGGGTGAATGGCACACGCCTAAAACACTACCAGGAGTAAGTTTCTTTCACTCTTCATCAATAAATCTCACAACCAAGAGCACCCGTAGAGTAGCGTAGCTGAATAACTCTCCCGCAACCGGGATGAGCATAGGTCGTATTTTTTGTTCATGCATAGCTTGTCAATAACCGCTCTGCTGCGGGGACCGCGCCGCAACCGACTGTGGTCGGGGAGGGGCGTGTCCAGCATGTCATCCCTGTAGGATCAATAAACGTGTCAATGTCAATCTAGGTCATTTCAGTCAGTACTTGTGTCAGTCCGTAGGATCGTCTAGATTTGCACCATAAATTACCATAATTGGAAGTAACCTTGCAATAATAATTTTGCCATAATCTGTAGTAACCTCAGCCGTCGCGTCTATCCATTTACCCATTCCACCATCAGCAACTGTCAGAATACACATTGGCATGCGATTGATTGCACGATTATCGCTGGGAAGAATGCTAGTAGGAATTAACTCGTTATGGGGTCTCATCAACTTCACTCGTGCCAGGTAATTACATAACTTGCATGGAAAAAAACATGAGAATGCCGGAGCAGATAGAATTAGCAATTGAAGCAGAACCAGAGTAGCATAGGTATCCAGATGCACAACACCAAGAGAAGACGTCGAGATGAATTCTGCAATTTTATTAGCACTGAGAAAAAACGTCGAAATCCCTCCCAGTCGTCCTCAAACCAGAGCTCGACAGCAGAATCCATAAGACAGAGTCTCTTGTCGGGAAATATGATAATGCAGCCCTGATAGATGCCAACCTCTCGGACTCTTCCAAATTCCCGGCACTCAAATGGCAGGTATATTCAGAACATTACATCACAGCAGCCGGGCACTCAGCTAACATGATTTTACCAGAGTTTTAGGGCCTCCAGCAATCTTCTCTTCTGAACTTAAGAAATCTTTCGGTCTTCGGGACCATAGGACCAGCTATGCAGTGCACTAGGTTCCTACTCAACCGCATCCAAAATGGGTCCTTGTGGCTGAATAAGGAAATTCCCATTAATGTTGAGGATATTCATCGTCTTATAGGGCTTTCGTATAATGGCGCAGATGTCTCAAATGCATGTCAGACTATATCAAAATGCACAAGGAAGTCAGGAGATGCTGACTATTATGTCAAATATGACATGCTACGAGGAGGGAAGGGAGCAAAGAATGAGCTCATCAATAAGCCCGAAATCAAATTCGCCTACTACCTCATTGCCAGTAAGACAATGAGGCACTACAAAAAGGGAGAATGCACCTTGGACACCATGTCCATAGCAGAGCATTGCGTTCAGGGCGCCAAGCTGAACTGGTGCTCCTTCCTGTTGAAGGAGCTGTTTGACGCATGCGAAGAAACCTACAAGCGGGCTACTAGTTTCATTTATGGATATTTGATAGTTGCATTTGCCATGTGGAAGTGGCACACTCCCCTTGTCAGGTTCCCAGTGGAAATAACAGAGGGCCAGCCTCTAGCCATGAAGTTCATTTCGTGGAAGGTGTCGGGTGATCCCAGAACCAAATAAGTTAATGCAGAGGCATTTCAGTCTTGGTATGGTTTAATGACGGACATGGTAACTAGCTAGCAAAGGGTGCCCAGGAACCTGTTAGATGAGTACAGCGAGAAAATGTGGTTTGGGGTTAGTCACAGGCATACTTACCTCTAACCTACTTGCGTGTCGGAGGACACCTTTCACATGAAGCTGCTAAAATTCCAGCTTGAAGATACCGCCTTCCATAATGAAGTCAGTTCGTGGCCAGGGGTCGTGATGGAAATCCGCAACGGGGTACCCAGGTACAACTTCGATTGGATGTTACCGTAGCAACAGCCTGCCGAGGTGGATGCGGAGGTGACACCACAGGAACTACCTGTGCCACTCTTCCCCCTCGTCCACCACTTAAACACTCAGGTACGCAGTTTTAATGCGGAAACCAAGGTCATTTCAAGCGGTGCCGCTCCTTTTCCTTTACTTTATGAGTTCCAGCTTTCTCGCTCTACATCGCACCCCCACACAACCCCTCTCACCTCCCCCATCCCTACTGTTTTATTTACCTCTTCAAGCCTGATCATAACCCCGATGGGGGAGAAGAGCAAGTCTACCGATCAATTAGAAGCTCCTCAGGCCAAGTGGGCCCGCACCACTGAAGCAGGTCTGGTGGTGGACCTCACTGAGGATGATCCACCACTGCCACCGAGTATAGGGGTGCTGATACAGGAAGAACCACTCATTGACCACTCAGAGTTTATTAATATTTGACTTCCAACACCACGCACTGTTCCACCTCCACCTACCACTTCATCCGCCCCATCTAATTCATCCGCTACCATGTCCGACCCAATCATCCGGGAACTACTTGGTGGGGACCACGGGGTCGAGGTTGAATCCAGTACTGCAACAGTAGTACCACCAGTCGACCCTGCTGGAGAACCCCAAGTTTCTTTGTCTGATATAATCACCCAAATGGCACAAATTGTTACCGACTCAGCTGGGGTTCAGCCTGAGCCCACTATTCCTCCACAGGTTGGCAATACAGATTGGCAGGAGTGGCCGGACTTGAATATGGCCAACTTAGCGCACCAATAGACCCCGCCGCCATCCCCTCTAGAGCATTCTAATCGATCAGTTGCCAGCGAGCAACCCTTGCAGGAAAGGCAGCCGGACTAAGGCACTTCAAGGATCGCCAATTTAGAAACATGGGGTACAACTTAGCTATACCTAATTATCCAGAGGGAAGCCCAGCAAGCCGAAAGGCTTCATTCTGAACTACAGAAAATGTGTGATGAACAACAGAAGCAGATTTCTGTGCTTACTGAATAGTGTGACCAGCTCATAACTGCACAGGGGCAGCTGCAAGGGCAGATAGAAAAAGTCACCACGATGTTTTTAGAGGTATGGCCAGTCGTCGAGGCTCATTATACTCAGTTGCCTGCAAATGTTTCAGAGAAAAGTATCGTAGAATAGGCCTTCCACCTTCGAATCTCACTCAATGGCCTCCACAAGGAAAACATGGAGCTTCACTTAACATTAGCAGCTCGGCCAACGCTGGCCGATCCAGAGGTAGTTTATGTAGCACAAATTGTCGAAAAGCAGGGCCAGGTCCACCAGATGGAGGAAACTCTCAACTCTGTAGCGTGTGATGCTTATGACCTCCTAAAGGGTCTTCAGGAGTGCTCAATGGTTTTGACAGTCAAAACACAACCAATCTCCGCACAACTACAACAAATTTCAAGGGAAATCCAAGAGGCCACAGACCCCGTGCGGTTGGACCAACTATACGCCCAGGCGGATGCTCTAGAGGTGTAGATTCAGCAAACAGAGGCCGGCTCAGCAATGGCCAAACAGGTAATTCATGAGCTCCACCCACCCCTCCAATGTAGCACCAGGACAATGCAACAAATATCCGCTGAGGCCGAAACCCAAATCGGCACGGTGTTCGAGACTATACCAGCGCATGTAGAGGAGGCAACTATCACTAAGATTGCTGCAGAAATAGATTCATTGGTGCAGGGGTGGCAGAAAGCTGTGTAGACCTTCCATGAGCTTAAGGCTACAACGTTCAACAAAGTCCTTGTTATAGGTCAAAATACCTCCTCATTAGCTCAGAGGAGAAGACAAATATGGAAGGAATACAAAGACCTAAATTAAACCTATTTTTTCCAAGGTAACGCCTCTCTATAACAACATAAGAGCATTATAACGTAGCTAATCAGTGAATGGGCCGTGTTAGTGGCTAGGTCAATGCTCTGTTTACACTAGAGGGTAGTGTTACCCATGTTTTAAGTTTGAAATAGGAAAAACCCGCAGACAATGATTTGAATCTCTAGCTTTTTCTCACAAGAGAGTCAGTACAAAAAGGAAACTGCAAAGCACTAATCTCTTATTGGGAATTTCCATAAACAACTGAAATCTCAAAGAAGGAAAAATCATGGAGGTTAGAGAAACATCTTGTTTTTTTCTATTCAGAACTGGTGGAAAGAGAAGGGCAATGATTGCTCTCTCCATCTCCTATAAATGGAGTTGAAGGGTCTTTGTTCAAGGTCGAAGGATTGCTAAAGTTTTGCATACTTGTGAAGTAGAGATCATTGTTGTAGTGTGAAGGTCAAAGGTCAAAGAGGTTCATTGAGAACTTGTTGATCAAGACATCACCACTTTGAGAGATAGAGACATTGGAAGGCTAAGGAGGGCTTGGTGCAACCTACGGTTGTAATCCTCCTTTTTCATAAATCAATAGAATTGTATCTGTTTTTTCCTTTCTATGCGTTGATATCGTCATTATTGTTTAATCACTTATATAGCATGAGATGAATGGCTTAGATGTGCATAGTTTAAATGTTTATTATATATTGGCTTAATTGATAGGATATATATTATGTTAGAAATTACACAGGTGCTTTGATTGATTGCAGGAGCAAGATTTGGAGCCAGTGAAGAAGAACTCTTGCTTCGCTGCCTAGTGCTCTCCAAGATCATTAAAGAGGTAATTTTCTATCTCATTCTGTCAAGTTTTTTTAAGTTAATATGAACATGTATATGTCGTCTTTGTGAACTATATAGCTAATCTTATTGTCTGCCTCGGGCACCGGAAAGCCCTGAGAGGGATATACGATAACCAACAACCCAAGAATTTTACCCTACAACAGAATTGGTGACTCTGCTGGGGAGTTTCCCCATAGTTTCCAGACTATTTCTTCCCTCCTTTCTTCTTTCCTCTGTTCACAGACCCTTCCAACCAGTTTTTATGCCTAGTAGACATGTCAAAAGATCGCAGAGTTCAATCCTATTTCTGTTTGACCATATGAATAACTTTACCCTGGATAATGCTACCTCTGTAGGTTTTCCAGTGCATTATAACACTATCTCTGCTTAAATACAGTGTGTTAGTCTCTGGATTAACATTGTCTTTACTCAGAGACAATGCATTACTCAACCAAAAATTATTGTTCACTGCTGTGATTGTGTTTTAGTTTCAGAGTTTTTTGGCCATCAATATCTCTCCTTGACTGAATCCCTGTGCTTGTCTACTAAGCTGGCATTTCTTTTTGTTACTCTTGTTTGAAAAGTCAGTGTCAAAAGCATTTACTTTTTAGAGAAGAATTTTATTTTTTATTTTTCTGCATCTAGCTGAGTTTATTCTGAAATTTTCAGTTCATAGACTGTTAAGAAGAGGTAGATATATGTCTGAATCTTTAAAGTTGAACTGTGCTATTTGAATGTTAGTGCATGGATGTTGAAAAAAAACCTCTCCTTGTAGAAATACTCTTCATCAAATTGAATATTTAGAGCATATTTTGCATGGTTTCTTGAGTTAGAGTCTCATTACATTTCATAAGTCCACTCCCCCTCCGCAAGACTAATAATCAAGTACACTAAGAATCAAGCGATAATAAAATCAATCACATTAATTTTTTTTTTTGAGCTCGCACAAACAATAGTTCAGGCTAGGATCTTGGGTTAGGAAAGTGAGAAAATTACCCAAGATCTCAAAACTTGAAACTAGAGTCATTAACGAGCGAAATCCTACTGCACTCATATTATCGGGACCATTCCTTTACCGGAGCTCAGCGCGAGACAACACTTGGGTGCACAAGAAGGTAGCTCGCCTTCGACTGCATCCGGTGGGTGTGTTATATATTGGGGTTCCCTTCGGGGATGTCGAAACTAGATCGGGGATCTAGGTATTCTGCCCATATAGCACACTGTCCTTGACCGTGGACCCCCCTGATGATGTCTATGATTTGAGGTATCTTTAGTGGCCATACTTTCTAGGGACTTACACAAGGTGACTGGGACGGGCTTTCCTGGTACCTGAAACAGACAGACCCACTCTGTCTTCGGTCTTTAGGAGGGTACTCGTCTTCATGAGAGTGCTTACACCTATCGTCTGAGGTTCGAGCGAAGCTCTAGAGTGACCGTAACTGTACTTTCGAACAACCCTCTCTGTATACTATTGTGATACTGGATTTCATCACCAACGAACGGTAGTACTCAGACAGGGCACCCTATTCTGGCTACTTGCTGATTGATTTTAGAAAGTCCTTTTTTATTTTTTAGGTGTGTGGTTACCGTCATTGAGACTTTATAATACATCACAATTTAATAAAATTTGTCAAAATTAAACCGGTCACCGTGGCGTCCCCTGACCCACGCCGTCTGTCTCGACGACAGCAAGGTCTACTTCCTCTCACTATTGAGGAAGAACTAAACCTTGGTGAACCCGGGCCTTCTACGGAAGAGCAGTCTCCTCTAACTAATCTTGATTATCACATAGACCCTTATCATCCAGAATTTCCGGAGGACCCTTTCACTGAAGGGGTTGTACCTCATTACAACCCTCCACTCACTGATCCATTGGGGCCTGTGATAATCCAGATTCCACCACGCCAAGATATGTCTTCGGCCGCACCAACATCCATTTCACCACCAACATCCACTGGGTCGATGCCAATGGAAACCATCCCTGGTTCGCCACCATCCTCCCCGTCGGTGGTCAATTCTATGCCATCACTAGGTAACTCCAATAGTCAACATATACCTATTCCCAACCCTATGGTCATCACAACTGTTAGTAGCTTACCGAATCCTTCGGCATCTACTTCTACCGTGACCACGTTGGGACCCACGGTAGCTCCTCCCACGAGTATGACTACTTCAGTACCTTTTAGCAACCCTTTCGGTTGGAACCCTCTGCTGAGTTCAAACCCCTTGGCCTCTATGCCAGGGGGCAGTGTCACCAGCATGCAGGTAGCAGGGAACATTTCACTTCCTCTGCAATCCTTAGGACAAATAGGACAACCTATTGTTAATACTCTTCCCTTAAGTGGTTCAAATATAGGTGTAGGGTCTATGCCGTTGCCAAACTATGCAAGTAGTAGCATGCCTCCAGGAAACTCTATTGCATCCATTTGGACTAACCAACCCCAAGCTCCATCTGGAATGGGAGCGCACTTTTATACTAGGGGCAACCAAAAATTCGCCCTGCAATACAATATGCCCTATGGACAGCAACTGTATGTCCCTACTCCTCCACTGATAGGAAATTTTTACCAAAGTCCTACTTATCCTCCTGGTAACACATTGATGGGTGGACCCTATGGTCTAAGTAGTCAGCCCATACTACCTCGGTTAGATTCGGGGGAAAATCCACAATTGCCATTTTTGGCAGCTTTGGACATCCCTGATATCCATAAACTGACTAACGATCCCATCAATCACAACCCGCTTTGGCCTCCAGTACCGCATAAAATTCCTTCTGACATCCCGAAGTTTGACGAGAAACAAGGGGACGACCCAACCGCACACATCACTACCTTTCATCTATGGTCTATATCCAATTCCATGGTGGATGATAGTGTTCAGCTTCGACTATTTCCCCACATGCTTACAGGCAATGCTGCCAAGTGGTACATTGAATTGCCATGCACCGCCATCAATACGTTTGGTGCTTTAGCGACGGAGTTTCTAAAGAACTTCCAATTACCAATTAGATTTGAAACCGGAATGGAACTGTTAACTTCGCTACACCAAGACACCGCCACCCACATCTCCGATCACATTCATGAATGGAGACATAGGAGGAGGTTGGTCAAAGCGCCAAGTCTGGATCATCTCTTAGCCAATTGGTTTTGCAAGTCTCTCTTACCCCACATCTCTAAAGACATTGGCCTTTCCGGTGCGTTACAGAAGATCAATGCATTCGTCGTGCCCATCGTTTGGATTTAATCTATTCACAATCTGGCACGCTATATGATTTGCTCCCCCATGCCCCTGGTAACCCAAATCCTCCGACTACTCAGAAAACCGGAGCTCATGCCGACGGTCTCGTTGGCACGATCTCTGGCGTAGCCACAAAACAGTCTCGGGGGCAAGCCTCCCAGCCATCTTCGGCTACCACCGCCCCTCACAAAATGACTACTCTTCCCACCGCTGAGGTAAATTCTATGCAAACCTCACAAAAGCCTAGCGGGAAAAATAAGAATAACAAGAAAAAGCCATCTTCTTTGGAAGAGCAGTCGGATAATCATAATAACCCTATTCAGAAAAACGCTGCCAAAAATGACAAAGGGAAAGATAAACCCATGAAATTTCCTTGCAAGATCTGTGCGGAGGGCCACTTGACATAAAAATTTCCTCGGCTGCAGGAATGCACTGATTTTATTGCCAACAAGGATTCTGGGTGAACACCTGTCGTTCTTCATAATCCTTTCCCTAATCAATAGCAACAACATCAACACATGGTTGAAAATCCGCCACAACCCCATCAACGGGGAAATTGTGGTTCATATCCTTCCGGCAAAGGACCATCTGCCATTTATGGCATTAAGAGTGTTGAACTTCAAACTCGAGCCAAGCTTTGTGGAAATCCTACCATAGATGCTCAAGAACCTGGTACTAGTTCAAATCCACCGCCGCCCAACGATTTGCATATCGAACGGCCTACTGCTGACCCCGTGATTTGTCCCCCCAAAGGGACACTTCGACGCATGACTCATAACACCTCTACACATGCAGCCCAAAACTACAACATCGTAGAAGATTTGGCGTAGGCACTGTCAGCTATGTCTGCTCTCGAAGTATTACAAACCTGTCCAGCACAAAGGAAAGCCTTGCTTTCGGCCATTGGTGGAATAGACCCCCAGGATTCCATGCTAGCTATCTTTGATATGGAAAAGGCTAAACCTCGCCTCTCACACCAACTCGCATTCCAGGTGCAGGTTGTGTCGAAAGGGAGACCAATCCATCGCACTGTCATAGACGAAGATGCTTCGACCTGCGTTATGTCACAAGCTTGCTGGCTCAATTTAGGTTCTCCTACCCTCACCCCACCATCGAATTCCCTCAAAGCTTTCGATGGCCACACTTTCCTCCCAAAAGGATACCTTGCTAGCTTTCCCATCACTCTGAGTGGGAAAATGGTAAACGTGGACGTTGAAGTCGTAGAGCGCCATCTAGACTATAATCTATTGCTTGGTCGCAGTTGGTCTTATGCCATGACTGCCATTGTGTCTTCGATCTTCCGACTCATCCTATTTCCATTGGATGGGAAAATAGTCACAGTGGATCAGCTATCCTTCTGCACCCCTGATTATGCCACGTTACCAAGTAGCACCGTACCCCTAATAGGAGGCTTTCCTGACTCTTACGTTAGTATCGGTACCGGTCTTCTGAAGGCATGTTCCCTACTGGGTTGTTTTCCTCTCCCGTCGCCGCAGATCCCAAACATGGTTGCAATGATATCCACCACTTTGGATGGCTCTATCGACCCATGGATCATCCCGACACCTTCAGATATTGATTCCTACGGAGATCAGATGCCGCTCTCACTAGCCGAGTTGGCTTACCAAGCCATCCAAATCACATCTGAACCCTCCACTGCTATGGTTTCGACCAAAGGTACCAACCTCCCTCCCATCACAGTTCTCTCTAAGGATCTCCTCAATGAAGTATGGCCTACGGACGAAGCTATTCGAGAGATCATTTCTTTAGAAGAACAACCTTGGGAAGAGTTTCACCATCGTGCTTCGATGATTGACTCGGACGTGATAAAAACTGAAATCCCGTCCTTTGACCCACCTGAGATGGTTCCCTCCGCTTACACGACTGTTCAAACTATCAATTCAGAAGGGAACATGGGTAATCTTTCTAAGAAAATGCTCACTGATATCTCGGTCAAAACAGGTATCATGGAAAATATTCAGATTGGAGCCGATTGCAATCCAAAGGAAATTGCGCGATTCACATCCCTTTTCAAGGAATTCCGCGATGTGTTTGCTTGGTCTAATGACGAAATTCCTAGCATAGATCCTTCTATCGTCGAGCACGAAATCAAGATTTATGACAATGCCAAACCAATTCGGCAACGACTCTGACTTGGCCACCCACGCAAAGCAGCCGCCATTAAAATTGACGTAGAAAAACTTTTAAACGCTGGTTTCATCTATCCTGTTCCTTTGACAGAATGAGT